>JAMXBD010001298.1:0-409787 GCA_024138025.1 Combretum micranthum
TGAGTTTTTGGTAATGCCTTTTGGATTAACGAACTCACCTGTTGCTTTCATGGATTTGATGAACCGAGTATAGAAACCTTTGTTGGACAAATGTGTTGTAGTGTTCATTGATGACATTTTCATCTATTCAAAGATGCAAAAGTAACATGAAGAGCATCTGTGGATTGCACTACAAATATTGAGGGAACATAAGTTGTATGCCAAATTGTTGAAGTATGATTTTTGGTTGGATCGAATTTCTTTCTTGGGTAATGTAGTGTCAAAAGAAGGAATATTTGTAGACCTCGAGACGATAAAAGCGATAGTGGAATGGAAACCGCTGAGGACCATGACGGAAGTGAGAAGTTTCTTAGGTCTAGTTGGTTATTACAAGAAATTCATGAAAGACTTTTCTAAAATTGCCAGACCATTGACTTAGTTAACTTAAAAGAATGAAAAGTTCATATGGATGGAGAAGAGAGAAAAAAGCTTTCAAGAACTTAAGCAATGACTTGTTTATGCGCCAATCTTAGTATTACCAAATCCAAAAAACCCATACATGGTGTATAGTGACGCTTCGAGAAATGGCCTCAGATGTGTGCTAATGCAAGATGGAAAGGTAATTTCCTATAGTTCATGACAGCTAAGACGGCATGAGCAGAATTATCTAACTCACGATCTTGAGTTAGCCACTGTGGTGTTTGCACTCAAGTTATGGAGGCACTACCTATATAACCAAAGATGCGAAATCTACACTAACCATAAGAGCCTTAAGTAGTTGTTCACGCAGAAAGCTGACATGCAACAAAGAAGGTAGTTAGAACTTATAAAGGATTATATCTTGGTAAAATTATTGTTCGGGTAAAGTAAATGTGGTAGCTAATGCTTAATCATGGTGAAGTTATTCTTTGCTCACAAGCCAAAAAGAGTTAGTAAAGGAATTTGCAAAGATAAGTATCGAGTTTATAGGATAAGATATGGAAGTGGAAATTTCCAACTTGGTCATGGAGCCGACTTTAATAGAAAGAATCAAGGAAGCGTAACACTACGATGATGCAATTTAGAAGGTGAAACAAGAAGTACTGGAGGGGAAGTATTTTAATTTTGAGATAGATGATGAAGACATGGTGAGAATGAAAGGAAGATTATGTGTACTAGAGGACAAAGAGATCAGGAAAGAGATCATGAGTGAAGCACATAATTTGGGATATGCCATGCATCCTGGAGGAACTAAAATGTATTTGGACCTTAAGAGCCACTATTGGTAGAGTGGCATGAAGAGAGATGTGGCCGAATTTGTCATAAAGTTCACTGTATGCCAACAAGTGAAAGTTAAGCACTAAAGATTGGAAGGATTATTGAAACCATTAACCATACTAGAATGGAAGTGGGATCAGATTACAATGGACTTTGTATGTAGATTACCGAGAACATTAGCGGGATGTGACACCATATGGGTTATATTGGCTCGTTTCACTTAGTTGGTACACTTCATCCTTATCAATATGACCTATTCGATGGATAAGTTAATGAGGTTATATGTGAAGGAGATTGTGAGATTACACGGAGTTCCCACTGGAATCATGTCTATAAACCCCTAAAGTTTTGTGATCAGTTTAGCTTAAACCCTAATCGGAAGGTTGACCGGAAATCCTAAAGTTAACAAAGCCCTAGTTATACGTAATAGTTCAAGTCTGGCAATCTCGTGTTCGCAACCCTAAGAAAGTAAGTAAGAGATTAGTATGTAGAATAGTTCATAATAGCATAAGGAAGCTTAAAAAGATCTGATGAGTAAAACCGCAAAACGTTTTGAATCCAAATGGATACAGTTCTTGAAAAATGTATCCCAAGGCTCAAAATAGTAAAAATATTTCGAATATACTATTAGACTCCTAAAAATATAAGGTTTTCAAAAATATCAGTTTTATAATTTTTTGGTAAGTAAAAATAGTAGATATCGAATTTATACGTGTATTTTCTTACTATAGATACTTTATTAGTCATATCTACTTTACATTACACTATTCATTACTACCTACACTACTCATTTATCTCTACTTTTTCTAACACCTATTCTTACATTCTATACACCTATTATCTTTACTTTTTACCTTTCCCATAATTTTATTTCATATCTACTTTACTTATTATTACATTTAATTAACAAAAATACAAAAATAAAACTCTCTCTTCCCTCTCTTCTTAGATGGTCGGCGCCCCTCCCTCTCTCTCCCACTCAATTTCTTTTTAATTTTTCTTTATTTAAAAAACATAAAATTCACTCCTTATTTTCCTATAAATACCCCCTCTTCTTTTACTTCATTCACACATTTACTATCTACAAATTCACTACCAAATCTCTCTAAAATTCTCCTCCCAAAACTCTTTCCACATACACTCTCAAAACTCTCTCAAAATATTCTCAAACCACCTTCTACATATACAAAACCCATTCACACATACTTTATAAATTTCTTCTTCCTATGTCATGTAACTTTAGATGACCATGGTGTGAGTTTTCAAAAACTAAATGTTATGAAAGCTACACTATGTTCATGTATTGTTCTTGTTCATGAATATCTATTTATATATTTATGTTGTAAATTTACCTTACTCATATTATTATTGTTATTATATCTAAGTAAGTATAATTATGTATCTATATATATATATATTCTTTAGAGCATATAAGCTCACTTGTAATTTATTTACTTTCATTCAAAGCAATTTATTTACTTCTTTCTTTGCAATTTATTTATTTCTTGTTGTTTTAAGACTAGTCCCTAGTCTAAGATTTGTCCTCATCAAGTCAAAACAATTTTCTCTCTTTTATTTTTCTTCCTTTTTGGGACTAGTACACTTCTTAGTCCCGGGAGCCTTAAAGAAGCTAAGACTCCTAATACTTAATTTTATTTATTATTTATGTTATTTTTACTTGTTATTATTTCTCATAATCATGCTCATAAAGATTGTTGTCCAAATTTTTAAGCTTCAATTACACTTTTACAAAAAGGAGATTTTATGACCCGAAATTTAGAATCTATGGTTTAACAAAAGTAAATTTATTCTTTTCAAAACTTTAGGAAGAACTCACTACAATTTTAAAAGCTATTCTTGTTTTGAAAAGCTTTTTTAATCATTTCTATATTACCTTGTTTTCTCAAAAGAAGATGACTTTTGGTACTAAAATGTTTTCCATAAAACATAATATAAGGAAACCCCATAAAAAGGGAATGAGAGTTTTCAAAACCAAGATTTTTCGAGTAATAATCAAAGAAAAGTTGTATAGAAAAACTAATAGAAAAAGTCACACCGATATTGAAAAATCCTAAAAGGAAAATAGAGAAATCTAATAGTATTAAAAAGTTTTTAAGAAAAATAGTAATATAAACATGAAATCATTCTTTGAAAACAAAAGAATCAAAACATTCATTTTAAAGAATTTACAAAATAGAGTTCTTGTAAACTATGGTTTTCTAAACTTTTAATTAATATTGCTTTACTCAAAGAAATTTGATTGGACAACAAACACTTGAGCATTGATGAAATGTGAGCTATATATCTATGAAAAAGGGATTTCTTAACTATATAGATAACTAAGTATTTATCAAAGCAATTTTTGGATGGTGTAATGTTTGAAACAAAATGCTTTTGGGATAGGAAAATTCATGGTGAATCTAATCGCCATTGTTTCGGAGCCTAAATGATCTAGTTTGATAGAAATAGTTTTAGTAACGGATAAATCTTTTCGAATAGATAGAAATCGGTATATTATATGCGCAATTCTGAGTTAAAATGACCAAGTTATGGCCATTTTAAATTGGAATAATCTTTTATACGAACTTTGACGTTTCTATAACATAGTTTTGAAAAATTTCAAGAAAGTTATCAAGAAATACTCATTTTGGGTATTTTCTTGACTAGGTGATTTCGAGGAAGAATACCCGTATCCCGAGGATTATTTCGACTAAGTGGATTGTTTGAGCGACTCATCCATTTAGGAGAAGTGTCGACATGGCAACATGAGTTTATTTCCTTAAAATGCTTTACTTGATTGTGCTTGTGTTTTAGTCGCATTAGAATTAAGAAAAGATAAATTGATATGAATGTGACAATTGTTAAAAGGATTATAAGAATATCGAGGCCGGAATAGATTGTAAGTAATTGTTTGTTTTAGTATAGCACTTGATATGTATGAAATTCTATGATCACCTTAAATTTGATAATAATGATGCTATGATATCTTAAATAAATTGATTCATGCATACCACGAAGTGAGTCACATTGCATGGGGTTATTATTCTTAGGTGAAAAGGATAGTAGCATGGTCGAAAGCAACACTTGGCGGTTATGATCGAAAGTGATTGCTTGGTGACATGAAATCAAACCAATGCTTGGTGGAAATCCGAAGGCATGGCTCAACTTGAGTAGACTTTATATGCTTGGCGGTAATGTCAAAAGCATAACTTAACTAAAACTACTCGTTTCGAGATTATACATCACCAAACCCCGAATGGATGGTGTAAATCCATCCAACATATAGTTCCCAGAAAACTATATACCTTGTTTGCTCACGTGTATGTTGCATTTCACTGGATTACTTAAATAACTTGTTTGAATTTTCCCACGCAAGAATTTACTTATGGAAATAATTCTCACTAAGCCTATTAGCTTATACCCCTATAGATATCTTTTGCAGTTTAACTATTTGTGGTTGAAGCCACGTGGACCCTGCAGCTAGGTATTTTCCCATTTTGGCTAAGAAATTCTTAGATGAAGTTTAGCATTAGTTTAGTTGTAGACTTCATAGAAAATTCTTGTAATAGATTATAGTTATTTTGGCAGAGGAATGCCCCTAAGACTTGTAAGACAATTATTATGAATGGATGAATATTATGAATCCTCTTTTCTTAATTTGTTATTATATCTTCTTAAGCTTCATAATTCCATGTATGGTCCTCTAAATTTGTGAGAGCACTCCTTACACTTAATATCGAAGCTTCTGGGAATGACTAAGGTTGTCATACTTAAGCTCTAATATTGAGTGTGGCAGACTGTTACGTTCAGGGTACCTCTTGGGGCGTGACAGTATCCGATAGAGACCTAAGATTTGTGTCAAAGTTTTTGAAAAATTTACAGAAGTGTATAGGGATTAAGCCACATTTTAGCACAACTTATCACTCTCAAACTAATGGATAATCGAAATGAACCATTCAGTCCTTAGAGGATATGCTACAAGCATGTGTCATGGAGTTTAAACAAAGCGGGGAAGCACACTTGCCTGTGGTTGAATTTGCTTATAATAACAACTACCATTTGACCATCAAGATGCCTCCCTATGAAGCCCTATGTGGATGATGATGCAAGTCACCTTTGTTTTGGATGATGTGGAGAAGTTAGCCATCATACCTAACCTTATCCAAGATGCAATGAATAAAGTAGAATCATTCAGCAGAGAATGAAAGAAGCTCAAGATAGACAAAAGAGTTGGGCGGACCAAAAGCAACGAGTTCTTAAGTTTAGTGTCGGAGATCATGTATATTTGAAAGTAGACCCTAGAAAGAGCATACATCGAGTGCAATCGCAAGGGAAGCTAAGCTTAAATTATAATGGACCATTTGAAGTACTTGAAATAGTGGGAGATCTGGCTTACTACATGGCATTGCCACTGAATTTATTGGGAGTACATAACGTGTTTCACATTTCAGTGTTGAGGAAACATGTACTTAACCCTAACCGAATGATGGAACTAGAACCGGTATAGTTGAAAGAGAATCTCACTTATGAGGAACACCTAATACAAATCTTAGACTGGAAATACAAAAGCTTAGGAACAAGGAAATCAAGTATGTCAAAGTTTTGTGGAGGAATCATTCTCACGAAAAGGCCACCTGGGAGCCTAAGGATGAAATTCGACAAAAATACTAGAATCTATTCAGAAAATCAGGTATGATAGTCAAGTTTTGAGGATAAAACTTTCTTTAAGAGGGGTAGGTTGTAAACCCTTAGATTTTATGCTAAGTTTTATACTTAAACCCTAGAATCAGAAATGAATTGGAAACCTTAAAGTTAACTGGATCAATAAAAAAACCCTAATGAGTCTAGATTCGACAATCCCATGCTTGAAATCTTAAAACAATAAAAATGAGATAATCTTAGATTATAGTTTGAAATAATGTAATATGGCCTAAAAAGATCAGGCTCGTAAAAAATTCATCCGTCTCGGATCTTAACGGGATCAATTTTCGAAAACAGGATCCTTGAATGCAGAATGAAAATAATTCGATGACATGTTCATACTCTAATAAGATGAGGATTCATAAAATATCAAATATAACCTTTTTATCGTATTTTCTTTACCACCGATATTAATTTGTCTTGTTTACTATTCAAGTTATTATTCGTTACTATTTACTATATCTATTTTTTCTTACTACCTACTCTTACAATCTTGCATACCTATTTCTTACAATTTTCTTTTCCAATACTACTTTATATATAATTTATCTTACACATCACTTACTTTTCATTACAAAAATACAAAATAAATTAATTCTCTCCCTTTCTCTTCATGAAACTGGCGCCCCCATGTCACTCTCTCTATCTAATTTTATTTCATTATCATTTAATTTAGTTCACTCTAATTTCCAATCCAAAACTCTATAAATACCCTTTCCCTGCTTTATTCTTTACACACACTTGCATCTCCTAAAAAACTCTTGCAAAAGTGTTACACAAATCCTCTCTTTTCTTCCTCCTTGTGCCATGAGCCCCTCTCCTCTTTCCTAAATAATTTCTGCAAATTTTTCTTTCATTCATCTTTAACACACCATCATCTACCTTAGGTAAATATCTAAACCCTCTCTTTTCTTCATATTAATATAATATGAGCACTTTATTGTTTTGATTTTTAAAACCCCATGAGCTTTATGCTATGAAAAAAAAATCATGAAAGTAATAACCTGTTAATGTCTTGTTCAACACCATGTTTATTTATAAATGTTGTTATGTTCTTGTTTTATTTTTTCTCCTAACCTAACCTCTATATATTATTAAGTATAAGTATGTATATATATTCTTAGAGCCTAAAGCTCACTAATCTAACTTTTTATTTATGCTTTTATTTACTTGCACATTTATTTATTTTATACTAAATAATTAAGACTAGCTTTTTTAGTCTTAGACTTGTACTCATCAAGTAAAAACATTTTATTTTCTTTTCTTTAGGACTTTTTCACAATCTAAGTCTAGGGAGCCTTAACACAAATCTAAGACTCCTATTATTTTTCCTTATTATTTTCTTGCTTTTCTTTATAGAACCTGTCCATTTCTAGAAAAACTTGAATAAAGATCTAAGACTTCCACAATTTTCTTCTTTTTCTTTTCCTTTTTCCTTAAGCTTTTCTTTTCTTTTTATGGAAATTTTCCATATCCAAGTTCCAGGAAGCCTTGATGCAAGCTATGACTTCCAAATTTTGTTCATATATATGTTTATTTAATTCCCTATATTTTTATTTTCTATATGAGTTATGTTTCCTACACAACTACAAGTTCATATGCATGCATGATCATAATATTTTTGTCTTGATAAAGTTTTCAAAGAAATACAATGAGTTATTTTCTTTCATTTGAAATAGGGTCAAGCTCTCAAGAAACATGATTTTAATACTTAAAAAAATTTTTCACTAAAACTTAGGATAACGGTTCAAATATATTAGTTCCAAATTGATTAAAGTAAATTTTTATACATTTTTAAATGTTAATAATTCTTGGTTATGCAAATTTTTCTTAAGAACTTATTTATAGGAGTTATACCAATATTTTGCAAAACACTAGGAAGCAAACAATTTTTCTTAATCAAGTTTAAGAGCAACTCACTAGTTGGAAATCCAGTTAGGAAATAAAGTTGATAGATAACTTAAAGAACCAAATTTTAAGAAGTAAATTTATTTTTAAGAAATTAAGAAAATATAGAAATAATAAATATAATGAGTAGACACTCCTTTGCAATAAGCTCAGATTTTTAATTTTCTTTCCAACAACTTAAAAGATATTTTGTAAACTTCAATTTTAAAACTCTTAGAATAAATTGTTTTATGAAAAATCACTATTGAGACAACACCACTAGAATCATCCGTATAATATGAGTAGATATCTATATTAAAGGATTTTTCAACTATATATGTAAACCCCCGAAAATTTCATAATTCTTAAAAATAATCCTAGAAGTCTAAAAACCAAAATTCAAATCCTGAAAATCGACTCAAGATAGAAAACCAAATTCTAGACCAAGTCACAACACTGGAAGCGAAACCCTAAAAATCGAATCAAGTTAAAACTTGATCCAAAATAAGATAAAAACGAGTTTTCTCATTCTTGAGAAAACGAGAACCTTTGAAACAAATATAAAGTCCAACTACCGGTATAATCAACGTCCGTACAATCATCTACCCAATTCATAAAACGCGAATCAAAATGATAGATCCAAATACCGCTTAACAACGAAATGATAAAATCTTAAATTCTTTAGTAAAATTTTGGAATCACAATTTTCAATTTTCACTAAAAGTCAAACTGAGTCAACTCATAACCCTAGACTCGGTTAAACGATCCCGAAAACTAAAAACTATTAAATAATCACAAATAAAATAAGACAAATAATAGACGTCGAGCTAAAAATATAAAACGATCAAAACTTAAAGATTATACGATCTTACGAATATCTCGACGAAACCAGTGGTCAAACCAGACCCCTAAAGACAATAAAACCCATAACGAACCCTAGTGTTTAAGATTCGGCAATCCCGCGTTTTCAAACCCTAGAAAATGAAATTAAGTTAATGGCCTAGAATAGTTTGTAATAATATAGGGTAACATAAAAATATCAGATTCGCGAATTTCGAGTGTCCTTCGGACTCAAGCGGGATCAGTGCTCGAAAAGCGTATCCCGGAGCTCGGAATATTAAAAATATTTCATTTATACCAATAGACTAGTAAAAATACAAGGATTCCAAAAATATCAGTTTTATAATTTTATCGGTAGCTAAATATTACAGATAGCGATTATTACGCGTATTTTTATTACTACCGGTACTTTAATTGTCTAGTCTATTATTCATAGTACTTTTCTATTATTCATTACTATTTCACTATCTCTACTTTTTCTTACACATATTTCTTACTACCTACATACCTATTTTCTTATTTTTTATATTTCCAATACACTTTTTATCAAATCATACCTTACATATTAATTATTTTCTTACAAATTTCACTCAAAAATCAACTCACACCCCTCTATCACACCATGGCCGATGCCTATCTCCCTCCCATTCATCTAATTTTATTTCTTTTTCAATTTATTTTATTACATCTAAAATTCACTCCAAAAATTCTATAAATATCCCCTTCTTCTTTCACTCTTTCACACAATTCATTTCACTATCAAAACTCTCTCAAAATTTCTACACAAACACTCTCCATAAACTTTTCCTCTACCAAAACTCTATTTCACCAAATACTCACAAGAATTTCCCTTTATACAATACAACTACCATTTCTCCATAACCACATAACCATACATTCACTACCATCTTCATACCACACAAATATCTTAGGTAAAAATTTCTTTCAACCATTTATCTAATCATGTCATGTAACTTAGCATGACTATGGTATTGTTTTGAAACTCACATGAGTAGTAAAAGCAACAACATGTTCATGTTTTGTTCTTGTACATAAGCTTTCTATTTTATTATGTTATTGTTATTATTTGCTTCTAACTAACTTATATTATGTATATTATGTATATATATTTATTTAGAGCATATAAGCTTATTTGTTATTTATTTACTTTCAAGTTATGCAATTTATTTATTTCATGTTATTATTAAGACTAGTCTTTCTAGTCTTAGACTTGTCCATATCAAGTCAAAATAATCTTTTATTTATTTATTTTCTTTCATCTTTCGGGACTAGTCCATTCTTAGTCTCGGGATGCCTTGATAAAGCTAAGGCTCCAATACTTGACCGGGATACCTTGATGAAGCAAAGGTTCTCAATACTTGATATTTTATTTTCTTGCTCATTATTTATTTCTAGTATTTTCTTATGTTCCTATTATTTTATATGCTCATAATACTTGCAATTACGTGATATTAATGTCTCAACTAATCTAAAAATATAATTTTACTTTACTAAATAAACTCAAAGCTAGAATTTCGATTAAGTGATTTATCACAAAATCATGAAGTTACTATCAACAACCTAGAAATAGAGCAATACAAGTTTCTCAAGTTTTCTTAAATAACAACGATAGTTTTACCAAGAAAACATAAGAAATAAATATTTTCTTTGTATTTTATGATAATCTAAGTTTTAAGAAAAATAAATCGTTAATATTAAAATTTTAAGACATAAACTCTTTTCTAAACTAAGAAACAAACTAGTTTTCAAAGTCAAGATAAAAATCAACTCATAAAGTTATGAACCCACTTAGGAAAAATGATTTTCAAATATCTAAAAGAAGGAACTCATTTTCAAAGAATATAAATAAAGTAAGATTAATAATAATGGATTTTATAAAGATGATTCTTTTCAAAAGAAATGAAAGAACAAGTTTTGAAAAGCAAAAGCTTATATTTTAGAAATGAATATAAGAAAACAAGATTTATTTTCTAAAACCATCTTAAATACAAAATTATATAAAGGTTTTTCAACAACCTAATATACTTTTGATAAAAATTGATCTTTTACTACTAGAAGTGAAATTTATGAAAACTAAGGTTGAAGGGAAAATTTACTTGTTTTGGAAAAAGGAAGGAAGGAAATAAAACAAGAATGTACTCATTTATAATGAAAATATAAAGTTCCTTCCAAATACTTGAAAAGGAATTTATCAAGATAAGTTTTAATACTTTAAAAAGAATTGTTTTATGAAATAAATTATTGAGACACTACTATTAGAAATTTTGCATATAAAGTGAGCTTATCGATATATTCAAAATGTTTATCAAAAATATATCTATATATACTTATATTGTTGCAAAAGGATTTTCTTTAAAAGAAAGTTAAGTTAGAAAATGGATTTGCAAAAGTTTAGAAATAATTCGTTTTAAATCTGAACCCAATGTTTTCGGAACCCAAATGACCTTATATGACAAAGATAAGCTTAGAAATAGATAGATCTTTTCGAATAGGTAGAAAACGGTATATTATATGCAAAATTTGAGTTAAAATGAGCAAGTTATGGCCATTTTAAGTTGGAATTTCTTCTTATACGATTTTACCGCGATTTTAAGAAAAGTTTAGAATATTCATGGATAGGAATTTCATGGAAGACTTATCTCGGGTATTTCTTTTGTCTAAGTGACGAAGGACACGAGAATACCCTATCCAAGGATCACTACGACTAAGAAGATAGTAAAATGGATGAGTGAGTTATTCCTCCTAATTTCGTTACCTTACTTGTGCTTGTAAAGTAGTAGCATTAGTATACCAAGAAAAGATAAAAATGTATTTGCGGGATTCGGGATTATGTGTATATACGTGGTTCTATGATTATGCGTGAAATAAGAACTAAGAATATCGCAACTTCGAACTGTTTGTTTAAATAATTTTGCTTACTTACTTGTATGCTTGTTTATTGTTGCTAATTGATTGATCACCCCTAATAACCTTAATAAGGTTTAGCTTAAGAAAACTAAAACGCTCACGCATAGCATCCATCGAGTCACATCTATTTCGGAAGGCTACTACTCCTACGCGTAGAGTTAGATTGGCTGTGATCGAGCGGTGCCACGGGCCATGTTCCTTCCTGGAGAATCCAAATCGCTCAGGGAAAGAGACTCTAGGTTCGGAGCCGAGCCAACCGAACGCTGTGGGTGAGGACCTGGGGACTAGTAGTAGAAGGTCGAGGACCTTCAACCCCGATTCCCTAACCTTTGATACAGAGGGGTAAATCCGTTCTATATATGGTTTTCGAATAACTGTATATATTTGCGTAATCACGTGGTTGTTGCATTGTATGCATAGCATATGTGTGATTAAATAAATAAACTTGTTTGAAGATATAGTGCGAATGAAAATAAATATCTTACTAAGCTAATCGTAGCTTATACCCCTATAGATTTTGTTGAAACAGGTATATCCATGGCTTAAATTGAGGATCATGACATTGAGGAAATCATGGAAAGATGGTTAAGCTTCTATGAAGGAAATAGAATCATAAGATAAGTAATTTTGTAAGGTTCTTTATATATAATGACTTATATGAATAGTGATGTGTATTTATTTGAAGATAATAGATGGACATGCCCCTAAGAATTGTAATGCAATATGTTTTATGATAAGTATTCTCTTTGCCTTGTTATTTATTTATTATCAATATAAATTGCGCTACTCCGATGCGTTCTCTTGGTTGTGATGTACGCTTTATACATGATATGGAAGCCTTTGCGTGACTAAGGTAGTCATTCCTAGGCTTTAGTATTGTGTACGGCGGACTGCCACGTTTAGGGTACCCCTCGGGGCGTGACAATATATATCTATGTGTTGCTATGGAATTTTTGGATGATGTAGAACTTAAAAAATTTCAGTTTAAGGGTTGGAGTTTTCTTATTGATTATGTATCGACCTATTTTGGGACCCAAATGGCTTTAAATACTAAAAATACCTTAGAAACAAATAGATTTTCAAGTAGGTAGAAAACAACATCTAATATGCAAAATTTTGAATTAAAATGAGCAAGTTATAACCATTTTAATTTGGAATTTCACATAACCCGAATTTTAATAAAAATGATAAGATAGAATTAGAAAGTTTAAGTAGAACTTCCATAGAATACTCATTTTAGGTATTTCTTTTGTTTAGGTGATGAGGATGGCGAGTTTCTCTATGCCGATTACTACTATGATTAGTAGATTTCCCATACTACAACTAAGTGAGTTTATTTCCTTAATTTTCATACTTATGTTTTTGCTTGTAGTTTAGAAGCATTAGAAATAGGAAAAGATAAAAATAGAAAGTGCATGTGCCTTATAATAATGGTTGAAATTATCCTAAGTATATCGAGACGTGAATTACTAATATTCAAATTGTTGTTCTAGTACTATATTACAATGTTTATAAATTCTATGATTGCCTCTAAGATATTAATATCATGCTTAAAATAGCTTAATTAAATGAATTTATACATATCATGAAGTGACTCATATTGCATTCACTGCTATGCCCTTGGTGGTACAAGAGCATAGTAGTGAGGTACACAGGGGCTTGAAAATTTGCTTTAATATTCTTTGGCATGTACGAGCCCGTTTGAGCTACATTTGAAAGGTGAGTAATAGCCCGAAAGAACTACAAAAATTTATCATTTACAAAGTTTAGTCGTGTGGGCCTAGAACACGTAACCCCAAATGGAGGGCGTAAATTCATTCAACTTTGCTCACGTGTTTGTTGCATCACATATGTTTGTATAATTAACTTATTTGAGCTTTGATTGTATGGGTACATTGTTATGAAAATATATCTCAATAAGCATGTAAAACTCACACCCCCATAATATCTTTTACGGTTCCCCATTTTGTGGTTGAAGCCCCGGGGATATTATACTCAGGTACAGACTTTTGATCCAAGAGCTTTTGAAAGATGTCATGACTTAGAAGTAGACTTAGACTTCCAAGGAAAACTCCTATTTATTTTATTTTAGATATTAGGTTATGAAGCTTAAGTGTATATTTTGATGGGGGATGCCTCCTTTATGTAAGACTCCTAATATTTTGAATTAAGTTATGATGTTATGATTTTCATTCTTAAATGTCATTTCTATAACTTCTTAAACTACTTGTTTCAAACAGTGGTCCTCTATGGTCATGAAAGTATGCCTTACACCCGGTATTGAAACTTTTGCATGACTAAGATAGTCATTCCTAAGCTTTAATATTAAGTGTGATAGGCTGTCATATTTAGGGTACACTTTAGGGCATGATAGGAGAAGTAGTGAAAAATGAAATGTAACTTGACTTCATGCTGTGCATGATCCATTTGTTAATTTTCCCAACAAGTTAATTTCCAATTAAGGGTGATCAACACACTTTTCACAAACAAGTAAACATAATGTGATAACGAACACTTCAATCAAACAATTAAGATTTCGATATACTTGATGTTTATTAATCAAGCATGACAAACACATCATAATCCCAGTACAACTTACATGCAATTTCAGTTATATCTTTTTCCTAAGTTTTAGTGCACTATTTACAAGCACAAACAAGAATTCGAAGAGCATAAGGAAAACTCACTTGGCCATTTGCAATCTTCTAATCAAAACAATCTTTCAAGAAGGAAGCATTGTAAACTTCATCACTTAGATAAAAGAAATACCCGGAATGAGTATTTCATAAAAGTTTTACTTAAGATTCTAACTCTATCAAATTAAAATTCATGTCATTTTCTAGGTTGTAAAACTTTCAATTTGAAATAGCTATAACTTGCTCATTTTAACTTGAAATTTCGTATATGAATAGTCGATTTTTACCTAATTTGAATGGTCTATCCATTTATTATATTATTTTTAATATTTGGGGTTATTTAAGGGTCAGATTGGTAATGTACAAAACAGATTGCTTCTAACTTGTTCTAGTTTTGATTTTTATGATATTTTGCTATTTTTACATCTTATAAACCTTCTAAATTAATATATATCAATCCTATACTTAAAAGATAACTTCTAAATAATATAAATTGTTCAAAGTATATGTATAATTCTAGTGATGTTGTACAAAAAAAAAAAAAATAACAAATCTTCTTATAGAATAATTGAAAATTTCAAGTTTAGGAAAAATTGGTTTTGTTGGTAGAAATTTGTTTTTCTCAAAACTTTTATGAAGGCATATTTTTAGCTAAAAATTGTGGTCCAATGATTATCTCATTCCGATATGATCAGAATTTATTTGCTAAATTTTATTTTTTACAACATGGAATCTTAAGCTGAAGTTTAAATTGAGAAACTTTTTCTAAAATCACGTATTCATGACTTTAGAGGATGATCTTGTTTTATTTTTTTCCCCTTTGATAAAAGACTTTCTTCATAATTTGAAAATATGTTTTAAATTAATACTTTGCATAACAAAGAATTATCATTAAAAAATGGTTTAAAAACTTTTATAACAACATCATTATGAAGAATTCATGTACATGAACATAAATACCATATTTTAAACTTATAACTTATGGAGATAAAAAAAAATAATAAAGATTAACAAGATAGGAAATTCAAATGCATGGAAACCTTAGCTTATGATTAAGGCTCATTGGGACATAAAAATGGATAAGTCCCCTTAGATAACAAAATAATCAAGAGCAAAATAAAATAAAAATGAAAGTCTTAGAATTAGGACAAGACTTCTTGGGACTTGAATTATTCTAGTCACTATGTAAATAAAATCAAAATAAGAGCAAAACAAATAAAATGGAAGCCTTATAATTTTTGGATAAGGCATTCGTAGGACTTATATTAAGAACAAGTCCCTTTTTTATTTTGACTTGATTAAGGATAAGTCCGAGACTTAGATTAAGGATATGTCTCAATTATATATTAAGAATATGAAATAAATAAAAGCATGAAATAAATATTAGATTAGTGAGCCATATGCTCATAATGATGTAATTATATAATGATTATATTTATACATATAGATAGTTCGAGTAGATGAATATATCTATATATATTATATATATCAACAAGAATATAACTTCAACATGATCATAATGTAGATAAGATGTGAGTTTCATTTTTTTGGCATTATCATCCTTGGCTTTTACGCATCATAGGGAGATTTTATCCATGTATAATGCATGAAACAACACCTAATATCAACTAAGGATATACGGAGAATGTGTTTACCTTAAAAAGATGAATCAAAGGAATGTGTTTGAGTTGAAAAAGAGAGGGACAGCAAGGTTTGCACCAACCAAGGAGAAGAAACGAGAGAAAAGATAGAAATTTGCTAGAAGTTGTAAAGTGTAAAATGAGGAAATGTAATAGGTATTTATAGAGATAATTTGAGGAATTTAATTAGAATAAATAATTTGAAAAAGGAAAAAAAAAAGGGGTTTTGCAGCAAGGTACAATAGGCATGACTTGTAGGAGAAGAGAAAAAAAAATCAAATAAAAAGGACAATTTTGACTTGTAATGTGATAACTTGTAAAAATAGTTGTGCAAGAATTATGTATGAATTATAAGGGAAAAAAATGACAGCAAGTAATGGCAGAAAATAAAGCAAATAGTGATGAATAGTACTAGTAAAATATCAAATAAGTTATTGGTAAAAACAAAATATACATATATGAGCTATATCTGACATTTTTATGGCCCGAAAAATTTTTATCTTATATTTTATGAATATTTAAATATTTTTCTAGTAAGAATTGATTGTCATAAAATTTTATCTTGTTTTGCATGCTGTTGTTTGGATACGAAAGTTGATCTCATAAAGGCTTAAAAAAATTGAAATTTTGACGAATCTGATCCTTTTAGTTCATATAATATATTTTTGGTTCATAATTTGAGCTTATCTTATTATTTTTCAATTTTATTATGTATTTTAGGATTTCAGAAGTTGTCTAATCCAGTCTGGGGTTTCTAGTGTTTAAGGTTGACTTGGTTTGACTTTAAGATTCCGGTTCTATTTTCGATTCTAAGGTTTTACCTATAAGATTATCATAAAATTTTAGGAGTTTACAATTATAGGAAATAATTTTTTATTATTTTATTAATAGAAATTATTTGACTGTAATGCCTCGATTTGCATTCTGCAAATCAAATAGATGAATTGTTTAGTGTAAGGCTTTCGGATTGATTAAGCTTTTAGATCATTTTGTTGGTGATATGATTTTGCTAAACAATTTACTTTTAAGGTTTCAGGCTTTATTTAATTCATTTGATATCTTAGGGCTATTGAATCTTTATCAAATCTCATTTAGAGTCTCTAAGGTTTTGAATTTTTGCAAATTTGAGTTTAATTTAATTTATATGATATTCTAGGTTATAAGATTTATTTGATCTGATCTAAGATTTCCATGTCGTGGGCCCGATCTGATACGGTTTAGGATTTTAGTTCTAATATGATGTCGGTCTACATTATTTAATTAATATTGTCATATTTCTTGATTTTTCTTGTTTGTGTATTTTCTATTATAATTGTCTTGATATAGTATTTGTTATTCCAACTGATTTATTAGACACGCAATTGGTGTCAATAATTATAAGTTTTCTTAGGTAATCAGCCTTAGGGTCTTGTTATATTATAGGTTGTATTGATATTATGGTTATGTGTATATAATTACTATAATTGTTAAATTATAATGGTACTTATCATATTTACAATGTTAGATAAGAATCATATAGCACTATTACAAGTTGATAATTTGTGATGATTACTGTAATATTAGTACTAAAATAATTATGGTCTTATATAATTAATATTGTTATCTTATCTTAATATATGGATCAAGTATAATATTATTATTTATGATATAACAAAATAATCTTGTTTATTTTTACTACAATATATATATTGTTAGTTACAATATACTTTTGATAGTATTAATACCACTATTATAAATTGTAACAATAGTTTGTCACATACTTATTATGTATCATGTGCCCAAGATAACCATATAATTAAATTAGTAATGTAGAATATTTTATGGGTATTAATTTAAGAGCTTTTCTATTTTATTATAATTACTTGTTTTATGTTTTAGATATTTTCTTATGTAATAACTTATTTATATGGTTTCAGTAACATCCAAAGGTTTTACTAAAGAAGGCGGTGTTATTAGTTTCTTTAAGGGATTACAATAATCTTTAATTATAAATCTATAAGATAATTATTTATGATTACTTTGGAAATTTATATGTTTGATGAATCTAGAGATATATCTATCTTTACTTCTTGCAGTTAAAGTTTTGCTTAGTGATTTATTACTCTATTTTTATTTGAGAGATTTCAAGGCATATTTATTGTTTTTTCAATTATTTTTTTAAATTGATTGATGATTCTTTTAAGTTTTACTAGAGCCTTAATAATCAATTCATTAATTCTTTGATTTATCATTAGTCATTAACTGCAAAAAATGTTAGGGGAAATATTTTTGATAACAATTTTAATTTCTTAAACTATAATTAAACTGTTTATATTTTAATATTATTAAATCACAAAAAATCAGGAGTGAACTTTGCGACTTTTCTTAACCTTTCTTTAAGATTTTTATATCATATTCTTACCAATTATCAAAGTCAGATAGTGTAAAATTAGGGATTTTACATATTTCATTTGTGTTCCAGGCCATACACTATCGTAATACCTATCTATGCTGTACAACCCCATAAATGGATAGATATAAAATATGTCAAGTGGTGAAAGATGAGTAGGTGAATACCTAGCGACTTCAATAACTCAAGATATTCCCTTCAAAACAAATCAACAATTAAGCATAATCAACACTTTAATCCGTAGTCCAACATAACTGTCACACCTCGCCGTCGCCTGCGGAGGTGGGGTGTGACATAAAAGGCGCCTTTTTATGTCATACCCCGTCCCCGTAGGCAACGGCGATGTGATGCCAGGGCAGACAAACCCACCACTGGCCCCCTAGTGATAATGGTTGACATCCACCCTCAGGTGAGACCCCAACCAACGCATGCCTCGTAAGGTATCACGGGCACTATAGGTATTGTTACCCTTAGACAGAGTTGAACCTAGTCTGCAGACTCTAGGATTCGAACCCCAGACCTAAGGCTTTTGCCTGCCCAAAGGCAGTTTTAAAGTGGTATCAGAGTGGGTTATATCGACCCAACAATGAATTAGGATGCCATATTAGGACAGTGAGATACGAGTATAGGTAGAATAGGAATTTGTTGTGATCTTGTTTGTTGGCCTAAAAAAAATGAAGTAAAATGGTTGATCACACTAAAGTTAACAACTTGACTTAAATTTACTTTTTGCTTATACATGTAAATGGAGTAAACTGGATTATAGCATGATACCTGCTTGATGATATGTTTTATCTTGTTAAGTATGCATGAAAATGGACTTAACTCAAATATGGCTAAGTTAAGTAGGCACAAATAACTTAAAAAAAAACACTAGGTCTTTTCCCCTCTTTACCTAGGAATAATTTGACTTAACAGTTGTTGTTGTGTTAGTGTTAGTCTAGATGGATAGAGGACGTAGAGTACCCAGACGACAGGATAGAGAGGATACCCCACCTCCTCCTCCACCCCCACCTGTTGCTCCTCCTCGGGATGACCCGGCTCAGATGTTAGGTTTGATGAGGGACATGGTAGTGATGCTCCAAACCACACAACAGCAGATCCAGAATCAAGCAGTTGATGATGCAACAGCAGCAGCAGTTCGCTCAGATGTTTGCTCAGGTTCCTCAGGGTGAGCCAGCTGCGGCTCAGAGACACGCAGGGAGAGAGAGGTAAAGTGCCCTGAATTTGTGAAAATGGTTCCTAAGTTTTATGGTGATAAGACCGATCCGACCACCGCTGAGATATTTATTGAGGAGTTGGAGAAGTCCTTTGAAATTTGTGACATTCCGGATGATAAAAAGGTGAGTCTAGCCGTTTATCAGTTGAAAGAAGACGCCTATAACTGGTGGCGTGAGGCTAGAGGCAAGATTCAGGGGCTGCTTACATGGGAGAGATTTAGAGAGGCCTTTTTCTTAGAGTACTTCACAGCTTCTACTCGGGAGCAAATGATTTCAGACTGGCTTAGACTAAGGCAGGGCAGTAAGACAGTGGATGAGTACGAAGCTGAATTCAACCGACTGTTGCGGTTTGCTGGTGTTGGTTACAGGGAAGATGAGACCATGAAGATGCAGAAGTTTCAGGAGGGTCTGAATCCTGATCTGAGGATGGCTGTTAAGAATTTTGAGTTGACCACCTTATCTGCGGTCGCTTATAAGGCTAAAGTTATTGAGCAAAACAAGAAGGATTGCAGTTCCCAATTGGACAGGCATGCTAAGTTTTTGGGCAAGAGGCCCTTTTCTTCTTCTTTTGCCCCCAGAGTTCAAGGGAAGGGTGCTAAGAGTTTTAAGAAGACTTTCGGCTTTCAGAGTTCCAGTAAGAAGCCTAAGTATGACAAGAAGCCTGATCAGGTGGAGAAGCCTTCTTAGAGATTTCCTGACCTCCGGTATGGGAGATGCTTTGGACCACACAATGTTTCAGCTTGTAAGTGGATACCGGGAGCTTGCTTCGCTTGTGGAAAGACAGGACATAAAGCCTCTGAGTGTAAGAACAAGGTTCTGAAGACTAAGCAGAGAGGTCATCATTAGTCGGAATGTAAGGAGAAGCCTAAGGGTTGTGGCAGTGGCAATGGATCAAGCTATGGGAAAGGAAAAGCAGTGGCCAGAGTGTTTGCCCTCCAGCATGAGGAGTTGCCTACCGTTGACACCCTTGCAGGTACTTTATTAGTTTCTGCATGTGATGCTTATTGCTTAGTAGATACGGGTGCGACTCATTCTTGCATATCTGAAGAGTTTATGAGGTCTTGTGGTTTGAATGCTGATCTGTTATCTGATGCCTCCTTGTGTGTTAGTACACCTCTTGGTAGTGGTACAGTGTTAGGAAAAGTTTGTAAGAATGTTGATGTAATGCTATCTGATGTACTCCTACCGGTTGATATGCTTGTACTACCTATATCTGATTTTGATGTAATTCTTGGTATGAACTGGTTAAATCAGTATAGGGTTGTAATAGATTGTGCTAGAGCTGTTTTAAGTTTCAATCTAGAAGGTAGGGAGTTCAGTTGTGAGTTGTTGAGACAAAGACCCCGTTTATGCCTTCGATGGAGCTTTGGGAGAGACCCCGGTTAGCAGCTTTATCTGTTGGTGAAGAGGAGTTGAAGCTTGACTCGGTCCCGATAGCAAGAGATTATGCGGATGTGTTTCCAGACGATTTACCTGGTTTACCCCCAGACCGGGAAATCGAGTTTGGAATCGACCTTATGCCAGGTACCGCTCCAATCGCCAAACAAGCTTACCGTATGGCACCTGCCGAGCTTCGAGAGTTGCAGAAGCAGATCGATGAGCTGAAAGACAAAGGTTTTATCAGACCAAGTATTTCTCCTTGGGGAGCACCGGTTCTTTTTGTAAAGAAGAAGGACGGAAGCATGAGACTCTGTATAGACTATAGAGAGTTGAATCAAGTGACGATCAAGAATCGATATCCGTTGCCAAGAATTGACGATCTCTTCGATCAGTTGAGCAGTGCAGCTGTTTTCTCTAAGATCGACTTAAGATCCGGATATCATCAGTTGAAAATACGACCGCAGGATGTACCTAAGACTGCGTTTCGTACGAGGTATGGACACTACGAGTTCCTGGTTATGCCTTTCGGCTTGACTAATGCACCTGCAGTGTTCATGGATTTGATGAATAGAGTGTTCAGCGACTACTTGGACAAGTTCGTCATAGTCTTCATCGACGACATCCTGGTCTACTCTAAGGATCGGAAGGAACATGAAAGACACCTGAAGATGGTTCTGACAAGGTTACGAGAAAGAAAGCTTTATGCTAAGTTCATCAAATGCCAGTTTTGGTTGGAAGAAGTAGCTTTTCTAGGGCATGTTGTAAGTAAAGAAGGAGTCTCAGTTGATCCAGAAAAGATAAAAGCCATAACGGAGTGGCAAAGGCCGACAAGTATAACAGAGATCCGGAGTTTTCTTGGACTTGCTGGATATTACAGACGGTTTGTCGAAGGGTTTTCCAAGTTAGCAGCTCCGATGACCAGACTTACTCAAAAGAACGTCAAGTTTGAATGGTCTGAGAAGT
This sequence comes from Combretum micranthum, assembly GCA_024138025.1. NCBI lineage: Eukaryota > Viridiplantae > Streptophyta > Magnoliopsida > Myrtales > Combretaceae > Combretum > Combretum micranthum. The sequence goes on from JAMXBD010001298.1 coordinate 21,821, forward strand.
GTGAGAGAAGCTTTCAAGAGTTAAAGGATCGCCTAGTTTCGGCGCCAATCCTAGCTTTGCCAGTCAGTGGCAAGGAGTTCACAGTTTACAGTGACGCTTCTATCCAAGGTTTGGGATGTGTACTTATGCAAGAAGGAAGGGTAATAGCTTATGCCTCGAGACAGTTAAAGCCACATGAGAAGAATTACCCGGTTCACGACCTGGAGTTGGCAGCGGTTGTGTTAGCTCTTAAGCTTTGGAGACACTATCTGTTCGGTGAGAAGTGTAAGATCTATACCGACCATAAGAGTCTCAAGTATATCCTTACTCAGAAGGAACTGAACATGAGACAACGACGTTGGCTTGAGTTAATTAAGGATTACGACCTTGAGATTCTTTACCACCCGGGCAAAGCAAATGTTGTAGCGGATGCCTTAAGTCGGAAAAAGCAGATGAATGTAGCAGCTTTGGTCACGACTCAGAAAGAGATAGTAGAGGATCTACGACGGATGGATATAGAGGTTGTTATAGGAAGTGTTGAGGCTCGCTTGGCCAGTTTGACAATACAGCCTGATCTTCAAAGTCGAATCAAGGCAGTTCAGTTAAGCAGTCGGGAAAGGGATCAGATCTTGACAACTATGAAACGTAGCGAGATGACAGCTCTCGTATGGATGAAGACGGTGTTATTCGTCATGGTGATAGGTTATGGGTTCCAACTGAAGAAGGTTTAAGAAAAGAAGTTATGAAAGAAGCACATTCGTCTACCTTTTCGGTACATCCAGGTAGTACGAAAATGTATAAGGATCTTAAACAGCACTTTTGGTGGAACAACATGAAGCGAGACGTTGGAGTATGTTTCGAAGTGCATGACTTGCCAACAGGTTCGGATTGAGCACCAAAGGCCAGGAGGTGAGTTACAGCCTTTACCGGTACCTGAATGGAAATGGCAGAGTGTGACGATGGATTTCGTTTCAGCACTACCAGGACGCCATCAAGGCATGAGGTAGTTTGGGTGATAGTGGATCGATTGACCAAATCGGCTCACTTTATACCGTTGAGAGTTGGATGTTCCTTATCTAAGTTGGCAGATATCTATGTGAAGGAAATAGTCAGACTGCATGGAGTTCCAGTTGAGATCACTTCGGATCGAGATCCACGATTTGTTAGCCGATTCTGGCAAAGTTTACATGAGCCTTGGGTACTAGGTTACAGTTCAGTACCGCCTTCCACCCACAGACAGACGGACAGTCAGAGCGCACTATTCAGATACTTGAGGATATGCTTCGGCTTGTGCTCTAGACTTCGGTGGTAGATGGGATGATCACTTGTACCTGTAGAGTTCGCCTATAATAACAGTTATCAGGCAACTATCCAGATGGCACCTTTTGAAGCGTTGTATGGGCGGAAATGCAGATCGCCGTTGCACTGGGATGATGTGGGAGAACGAGTTCTTCTAGGTCCAGATCTTGTGCAACAAGCTGTTGATAAGATACAAGTTGTGAAGCAGAGAATGAAAGCAGCCCAGGATCGATATAAGAGTTATGCGGATCTGAGGCGACGACCTTTAGAGTTCGAGGTCGGTGACCATGTTTTCCTTCGTGTGTCGCCTACCAAAGGAGTATACCGGTTTGGAGTCAGAGGGAAGTTGAGTCCCAGGTATATTGGACCATACCAGATTCTTGAGAGAATTGGACCAGTGGCATACCGGTTGGCACTTCCACCTAATCTATCTGGGGTACACGATGTGTTTCACGTGTCTCAGTTACGGAAGTGTTTAGCAGATCCTGATGCAGTTGTTGAAACACACCAACCGGAGGTTCAGCCGAATCTTACAATTGCAGAGCATCCAGTGAGGATCTTGGATCGTGCTGAGAAAGCTTTAAGAAGAAAGGTGATACCTATGTGAAAGTGTTGTGGAGTGGTCATACTGAACGTGAGGCCACCTGGGAGAGAGACGGAAGAATCTATGAGACGGAAATATCCTGAGCTCTTCGAGTAAACAGGTCAGTTTCGAGGACGAAACTTTTCTTAAGGGGGGAGGGATGAAAAACCCTAAAAATATAGATGTAATTAAAAAGGAAAGAAAGGAATTAGCTTGAAAATATGGAAAAAAAAATTAAAACTTTTCAGTAAAGTGTAGAAACTAGTGGGTCAAGTTCAAACCTCTGAGTAGTTGAACTTTTAGTTGAGTAATTAACTTAATTAATTTAATTGAGTTAGTAATTGGATCATTATGTGTTAGAGATCACTCAATTCCATTCTAAACTCCTTGATTATTCAATTTCATATTTTTTTCATCAAAACAATTCTAGTTAGTTGATTGAAATCCTAACTAGACTCTTAAATTCAATAATTCCTTCTAAAGTCCTAAATCAAGGTTAATTAGTGTAAAATCATTAATTAACATTCCTAAATCCCAAAGGATTATTTAAAATACCTAAATTATATTCTAAAATATTTTCTCAAACCCTCACATGCTTAAGAACCCACTTACTCACTCACATGCTTCAAGATTTAATCCTACCTTTCATCTAATCTCTAACCTAATGCCACTATCTATAAAAGTTTCTTTATTTGGCAAAACCCTAACCCTACCACACACAAATCCACAAGCCACACTCCTATGGTCATGCCTCCACAAACCAAAAATGGTCATTTTTATTTCATCTTACACACTTGAGAGAAACCTAGGACAAATCTCTAGTCATATACCTTTAATCTTTACAAAAAATGGTTCTTTTATGCATCTAAACACATCCAAACTTCCAGCAACCTTACATAGCTGATCAAAGAGTGAAATCAACATAAAATAACCCCCATTTAGCAAGGAAAAGCCCACGACACAAAGAGGGAAATCCAAGATCTAAGTATCTTCATCAAAGTTAAGTTCCATTTTAACTTTTCCTCAAAATCAACTCTATTTAAAACCCTTTGTTGATCTCTAATGATATATTGATTCTTGTAGGTTTAAAATCATAAAAATCAGATTTTGGGGTCACCATGATGCAATGGTGGTGTCAGCCATTACCACTAGGGGCCAGTGGTGGGTTTGCCTGCCCTGGCATCACATCGTCGTCGCCTGCGGGGGCTCAATTGGTAAGAGGTGCTGTCTTTGGGGCAGGCAAAAGCCTCAGGTCATGAGTTCGATCCCTAGAGTCTATAGACTGGGTTCAACTCATCGTGAGGGTAACAATACCTATAGTGCCCGTGATACCCTGCGGGACATGCATTGGTTGGGGTCATTATGATGCAATGGTGGTGTCGGCCATTATCACTAGGGGGCCAGTGGTGGTTTGCCTGCCCTGGCATCACGTTGCCGTCGCCTGCGAGGGCGGGGCGTGACATAAAAAGGCGCCTTTTTATGTCACACTCCGCCCCTGCAGGCGACGGCAATGTGATGCTAGGGCAGGCAAACCCACCACTGGCCCCCTAGTGGTAATGGTTGACACCACCATTGCATCATGGTGACCCCAACCAACGCATGCCCCAACGGGTACCACGGGCACTATAGGTATTGTCACCCTCAGGATGGATTGACCCCAGTCTGCAGCCCCTAGGGATCGAACCCATGACTTGAGGCTTTTGCCTACCCCAAAGGCAGCACCTCTCACCAATTGAGCTTGGAGCAGGCAAAAGCCTTAGGTCATGGGATCGATCCCTAGAGGCTGCAGACTGGGGTCAATCCATCCTGAGGGTGACAATACCTATAGTGCCCGTGGTACCCGTTGGGGCATGCGTTGGTTGGGGTCACCATGATGCAATGGTGATGTCGGCCATTACCACTAGGGGGCTAGTGGTGGGTTTACCTGCCCTGACATCACATCGCCGTCGCCTGCGGAGGCGGGGTGTGACAATAACAATCATCATCCCTATCAACACCCATTCGACTATGATAGTCACAAGGCACTTTAAAACTTCCCTTCGTAAATAATTCATTCATTGGTTTTCCTGAACCACAAAATTCTTCAATAAGGGCATAACTATGTTAAATAAGTAGTATCAATCCACAATAATACCAAGCCAATAGATAGATATGTAAGGTATCAATATAATGGCAATAGGTGACCTCAATCGTTCCACATCACGTGTCAATTTGATGCAAGGTGAAGGTGGCAGGGTTTTAATTCCCAATGGTGCATCAACAAACCTCTTGTCAGGAGGAAATTTAGTAGTATTTCACTGTTACATGACTATCCTATTCATATTACTACGATACCAGATTACAACACTTCTCTAATATACATAATCATCCTCAATACACCAATGAATGTTAACAAATATATCAAACTCTTTCACATGCAAAAGATGACTACAATATTCATGAGTGCTTTTCAATCCCAATAGTGGATCAAAATGATGCAAATGGAAGTAGGAAATAAGAATATGATAATGCATGGGATGATCTGTAGCTTCAAGTGTAAGTGGAAGAGGCATTAAGTTAGGCACCTAAAGATTCAATTACGAATCACTTGTTTCTTCTCTTAACACCAAAGAATGTGGTTCATCTTCTACATAGCATACCACACCATTTGGATCACCCATCTCTTTTATGCATTCATCCTCTTTACATTCATCAAGGATCTCATCTTTTTCTTCTAGATCCATTTTGGTTTACTCTACTTGGCTCTCTCAAGCATCATTTGCTACTGAGTCTTTCAATAGTTTTAAATGCTTAGAAAAAGTAATAAGCATCTCCATCTACATTATAGCTTGGATAGCTTCCTCTAAAGTCAAGAACCTACAAGAATCAATTTTCTCGAAAATGTCATAGTTGAGTCCCTTCAGGAATTTGGCGATGGCATTTACACGAGATTCTTCTACTTCACACCACCTCATGAGAACCTTATATTCTCTTACATTGCATATTCTTCGAAACTCATTTGTCTCTACTTTAGTGCCAGTAGATACTCATATTGTTCATCTTGGTAGAAGAGTGGAACAAATTCTCTTCTCATTAATCTCCTCATATGATCCCATGTAAAGTCCACTTGATACCCATCTAATGCCTAATGTAGCATAGCACTTTGCCACCATAGCTCAATAAGTCCCATAAGTTTCTTATCAATTGCACATCTTAGTTTATAGTTAAGGTGCAAAAATCATTCAACAACTCGAGTTACCTGAAATTCCTAATCTAGATACTTTCTTGAAGACCTGTAACCATCTAATTCTAGTATGTTTGTCTATCTCCTTTAATACTGCCACTTTAGGATTACGCTCATGATAATACTGACTAGCCATAACTCCTTCTGAGCAAATACTAGTTGTATTCTTTAAAGGAATTTTGTCGAACACTTGTCTTGCATGATATTATCCTTCCTCTCAATGCAAATCTAAGTGGCACAATACCCCAACAAAACCACATTGCTCTAATAATACAAGCAATCAACACAATGCAATCATATTCACTACTCAACCAAGCCTTTATAATCCTCAAGTTTGGTTCAACCACTTCATCAAACACCTTGTATGCACATGTCCTTGTAAGAACACACACTAACAAGGCCTTAACTCAACTAATACTTTAGTGTAATGGTAGTATAACAATAATATAAGATTCTACAACTTAGTCCACTACTACAAGAACCAAATCTGTGATTCTCAACAATAAGCACAATTTACCTAAGTTTCTCCACACAACAACTTGGCCCTCATCGTAACGTGGTGCTCTGATACCAAGATGATACGTGCTAAGCATGATTTGTGGTGTTATAGGATTTATATCTTGGTTTTCAATGTAACAAATTATATGGATGGTGTTATTATTGCATATTACGTACCGATAACAACCCAAACTATACCCTTTCACACTTGATATGATGTACAAGATTGGTTGAGTGATTATTTGCCACAATCTTGAATAGATTGTTAAGGACTTAAATTTTGCTCTTAAGAGAAAGACAAAATGAAAGTGGTGTTTTAAAATGAAATGTCTTGCTTAGGGTTTTCTAACATAAGAATTGGTATTTATATAACCCTTACATCATGGAAAAATAATAAATAATACAACTTAACAAAATAAATTTTTGTGCAAAAACCAAACATAGATCATGGACATATCATAGGTTGTGATCTCCTTTGAGATGAAATTCCACTGCCGATAATGGCTTGATCATGGGCATGGTTGAAATAATAGCATGATCATGGGTGTGGAGTAAGATCATGTCCTTCATCACGGGCGTGATGCCCACCATGAACTCCTTTATTTCCTCCATGTGCTATCACAGCTTGGATCACGATTGTGATTAGCTTGCTTCCTTCACTTCCTTCATATTTTTCTACTAATTTCCTACAAGTTGACTCTTAATTGCTTATATGATACTTTCCATAGTCATAAAGGAAGTGATACCTATCTTCAAAAGTTTGAATCCCCATCTTGCTTAAACTTTGGTATAATCTCGATAATCAGCAAAACAGTTTTCCTTCTTAGTTGTGGATTTGGCAAGGATCCCTCGAGTTAGTCCTTGACTTCTTTAATGCGAGTGGCAATAGATGTTTTGGACATCGATTCTTATCAATGAGCTTGGCTCGTAAGCTTTAATTAGCCTATTCGTAAGCTTTAAGACAAGCTCAAGCCATGCTCGTTTAGCTAAATGAGCATAAGTTTGAGTTCAGCTCGACTTATTTATAGTCGAGACTAAAACGAGCTAAGCTCAAATAGCTCCGAATAGCTCAGCTCATTTCCGGCCTTACCATCAGCTAGCTCACCATCGCCATCTCCTATTCCTCATCCTTGAAGCATCATTGCTTAACATTTTTGAGTGGAGCTACCTTCATCGAACTGACTATCAACACCAATTAGGCCGACCTGAGAAACCCTACCTGTTGTCAACCATCAAAAGGCCGACTTCATCTGTTGCAGCCTACGACCCGCATCTCCATCTAAGTAAGTTCATTCCTCCTTTTTGTTATTTATTTAATAATAATATAAATCTAAAAAAAAAAAAAAGGATGATTTTAAATATTGTGTGTAATAATCCAAAATAGTACAACTCAAATATTAAAATCATTAAGTAAATAACGTGAAGCTTTTGGAAATGTTTTAAAAGAAATCACAAAAATCACTCTTAATTTTTTTTTGTTATGAAAATATTAAAATACAAATAATTTAATTGTTGATTAAGAACTTGATTAAATAACAATAAAATATTAAGATACAATTTTCCAAAAGTTTACCCAATCAATAACTGAGAATAATTCAATAACATAGTGAGATAATTTAATTTCAAATCTAATAAGGTAATGATGATTTGGAAAAATATGCAAAGAGCTAAAATGAAACATCTTATTTCAAAATTTTCAAGATGTTTACGTTAATGAAAGTTACAAAACATAATACCTTTAATGACTAAAAGAATAAGAGCATTGTATATTTTATATGCATACTATTATATATATTCAGATAAAAAATGAAAAGCAAGTCTACAACTTTCATTTATTGAGTGTATCGTGTTGTGAGTCTATGTTGTGTTGTGATGAGTTGTCTCAAGCTAAGAGGTAAGTTAAGTCGAGTCAAGTTGAGTTGTCGGTTGTGTATTATCTTTATTGAGTCTGAATCTTTTTCAAAAATCGAGTAAGTGAAGGTTGAAATCGCTAAACTAATTCTTATTGCTTATATATGCTATATTGCTTAGAATATCGGTTGTGTAAAGTTAAAAAAACATTTAAATCCTAAAATATTTTACAAAAATAAAAATAGCACGATATATCAAATAAATATGACAAAAGATCAAACAATGTAAATATAATATTGGTAATTAATAAATAAATTAACTAAGATTTGGGATTTCAAACATTCCCTTCAAGTGGCCAATTTGTTTTAACTGTCTTTTTAAAAAAAAAAAAAAAAGAAATCAAACTCTTTTATCTTTTATAAATTGCAAACTAAACTCCTTTTCTTTTAATTTTGAAAATCTCTGTAATCTTAGAAAAGGTCAATTTCAATGTTTAATATATTTGCAAACTCTAAATTTTAGTTTATTACATAAATTGATTTACCTAATTTCTTACAAATAATAATTTGGATCCTTTTTCTTTTAATCTACAAATCATCCAAAATTCTCAAATTCATTTATCTACAATTATAAAATGTTCTAAATTAGCTATTTTAAACTTGCATTTTATTTACTTAATCCTTATAAATTTTGAATTCAATTTCTTATTTAAAAACATCAGTTTTAAGCTTGAATTCAGATCAAATATCAAGCTTTTACAAATTTAAATTCTCTACCCAGGTTTTCAACTCAAACTATTGATTTCTATGTTATAAATTTTGAAATTATTTTCTAATTACTTTTGATATCCAAGAAAATCATCTGAGATATTTAAACCAAACCCCTTTGCTCATAAATTTCCTTAAGTATATATGCCCCTATCCTATTTATTCTTCCTCTCTTACCTTTGGTTCCCGTCCTTTTCTTCTTTTCCTTTTTTTTTTCTCTTTCTTTTTACGTTTTCTCTTCCTTTTTCTTTTCCTCTCTTCTTTGTCTCTCAAATCCTACTCAAATCTCAAGTCTAAAAGAGAATTTAGAAGAAAATGAAGATAGGAAAAAAAAAATAAAGGATGAAGATCATGCATGAAAAAGCTCCAAGAACTTAAGAGGACTAAAGAAAAAGAAAATCAAGAAGTTTGAGTTGTTTAAAAGAGATAAGTTGTTATTTCCTTTGTTTTAGTTATTGTTCATGTTTGTATATGATGTATTGATGCTAAATTTAGGTTGGGTTTGTGATAAAAATGAATGAATAATATATATGTGGTTTATACATGGATGGAAGATGGCGTTAGATAAAGTGAGTTTGACGAAGTGAGTTTAATGATGTAGGATGATAAAAATATGTTTGGAAAGGTTGTGAATATGATTTTTGATCTTGTATGTTATTGTCAAGATGATTTTGTTGATGTATGTAATGAACAAGTAGTTTAAATAGGGTAAAAAGATAAGGAAAACACAGATCTATGATCCCTTGTTCATCACGGATGTAATACGGCCCATGACCTCCTTGGAGCATGAATTTTCAAATGGAATAGCCTAGATCACAGCCTTGACGAAGGGGGTTATCTCCACCGATAAAATATTTCCAGCGCAACAATATTTTGTATTTTAATCGTAATTTTTTCTTAGCTAATAAAACTAGATTCAACTTGACTAAATGGACTTGAATGAATTAAAATGAATTAGATTGATTCAGTTTAATCAACTTAGCTTAGTAATTGAATTAAATGATTAATTCTAATCAACTTTGCTAAGGTTAAGTTAATGAAAGTTTAATAACTTGTAATTACTTAGGTTAATGTGTATGATTAACCATAATTAACATAGGGAATATGTTGCTTCAATTGTATGATTGCTTAGGAAATAAGTATTTTTGTATTTGAAGGATGATGATGATTGATGGGGATGATGAATTGGGTTTCCTAGAAGATTTTTATGATTTAGCTTGGATGAAAGGTGGCTAACATTGACCCTATCACCTTCTTGTGCTTGTAATGTAGTTACACCTAAATTTAAGATAAATATAATTGAATGTACGTGGGGATTGGGTACTCGATTGTGGTTGATGATTGTTTTGGTTGATAAATTACTAACATAAAAGTGATCACACCTTGCTTGTAATAATTAGATGATTGTTGTTATTGGATGTTTATTAAATTGATTGATCGGCCTAATAAATGGAATTAATACTATTTGATTATTTAAGTAATCAATCATTCATTGCACGACAGCATACTTGCATTAGCATGGTATTCACATCACGTATTAATATTTTGATTCTGTTATAGTGCCTTTGAGAGTCCAGTGAATCTGGTTATGGCCACTATAGGGTTTTCGGCTTTACGAGAACTAAGCAGGCACCAAAGGATGTTGTTCATGTTGGAGTCGGCTTTAAGGATAATACTTAGGAAGTTTCTAAGGTTCTAAAGGAAGTATGTCACGCCCCGAAGGGTATCCTAAACGTGGCATTCCGCCACATATAATATCAAGCCTTAAGAATTGATAAACCAAAATTATTCCTATTTTATGAATGCTAAAATGAACTTTTATTGATAAATATTATGAATTTGGCACTTAAAAATATTAATTTATGCTTTCAAGCCTTTAAAGGAGTTATTTTATGGAAAGAAGGAAAAACGGGTCAGAAATGCAAAGTTTGGACCAAAAAGTGGTTAACACAACAAAGACATTCCATGTCTTTCAACCATGTCAAGGAAAAGCACAATCAAGGTCTAAATCTTAAGTTTTGAGAAGACATAACAACGACATGACTTGTTCCAAACTGTGTCAATCTGGAAAATTAACTTTGCAAGGGACATTTCTGGGACAAGCTGTGTCCCAAGTCATATCAGTGAAGAAAAAAGACCACAGTAAAAGACACGACTCTGGGACAAGCTGTGTCAATTTTTATATAGAGGAAAACAGCCAGACATGCTCAAGTGACATGACTTGTCCCCAAACTTGTCAATTTGACAGTCCATTAATTTTTAAGAAATGGCTTTTTTATTGAATAGTGACCCCCTATTTATTAAAGAAACGTCTATTGGACATTAAAGGGGTGTTACTTTGAAAAGCCAAAAGACCTGTAACTCCCATAACTTCCCATTTCCTCCATAATGAGCATTCAATTCCATTTATGTGAGACTTTGAAAAGACAAAAGACCCGTAACTCCCGTAACTTCTCATTTCCTCCATAATGAGCATTCAATTCCATTTATGTGAGACTTTGAAAAGCCAAAAGACCCATAACTCCCGTAACTTCCCATTTCCTTCATCAATGAGCATTTAATTCCATTTATGCAAAGATCATTATAAAATGAAGATGGAGAAGAACAAGAAAAGGAGAGACAGAGACAAGAAAAAACACATGTAAGTCCCCGAATTTTCGGTTCCAAATTAAAAGACCTAAACCCTAATCGAGAGTCAAACGGACTCTTAAGCCAACCAAAACCCTAGTTTATCAGGACCGCTTAAACTTCGGCATTGCCGTTTTCTCTAGCCTTAGAAAACGAAGTTGAAAAAGTTTGCCTTAATGGTTCGTAATAGTTATAGGTTTCGTAAAAATATCAGATTAAAGAATTTCGAGTATCCTTTGTACACGATCGGACATGATTCTCGAAAAACGTGTCCGGAAGCCCAGAATAGGAAAATTATTCCGAATATACCATTAGACTCGTAAAACTATAAGATTTCCAAAAATATCAATTTCGTAATTTTTCGATAGATAAAAATATCAGATATCGCTTTTATATCCGTATTTTCTTACTACCGGCATTAAATTGTCAGTCTACTTTTTCATTACACTATTCTCTACTATTCCACACTATTCATCTATCTCTACTTTTTCTTACAACCTATTCTTACAAACCATACACCTACTTCTTACACATTTTCATTTCCAATATAACTTCACATCTTTCATTTCTTACTTTTAATTAACAAAATAACAAAAAAAAAAAATTAAAATTTCTCTCCCCCATGCCTCAAAATGGCGCCGGCCCCCTCTCTCTCTATGCCTCAATTTGTTTCATTTCCAATTATTTAATTAACACAAATTATCTCCCACTTTTTCCTATAAATACCCCTCATACCTTCACTTCTTTCACACCTCTTCTTCTCTAAAGTTACTCTACAAAAATTTCTCTCCAATTTCTCTCAAGAGTTCTTTCAAGAAGTCTCCTTAGTTAACTTCCTTTAAGTAAGAGTTTTCTCAAGATTTCTTCATGTTCATCTACTAGTATGAGCTTAGTGTGTGTTTTCTAAAACCATGAAGGTTAAGAAAACAACATTAGGTTCATGCTTTGTTTTTGTTCATAATCATAATTCCTCTATGTTCATTTATGTTTCTTTTATGTTCATTACTATCTAGCATATCTATATATCTATATATTATTTAGAGCATATAAGCTCATTGTCTTGCAATTTATTTATCTTTCATGCAATTTAATTACTTCAATGCAATTTATTTATTTCAAAATTGTTTTTAAGACTAGTCATTCTAGTCTTAGACTTGTCCTCATCAAGTCAAAACAATTCTATTTCTTTTCGGGACTAGTCCTTTCTTAGTCCCGGGGTACCTTGATAAAGCTAAGGTCCCAATACTTGATTTATTTCTTTATATGCTTTCCCTTTAAGTTATTATGTTCTTTTCATATTTTCATAGCTTATGATTCATATTCATACATGAACATAATGCTTTTGTCTCAACAAGAATTTAAAGAAATGTTCTTTAAAAACTAAAGGTTCATTTTACATAAATGTAGGAAATAGATTTTTTTTTAGCATATTTGAAAATAACTTTTCATAAACAAAAGGTTTTATGGAAACTTATTCTTCCTCAAGAAATATTCCTTACAAAAAATTGTCATTTTATTACTCTTTAAAACCAAGTTTTGATAATAAAATCACACCTTGAGAATTTAAAAAACTACAAGAGATTTCATTTAGGGAAAGAATATTTATCTCAATAACTCAAGATTTTTTTTTTCAAAAGTAAAATATATAATCAATAGAATCTCAAAATCAAAGTCTTTTAAAAATCTTACTTTTTAAATTTGAGACAACTTCATTTATTTCATACATTGTTATGGATCATTACATATATGTATATACCTTCCAAAAAGTTTACAAATTACTTAAAAATTTTATCTTTTCATGAGAGCTTTGTTTCCAAAGAAGGAAAACAAGTTTTATAAATTCGTGGCAAATCTGGTCGCTACCTTTTCGGAACCCAAACAACCTAGTTTTATGAAAATAAGCTTAGAAATGCGTAGATCTTTTCGAGTAGGTAGAAAACGGTATATTATACGCGAAATTCCGAGTTAAAATGAGCAAGTTATGGCCATTTTAAGTTTGAATTTCCCCTTATACGATTTTACCGCGATTTTAAGGAAAGATTAGAATCTTCAAGAATAGAAGTCTTATGAAAGACTCATTTTGGGTATTTCATCTTGACTAGGTGACGAGGGACCCAAGATCATCTATCCGGAGGACTACTACGATTAGATCCACCGATATGGAGTGAGTTAATTCTTTTCCTAAATTTATTTCCTTGTTTGTGCTTGTAACTAGTGGCATTAGAAAACTAGGAAAAGAAATGAACCATTGCTATGAAATAATTGTTGAATGAAAGTTAAGTATATCGAAAGACGATATGTTAAATAAAGTGTGATTTATGTATTGAGATGATGAAATTATGGTTGATCACGTTTCTAATATGAATTCAACTTATATGATCGATTGTTAAATTAAAATTATTCATGCATATCAATACATAAATCGCATTTGTTCACTACTTTTCTTCGTGTGGGAAACGAGGAAAGAGTAGTGGTGGCTGGTAGGAGCCGGTAAGTCTACATGATGGCTAGTAGGAGCCGGAAAGTCTACAGGGCAAGCAGGAGCCGGTAAATCTGCAGATATTGATGGTCGTATGGGCCTGTAACCTCCCAACCCTTGTCATGGAGGGCGTTAAATCCATGCTACACTTGATTTCCGGCTGATCATGTGTATCTTACTTGTTCATATGATTGATGCATTTCCATATGCTTTGATTAAATACTTGGTTGATTTTTCGGGAATGTCTTATAGTTGGAATTATCTCACTAAGCTAGTCATGCTTATACCCTTATAGTTTTCTATTACAGTATGATTATCTATGGTTGGCCCCGAGGAGCCCCGTATGCCAGGTACGAGTATAAGCTACTAGGAGCTTTTGGAGGAAGTTTATGTCTTTTTAGTTTTGAACATAGACTTCTAGGAAAAATCTCTATAGTAGACTCATGTAGTAGATGTGGTTATTTTGATATTAGTATTTGTGATCTAAGACTTTAAGGCGGGGGAATGCCCCTAAGATGATGTATGAATTTATGATGAAATGAAGATCTTATAATTATTTTTTTAAGTTCATGCTTGCTTTTGCTATCTATTTAAATGTAATACCCCTATGAGTCTCCTACTATCTTGGAAGCACGCCTTGCATATGATATCGAAGCTCCTGCATGACTACGGTTTGTCATTCATTAGCTTTAATATTATATGCGGCGGACTGCCACGTTTAGGGTACCCTCTGGGACGTGACAACACACTTTTATGTATTTTCACAGCAGCATTTGTGCTTGAGTGTTTCAATTTATCAAGGAACATCATTTGTATTGCTAATATAATTTTAGATCCTTTCTATTTCTCCTTGTTATTGATTTATATTGTTTTACTATGGGGGAGTAGTTTAATATTGCTTGGGTATTGTGGATCCTTGATTGATTTCATGTGATTCATTTGTTCTTAATTTCAATAATCAATACAACTTTTTGAGAAAATTCTTGAGTCATATGAATAGATCTTAGGTGAAGCATGACCCAAGCAACCTTGTGAATTGATTTATCCTTTTGTATGCTTATTGTGAAATTTGTGAATATTAGACTTAGTTTAGTTTCTATGTATATAAAACCAAATGTGATTTTTTCGGCTTGATAATAGGAAAAGAGTGAGTAGAATTACTCATCAACGTTCCCTAGGAATATGACCTAGATAATTTCTCTATGCTACATCTGATGGGTGCGCTTGCCCTGTAAGACCATAGTTGAAAAGAAAACGACTTAGAAAATTTATAAATTTAAAACTTGGTCTTTTGAATCTATCAAGAATGACTACCTTAGTCATGCGAAAGTCTCGGTATTACATGTAAGATGTCTAACACAGTAATAGGAGATGCTTTTGGGAAGTGTGGTTTAAGCAAGAAAAAAAATGAACATACAAGAATCTAGAAACAAAATATATCATAATATTAACCATTGAATGTCTATTACATGATTCTTAGGGGCATACCCCCGCTAAATTTCCAAAGATCAAAATAACTAGTAGTTCTTACAATAATTTAATACTACATCAAAAGATTTTAAAAGAGTTCCAATCTAACCCTTCAAGTAGATTTCCTTCAAAAGCTCTCAAAAGAAAACTTACGCTGATAAGAGGATACCTCAGGCATAAAAATAGGTGCTCCTGTGAATGCAAATATCTATAGGGGCGTAAGCTTACGGCTTAGTGATTTTAATCTCAAAATTCATACTTGAAACAAAATATCAACCAAGTTTATTAAACAAGCAAATGGGATACAACAAGCACGTAAGCATATAAGACATATGATTTTCCAGGAATCATATGTTGAATGAATTACGCCCTTCATTCAAGGTTAGTTATTCTAGCCCATTATGGCCACTACTTTTTTTAAAAACCATTTTTATAGATCTTACCGGCTCCTATACGCCATCAAAAATATGTAGTTATTATCGACTTCTACTAGCCATCAATTTATGTAGTTTTTATCGTCTCCTACTCGCCACATACATAATATACTGGTTATGCCTATGTAATCCCCTTAATTTTACGTAATCTGATTTTAATAAAAACTAAAAATATAATATAAATTATATAGAATATTTGGAACCAGTAGTAAAAATCACTCTAAATTTTTCTCGATTTAAAAATGTTTGAGTGAGAATGAAATTGATTATAATTAGAAAGATTAGAATTGTTACCAAAAAAAAATTTTCGAAATACAAACCATAATAAATACGATCTCAAATAATTTATAAACAACGATAAACAAATTGTTAATATAAATTCATGAATTCTTTTCCCTTAAATTCAATACTTAGGAAATAAATTTTACATTTATTAAATAATGAAATAATAGTGTTCAAGCTATTATTAATCTATTAATATTAAGTAGCATTAGACAAAAATATGTTGTTATTAACAACTTAGTATAAATAACTCCTATTCAGGAAAACATAATATTGGGTAGAATGATAAATAATCCAACAAGAAATCATAATTTCAAGTTACAAATAAAAGACGATTAATTTTTAAAACATACAAGTTATAAAAATATAGATTAAAGATAAATTACTAGAATTACAAAAGATATGATAAGATCACAAATAGATTGATATCTAAGAATCTAGATCTTAAATAAATATTTAAATCTCACTAATATTCTAATTAAAAGTTTTAAGCTTTTAGAAATTAAAATCCTGAATTGCCAATGTAACCTTTAATAACTTTCATAACTAGAAAATGAACAAATTAGCAAATGTGAAACTAATACCAAATATATGATTTAACAAAAATTTTAGAATAGATCTATAAGTTGTAATAAACTTATTCCTAGTTTGAAAAACCCGAATAAAAATTTCCTTGGCCTTAATAGATACCAAAAATGATATTTCGTATCTTGAATTGATAATTCAAGATATAATTAGAAGTAGCTCTAAATTTTAAACCTGATAAAATATAATCTAGAAACAATACTCATCGGTGTAAAACAATAATCCAAAGATGAATTACTAAAATTATAAAGACATAATAGATACCAATACCGATCAATAAATATTAATCTAGATTTAAAATGAAAATTTCAAAACCCGCTGTTATACTTGTTAGGAATTCTAAATTCATTAGGACTTGGTTCCTAATCTAATCCATTGAACTTGAAAAATTTAATCACGTAGATTAAAATATTAAATGTAATTAATCGTGTAAACTTTAAATTAAAAATTTGAATATGTAAATAATCTAGAGTTTTTATAGGAATTTAGAAATTTTTATCTAAATAAAATCCCTACGTAACGAATATAAACATATGTTTATAAAATTAATATTGGTTAAATAATTTAATGAATTATTAAGCAAATAAACAAATCAAATAAAAGAAATGAAATGAGAACCGAAACAGAGTTTTCATGCTGGAACCAAGCATAAGGAATAGAAGAAGTAGCTGCAATTTATTCCATGAGAAGACAAAGGCTTCACGTATAGCAGGGGACACTACCGAACAACAGAGGAGAATCGGCTGAATTTTCCCAACGCACAGAACAGCTTCCCACGTACAGCATATGAAAATTACAGAAGACAATCCACGCACAAGAAATTCCACGCACAAATCACGAACAAGATATAGAGGACAGGCAGCAAGTTGAAGTCAACAAGCTGCAGACATTTGTTGGATTCACACCTGAAACAGAGGAAGATCACAAGTAAAGAGGATTTCGGTTGCATAAAAAATTTCCAACTTCTACGTCTGGTCTGAACCAAATTTGAACATCAAATTGCAATATGAAAATGACCTTTAAAAACCAAATGATTCCGTTGGGATCCTTGTTAAATGAAGAAGAAAATCAGCTAATATTTGCAAGTGGAAGTTGCTATTCCACCGTGAAAGTTGCAGAGGAGGAAATTTCGGTTACAGCAGGAGGCTTCACATCCAACCATTTCGAGCAAATTTAAACACAATTCCACTTGATAATGATACTCCAACCAATCACAAACACCCCACATATAATCAACATTAAATATAAAATTTTATTTCAAAACAAGTCATAAAACAGCCGCAATTGGAGCTTCAATTACGTGGAAACAGAGTGGAATTATCGGCTACAGTGAACTCCATTTTTCATTCAACTTTGATCCAATTTAAGCTTTAATGTTCAACTAGAAAATGACATAATCTCCAACCAAAATACTCCACATGTGATCAACATTTAATGCTAAGAATTTCAACTAAATATGCAACCAAAGCAACTCCAAGTGGCCTAGAAAAGTCATCAAACAGTAGCTACAGCAAGAGGAATCCAACCAAGACAACTACAGTAGAAATTTCAACTTTCAACCTTAGATTTGATATGATTTTGGATCCGATTTTTTTGCAAGTTGAGCCCCAAATTTACACACATAAATTACCTTAATTAACTATCAAACAAACACAATTAATGCCTCTTGAAATCAGCTACAAATTTCATACAAATTCATCAAAAATCATCCTCAAATTCGCATGAAATTTCTACTCAAGAAACATCAATAGAAACTTGTATTTTTCAATCACAAAACACCCTCTTTAGCCTCCTAACTTTAGCCTAACCTTAGTACATATATAAAACCTTAAGTTTGACACAAAAGTAGCTCATAATCTCTCCAAAAACAAGTTGAAATTGTAGCTAGAAAAGGAGTTGCGACCAACCCTCTTCACCTTGGATATTTCTCTATTTAGACAACCTTTGAGGAGTTATAAAGCAAATATCAACCTTATCTTATCTCCTATATTCTATCAAAGCATCAACCACATTCAAACACATTCATTTTCTCTTTCAAACAACACCAAAAACCAAGTTAAATAGCCTTTGGTATATCATAAATTCAAGTTTGAATCTAAACTCAACAAGGTAAAAATATGTACATAAATATGCTAGTTTAGTTAGATTAATTTTTATTAGTTACTCATCTTCTTACTACCCTCTTTAGATCATTATTTTCACAAAGAAGGAGGAGCTAAACCTCATCTATTATCCAATCAAGGTAAGAATTACATTAAGTTCAAATATTCGTTATGTTGATTTAGAGGAATTTGTCTTATAAATTTATCAAGATTAATCTAATAGTATATTTATGTTATTTAGACTATTTAGTATATAAATACATCAACTTGAAGATTTTCAAGTCCTAGTAAAGAAAAACCAAAACCACATCTAAACCACAACAAAACTAAGATAACTCATGTAAATGACTAGAAAGATTGAATAAACTATAGTGATGTGTTTGTTATAAACCAAAAATGACCTCACCAATGGAAAGAGCACAAAAAATACTATGAAAACGGCTATTTATTCTTAAAAAATGGACTAGAAATGAGTTAGATATGATCAAAACAAGTTTTGACTACAGTTATTAGAATTCACTTGAAACCTATGCATGTATTTCATAAATTTAAAAATGGTACAAGTCTCTTTTCTCGAAAATAATTCCAATAATAGAAATTACTCGAAGAGTACTATCAAATCGACTATTTATACAGTGAAATCGAATTTAAAATGAATAAGAAATCGCAAACTAGAAATTCACTCAGTTTTCACTCTTAAACCAATATTAATGTTATTGTTATTCCTATTAATTAGAATTATTGCTATTATTATTACTTCTGACTATAGTGTTCATTATTATTGATATTTTCATTAAGAGTCATTAGGATTATTAATACTGTTATTTTATGTTAAGGTCACTATATTTATACTATCATCAATTCTATTTTGTCACTAATGGTATTATTTACTAACTATTTGAAAATTGTTGTTATTTTTATACTTGTATTTAATAATAATATTGATATTAATTTTTCAATACTAATATTATGATAATATTATAGTATTAAACTTAGTTTGTTTTGCAATAAAACAAAAATAAAATTGAAGTATAATACAAATTTGACATATCTAAACTCCATATACATACAATTTTATTAAAATAACTTTAAAAAAGTATAGATACTAGAATATACTCATAAATAAATAAAAATACCAATTTGAGAGATAGATAAGGTTGATGGGCAAAGAATTAATAAATAAAAATTTTCTACTAAAAGCAGTAGGACTTAAAGGAAAAGACAAACCCCTTAAATAAAAATATAGATAGTAATTAAGATCAAGAAAAGCAAAATGAAAACAAATAACGGAAAAATGTTCTTTACTATGGGGATTAAAACCTTTCATAAAAACTGTATCAAATACCGATACGGAATAGTTAGACACCTATAAGGATTCAATTAAATTATTGAACGACGCAATAATTAATCCACGGACTTAGTTTAATATCTGACGATAGAGATTAACGCCTTTAATTCTAGGAAGACTTCTCTTACAGAAACAATCCAATAATGAATCTCTGTTATTTCCTTTCATAGGAAAATAGATCAAGTACCAAACTTCCGGTAGCTTATATAATGATTTAGCAAGGACCACAGGTGAGTTACTTAACTTTATCATATTGCTTGTGCTTGTAGTATAGTGGCATTTGGAATAATATATATTCAATTGAAATACATGCGGGATTGCGAATAATATATGATGCGTGGTGCATGATTGAATGCCAAATTATCATAATATAAGTGATAATCCTATTGTATGATAAATATTGTATGAAGCATTTTGATGATTGTTAGTAAATTGTATGATCACCTTAAACTGGATTAATAACTACTGGTACTATAAATGAAACGAAGATGCATTGCATGAATTGCATAAAATGCATTTGGAGATGTGGCAACCTACAACATGTTAGTATTTCGGTTCTCTGGTAATACTTGTGTAAATCCTCGAAGTTTTGTAATCAAATTAAAGCTTAAACCCTAATTAGAAGTCAACTGGATTTCTAAAGTCAACAAAACCCTAGTCTACCGTAACCGCTTAAGTCCGGCATTCCTGTTTAAGAAACCCTAAGAGAGTACGAAAGAGTTTAGGCTGTCACGCCCCGAAGGGTACCCTAAACGTGGCAGTCCGCCACATATAATATCAAGGCTAAAAATGGCTATCTTAGTCATGCGAAAGCCTTAGTTTATATGTAAGGCGTCTAACCGGTAATAGGAGATGCTTTTGGAAAAGCTAGTTTAAGCAAGTAAAGATAAACATACAAGAATCCAGAAAAAAGTATATATATCATAAATAACCAAAGGTTCTGTTATAATTTCTTAAGGCATACCCCGCTAATCCATAGATGTGATAAACTTTATAACATCCAAAATACTACATTAAAGATTTCAAAGGAATTCTAATCTAAGTCTTCGAGTAGATTTCCTCCAAAAGCTTCAATATATAAAACTTATACGGATACGGGGAGACCTCGGCACAAAATAGGTGTTCTTGAGAATACAAATATCTATAGGGGTGTAAGTTTATGGGCTTAGTGAGTAAATCCCAAAATTCATACTCGAAGAAAATTATCAATCAAGTTTATTATTCAAACATAT
The DNA here is from genome assembly GCA_024138025.1 of Combretum micranthum. Classification (NCBI taxonomy): domain Eukaryota; kingdom Viridiplantae; phylum Streptophyta; class Magnoliopsida; order Myrtales; family Combretaceae; genus Combretum; species Combretum micranthum. The sequence goes on from JAMXBD010001298.1 coordinate 42,581, forward strand.
GAAATGCAACAACCACGTGAGCATACAAGACATATGACTTTCCGGGAATCGTATGTTGAATGAATTACGCCCTTCATTAGGGGTTGGGTATTCAGGCCAATTACAGCCACAACTTTTAAAAACACTTTTATAAATCTTACCGGCTCCTATACCCAAAATGAGTATTTCATGAAATTCTATCCTTGAAGATTTTAATCTTTTCTTAAAATCGTGGTAAAATCGTATAAGGGGAAATTCCAACTTAAAATGGCCATAACTTGCTCATTTTAACTCGGAATTTCGCGTATAATATATCGTTTTCTACCTACTCGAAAAGATCTACGCATTTCTAAGCTTATTTCCATAAAACTAAGTGTTTGGGTTCCGAAAAGGTAGCGACCAGATTTGCCACGAATTTGCAAACACTTGTTTTCCTTCTTGTAAACAAAGCTCATTTGAAAAGATAAATATTTCAATTATTTTGTAAACTTTTGAAAGGTATATATATATTGTAATGACTCATAACAAATGTATGAAGTAAATGAAGTTGTCTCAACTTATAAAAAGTAAGGTTTTAAAAGACTTTGAACTTGAGATTCTATTGAATATTTATTTTACTTTTGAAAGATCTTGAGTTATTGAGATGAATATTCTTTTTCTAATTTTAATCTTTCTTTAATTCTAAGGTGTGGTTTTATTTTCAAAACTTGGATTCAAAAAGTAATAAAATGACAATTTTTGTTTCTTGTAATGATTCCAAAAGAATATTTCTTGATGAAAGATAAGTTTTCATAAAACCTTTTGTTTATGTAAGAAAAATCATTTTCCAAGCATGTTCATGAGTTTTTAGGAAATCCATTTCCTATTTATTTAAAGAACCTTTAGTTTTAGAAAGACACTTCCTCTCTATTTTTGTTGAGACAAAAACATTATGTTCATGCATGAATATGAATCATAACTATAGAAATATAAAGGAACATAATAACTTGAAAGCTTAAGTAATAAAGTAAATCAAGTATTGGGACCTTAGCTTCATCAAGGTACCCGGACTAAGAAAAGACTAGTCCGAAAAAGAAAAGAAATTGTTTTGACTTGATGAGGACAAGTCTAAGACTAGAATGACTAGTCTTAAAATCAACTTGAAATTAAATAAATGCAATGAAGTAAATAAATTGCATGAAAGATAAATAAATTGTAAGACAATGAGCTTATATGCTCTAAATAATATATATAGTTATATAGATATATTAGATAGTAAATAACATAAAAGAAACATAAATGAACATAGAGGAATTATGTTTATGAACAAAAACAAAGCATGAACCTAATGTTGCTTTCTTAACCTTCATGGTTTTAGAAAACACACACTAAGCTCATACTAAGTAGATGAACATGAAGAATTCTTGAGAAATTTCTTACCTAAAGGAAGCTAAACTAAGGACTTCTTGAAAGAACTCTTGAGAGAATTTGGAGAGAAATTTTTGTAGAGTAACTTTAGAGAGAAGAGGTGTGAAAGAAGTGAAGGTATGAGGGGTATTTATAGGAAAATGTGGGAGATAATTTGTGTTAATTAAATAATTGAAAAAAAAAATAATGATGCATGAAGGGGGGGCCGGCGCTATTTGTGCATGGGGAAAAAATTTATTTTTTTGTTATTTTGTTAATTAAAAGTAAGAAATGAAAGATGTGAAATTGTATTGGAAATGAAAATGTGTAAGAAATAGGTGGTTGTATAGGTTGTAAGAAAAAGTAGAGATAGATGAATAGTATAGAATAGTAGAAAATAGTGTAATGTAAAAGTAGACATGACAATTAATACCGGTAGTAAGAAAATACGTATAAAAGCGATATCTGATATTTTTAGCTATCGAAAAATTAAAATTGATATTTTTGGAAATCTTATATTTTTACGAGTCTAACGGTATATTCGGAATATTTTTCCTATTCCGGGCTTCCGGACACGTTTTCAAGAACTATGTCCGATCGGGTTCAAAGGACACTCGAATTTTGAAAAACAGATATTTTTATAAAACCTATACTATTACGAACTATTATAGCTAATTTTTCCACTTCGTTTTCTAGGGCTAGAGAAAACGGCAATGCCGGACTTAAGCGGTTACGGTAAACTAGGGTTTGGTTGACTCTGGAAATCCGGTTGACTTCCTTTAGGGTTTAAACTATAATTCGATAAAAAAATTTCGGGGATTTACAACCTACCCCCCTTAAAGAAAGTTTTGTCCTCAAAACTTGAAATTGTAACTTGAAATTCGTACCTGATTCTTCAAAGAGATTTGGATATTTCTTTCGGATCTCATCCTCGGCTTCCCAAGTAGCCTCTTCTCGCGAATGATTCCTCCATAACACCTTGACATATCGGATTTCCTTGTTTCTCAGCTTTTGAACCTTTTGATCCAGAATTTGAACTGGGTGCTCCTCATAAGTCAAGTTCTCTTTCAGCCTGACTGGTTCAAGCTCCACAATCCGATCAGGGTCGGGGATATGCTTTCTTAGCACTGAGACATGGAAGACATTATGTACTCCCGACAGGTTTGGTGGTAATGCCAAGCGATAAGCCAAACTCCTACCCGTTCGAGGATTTCGAAAGGTCCGATATACCTTGGGCTTAGCTTTCCTCGAGCCCGTACAATGAATACTCTTTATCGGATTCACTTTCAGATACACATGATCACCAACGTTAAACTCAAGGATCGCCGTTTTTTATCTGCCCAACTTTTCTGTCTATCTTGGGCCTCTTTCATCCTTTGCTGAATAATCCTGACTTTATCTGAGGCGTCTTGGATGAGATCTGGTCCAATTGTTAATTTTTCCACATCATCCCAAAATAGAGGCGATCTACACCTTCTTCCATATAAAGCTTCGTATGGTGGCATCTTAATTGTTGAATGATAGCTGTTGTTGTAAGCAAACTCTACCAAAGGTAGGTGTACTTCCCAGCTTCCTTTGAATTCCATAACACAAGCTCTTAACATGTCTTCCAAGTCTGGATAGTTCGCTCTGATTGTCCATCAGTTTGTGGATGATAAGCTGTACTGAAATGTAACTTGGTCCCATACACTTCTGAAGGCTCATCCAGAATTTTGACACGAATCGAGGATCTCGATCCGATACAATCCTGCTGGAACTCCATGCAGTCTCACAATCTCCCTTACATATAGCCGGGCCAACTTTCCACGAGTAGGTCATGTTGATGGGGATGAAGTGCTGACTTGGTAAGTCGATCCACAATTACCCATATGGCATCATATCCGGCTGATGTTCGGGCAATCCACATACGAAATCCATGGTAATTTGGTCCCATTTCCATTCTGGTATGGCCAATGGTTTCAAAAGTCCTCCTGGCCTTTGTGTTCAATCTTTACTTGTTGACATATGGGACACTTCATTGAATTCAGCTATCCTTTTTCATACCATTCCACCAAAAGCGACTCTTAAGGTCTTGGTACATCTTGGTACCACCGGGGTGCATGGTATATCCCGAGTTATGCCTCATCCATAATTTCCTTTTTCATCTCCTCATCATTGGTACACATAATCTCCCTTTCATTCTTACTACATCCTCCTCATCTATCTCAAAATCATCATACCTTCCTCCTGTATCTCACTTTTCAACTTTTGTATGACTTCATCATATCGTTGAGATTCTTTGATTCTTTCTATCAGGTTGGCTCCATTACCAAATGGGAAATTTCTATTTCCGCACTTTGCCCCACAAATTCAATGCTCAATCTCTCGAATTCTTTATAAGTTCTTTTTGAGTTGTGAGCATGGCTGCAACTTCTCCGTGGTTCTTCCGACTCAAAGCGTCTGCTACCGCATTCACTCTTCCAGGGCAATAATTTATTCCAAGATCATAGTCTTTGATCAACTCCAACCATCTCCTTTGCCTCATATTCAATTCCTTTTGTGTAAATAAATACTTGAGGCTCTTATGGTCCATAAATCTCGCATCTCTGTCCATATAGGTAGTGCCTCCAAAGCTTGAGAGCGAAGACAACTGCGGCTAACTCAAGATCATGCGTCGGGTAATTTTGTTCATGCGGCCTCAACTGCCGTGAAGCATAAGCAATTACTTTCCCTTCTTGCATAAGCACACATCCTAAGCCATTTCTTGACGCATCACTATGGACAGTATATGGCTTTTCTGGATCGGGTAAGGTTAAAATTGGAGCAGATACCAACCGTTGCTTTAACTCTTGGAAACTTTGTTCCCTTTCTCATTCCAAATGAATCTTTCATTCTTCTGGGTCAACTGAGTTAGTGGCTTAGCTATTTTTGAGAAATCTTGCACAAACTTCCTGTAATAGCCAGCTAATCCAAGAAAACTTCTAATCTCAGTCACCGTCCTTGGTTGTTTCCATTCCATTAGCCTTAATCTTTTCAGGATCTACTGATATTCCTTTCCCTGAGATAACATGTCCTAGAAAAGATATTTGGTCCAACCAAAAGTCACACTTGGATTTTGGCATATAACTTGTGCTCCCTTAAGGTTTGTAATGCCATTCTCAGATGTTCTTTGTGTTGCTCCCGTGTTTTAGAATAGACCAAAATATCATCAATGAAGACAATCACGCATTTATCCAAGAGCGGCTTATACACCCGATTCATCAAGTCCATGAAAGCAGCTGGTGCATTAGTAATCCAAAGGCATGACCATGAACTCATAGTGTCCATACCGGGTTCTAAAAGCGGTCTTTGACACATCCTCTGGTTTTATCCTCAGCTGGTGGTATCCAGATCTCAAATCAATGCGTGAGAATACACTTGCTCCTTGTAGTTGGTCAAAGAGATCGTCAATCCTTGGCAATGGATACTTATTCTTTATAGTGACCTTATTGAGTTCTCGATAGTCAATACACAACCTCATCGATCCATCTTTCTTCTTCACGAATAATACCGGAGCTCCCCAAGGCGAGACACTTGGTCTAACAAATCCTTGGTCAAGCAATTCTTGTAATTGCTTCTTAAGTTCCTTGAGCTCAACAGGTGCCATTCGGTATGGTGCCTTGGATATAGGTTCTGTTTTTGGCATCAAATCGATCTCAAAATCGATTTCTCGTTTTGGGGGTAACCCAGGCAATTCTTCTGGAAAAACATCAGAGAATTCATTAACGATGGGGATGTCGTCAATGTTGGGTCTTTCCTTATCCTCCTCCGTACTTCCCACATAACTTTCAACTCCTTCCTCAACCTCTTCAATTACCTCGAACGAACTTAACTCCAAACTTTTAGAAGTTGCGGATTCTCCCAAAAATGTAGCTTTCTTCCGTCTTGTCCCATGAATTCCACCTTTTTATTTCTACAATCTACCTTTGCTTCCACCATGGACAACCAACTCATTCCGAGAATCACTTCGTACTTGCTAATTTCTATTACTATAAGATCGGTAGTTGCTTCATGGCCTTGTATCTTCATGGGGCAATTCCTTATTACTTCTTTGGTAGTCACCACACTACCGGGGGGGTTTTTATACGAAAACTTGTTGTGTTGTGGTGATAGGTAAACCGGTCTTCAAGGCTACACTAGTGGCAACAAAGGAATGTGTTGCACCGGTATCGAAGAGGGTATAAGCGGTTAGGTCCCCTATTTGTATGGTTCCTGTGTTCAAGACGCGTGTTACTATTCTTATTGTCCTTATAAGGTTCCCTAGATATCTATTATTTAACATACATCATAACTTTATACTCAACAGATATCAAAACAGACATATATTTTAAAGGTTGAGGCTAACCTGTAACCAAGCTATAGTCATACTCCTCTCCATGGTCCAGGGCAGCCAACTCTACTCCTTCTTCGGCATCCTCCTCGTAGACCCATTGCCCTTCAAGGTTGTAAATTCTCAGCCCATGCATAGACGATGCCGAGCGACTTCCGCTTCCATTCCCACTCCTTGTCGGGGCAAGTCCTCCTGAGGATCCAACAGGTCGGTTTGCTGTGAGATTCCTTTGGGGACACTCGTTAGCAAAATGTCCCAATTGCTTGCATACGAAACAAGTCGTAGAAGCTTTCTTTGGGCATGAATCTTATGGCTCGGGTCACCACAGAAATAACACTTGTTCTGGAGAAGGGGGCATCTCTTTGGATAGTGCGCCCCTTTGCATTTCCAACAACTTACTGCTGCCTTGGAATTATCCTTTGTCCACTGAAATTTCCCTTAAAGTTGCTAATTGGTTTAAACCTCTTAAGGGAAATTGGAGCTTGTTCCTGGTTGAAATTTCCTTCCAAACACATGCACTTTCTTCTCAGAAGTCCCAGCTTTCCTTTTCTTGGCCCCTTCAACAATTCTTGCTCTTTCAACCAATTCCCTGAAGGTGCGAATGTCAAACTCTTCTAACCGCATCCTTAAGTCCTCTAACCATTCAGGAACACTTGTCGTTTCAGCTCCTCACTATACTTATAAGAATCCTGAGCATACTGCAGGAGTCGGCTGAATTCCGTCTCATATTGTTCTATGGATTTTCCTCTCTGGGATATGTGCAAGAAATCCGCACTATACCTTACTCTTAAACTTCCAGGGAAATAATTTTCCAGAAACTCATTCCGAAACATATCCCAGGTGATAGGTGGCGGCAATTCCCTACTCTTGGACTCCCACCAGACGCGGGCATTAAACCTCAACATATAAGTACCATAGCTTATTCGAAGATGATGAGGAACTTCATAGGCGGCAAAAGATCGTTCTATCTGCCGAGCCAATCTTCGCTTCATCTGGTTTCCCAAAAGCTCCGTCAAAGTAACGGTTACTTTTGATAAAATCTGGGAGTGAAGTTCTGTATGGTCGAGGTGGTGGCGGAGGCGGCAGGGTGCTGTATGTGATTGAGCATCAGGTGCTGCTGGTCCATGTACAGATGCTTGGGTGCTTGCTGGGGTGGTGCTTGTGCTGGTGCGGAGGTGGCATATTCCTCTGTTGTTGTTGAACTAACACATTAAGAAGCTGTGTTAACTGACCCAGAGTGGCTTGGAGATTGCCTTGCTGTCTGGGGCAGGAGCCACGGGGGCACTTCTGGTTGGTTAACTTCTTCAGGCGGGTTATTCGATGCCTGCCTCATCCTTGGTCGTCCCCTTCTAGGTCGGCTGTTTTAATGTTTACGTAATACTAGATTATTAAGTCTTTTACATACTAAGTTACGGAAATTGGGAAGCTTTAAGAAATAAACATATAAGGGAAATATCATAAGAGAATTTAAGCAACTAAATCAAGAGATGAAATTTGTTTAAACCAAAATATTTAATTAAAAAGCATAGAAGGAATAAAATTTATAAAGAAATCAAGGTAAAAGAAATTCAAAATACAACAAATATTAAACACTTTTTCGAAAACATAAATTAAACTACTAATCGATCCTATATCCTAAGTCGATCTGGTTGCAAAATTCTTGTTGGACATGTCACCCCCGAGGGTATTCTAATAATACAATCAAGAACCACTTGATTATCATTATTAGGTTACCTTCTAGGAGTGACATGATTTTCAAAAACAGGATCTTTTAGTTGCTTGGATGGAATAAACAAACATACATAAGATGTAAATTAGTAAACAACTATTACAACTACTATATTACAGATCATATGCTTCAGAATTCCTTACAACCTTAACTGATGATTCTAATGCACATTACATGCACCATAAGACTACTACAGATATAGATATTCTAATTCTATACTAAACTTTAAACTTCTGGCTTCTAGTCTCTTACCGGGACCATGCTCCTGCTAGTAATGAGCCACGGTCGCAGAGTGAACCTGAAAGGACTGTGGGAGTGTGAGCTAAAACACGAGCTCAGTGAGTAACAGAATTTATTACACATAACATACAAGTTATTTAACAATCATATGAAATGCAGCAATCACACAAATGAACATTACAAGCTTGGATAACCCGGAATCCAAACAGGATGAAGATTTACGCCCTCCCATCGGGGTTGAAGGATCACAATCTATGGTCCACCTACCCAGGAGATACTTAAGCTTTCAGGAAATAACAATCTCAATTTAGTTATCTCTTTATACTTATCATGTTCATTATTTATTTCCTGTTTAGCTTTAGAAACTCCATTAAGTGTTAGTTATTCTCAAGTAATACCATAAGCGGCGTCCTTCGTTTACCATGTAGTTCCTATGGTATTAACAGAACAAAAGTAATCTTGCAATTAACTACTAGCTCTCTGGCCTAGATAATTCAAGCATTACCAGAGATCCGAGAATCTAACACGTAGTAGGCTACCACTTACTCAATGCTTTTTATGCATAGTATGTAATGCATGATTATTTTTCATTATGGTACCAGGAGTTATTAGTCAATTTAGGGGTGATCAACCAATACAGACAATTCATTATATACTACAAACATTATCTAGATACAGGCAATTGTGTTATCACTTGTTTTAGAGTGACATGGCAATCAATGGAATACAATCCACAACTTCCATATTTTAAACAGATCATCAATTTTCATTATCTTTTTTATTGAAGGTTCACTACTAGTACAAGCACAACCAATGTAATAAGACTGAATCACTCACCTGCCCATCCTAGTTAATCGTAGTAATCTTCAGGTAGGTCTCCCCAATACCCGAGTCACCTATTGAGATAGACAATATAAAGATTAAAAATTCCTAGACTATATAATTTAGTTTCTAAGAATACTTAAATGTCCTAATGGTGGGTTGGGTATTTGTTTATTCTTAGCTAATTCTTTTGAAATAGCTTTAAGTTCAAATCTTTGCACCACAGTTTTATTGTATTGGTTCTGGTTGGATATGTGAATCGATCAATTGGGTATTTGAAAAGTTAATAACTTCATTAATTCATTTTTATTGCCTAAATATATCAATTTTTTTTAAATTACTTAATAAATTTTTCTTATAGAATATAGATACTTCTATGCTCACAAATTTGGAGTATTTAAATTTCCATTGTTATCTGTTTTCATATAGCTATTCTAGTATATACTTAATATTTACTAACTCATAATTTATACATATATATCTTTTTATGAAAACATTTCACTAATAAAAGAATTTATTAACTTAGTAAAACTATTTTCGAATTTATTTTCCTCTTTTCGAAAATCGTAAAAACATTAATAATTAACATCAATAATAGTACTAAAATAATTATACTATCAATAATACTAATAACAACAATAATAACATAATAATAATAACAATAGTAATAATAACATAATAATAATAACAATAATGACAATAATAATAACAATATTAATAAATATAATAATAATTCAATTTCCGAAAATAAATTGGATGGAATAATTAATTTTATCACATTAAGAATTATACTAATGGTCTTATATTTTAGTTAAAGTAATTTTGGTCTTACCTTCATATTATTTTTAATAATATTTTCGAAAATTTAACAAAAATTCTTTTAATAATAAAAAGATTATTAATAATTATAATTAAAACTTATTATCCGAAAATTACTTACTTAGGTAATTTATATTTCAAAAACTCTTTTTGGATTAATAATAATAGATTAAGTATTAAAACATTCTACATTTAATAAAGTCAAAATAATTTTGTTTTTGGATTTAATAAATAAATAAATAAATTCGGATTTATTATTTAATATTATTACTATTCCAGAAAATGAATAAATGCAGGAAAAATATTAAAAACTCCAGAATTACTTATATTAATATTATTATATATTTATATTTTTTTAGATTCGTTTTTCTTTTCTTTTTTTTTTTAAATTTGGCCGAGAGGTACACGGGGTGTACACGCCCGTGTACCCAGCCCGTGCTCATCGGGGGAGCACTGTTCATCGTCTTCCCGATGAGCCGCGGCAAAATCAGCGAATCCCGACGTTAAACGTCGGGATTTTGGTTCTAAACTACTCCTAGGAACATTAGAAGCTAAATATCCAAGAAAAACTGAATAAACAACATGTTCATCAAGAAATCGGATCATCAAGCTCGGCTAGGGTTTGGAAAGATTACCTTCGTTGTGACGTTCCGATGAAATTCGAAGCTTCCAGCTACCTTGGTTAGCTTCCTAAGATGTCTAAGAGTTAGTAGTAATCCTTAAAACTCAAAGAAAATTCGGAATAACATCTTACCTCGAGCTCGTTTTTCACGCGTTTTCAGGTTTTGTTCGAAATTTCGAACTGGGTTGATGCGATGGTTTAAAATTTTCCTGGCTTTGTTCGACTCCTAATGAGCTATGGATGAGTTCTGGAAGGTTTGAGAGTTTGGAATCGTTTGTCCAACCGAGCTCGTTGCATATATATATATATATATAACCTAGTGTAACATTCCAGCCGCGTTCCTTCTCATTGAACGAAATTGCTCTTGTTTTGTTGTCCATTTGGTCCTTTGTTTGATTGTCATTAAGGCTAAGGTGATCTGTCAGTTTTCATTTGCTTTGGAGAAGATTTGTATTGACTTTTACACAAATAATGGAGGAAATTCGGCTCACCAAATTCAATGAGATCTCAGCCCTCCAAAATATGTATAATTCGTCTCCAGCAAGCCAGATATATATATATATTATATATAGTTAATATTATTTAGTTAGGTTTTCGGGTAGTTTAATACCTATTACGTATATTTTAGCTTATATATGTAAGTATATATATACAAAGGTCTTTAATGAATCCTATGAAGTGTTTAGTTTAACAAAAAGTACAAATTTAAACTTTAATAATACGTATCTAATTGTTTAAGAAAAATTTATCCACGCGATTTGAGTTTGAAAAGCTTTTCGGGTCAATTTTCGTTTCAGACTCCAAGGGCTTTAGAAAACCCTAATTTGGTTATTGGTATGATTCAATTCTATATTTGAAGTCTAGATCCAAGTTATATATCAATTTATGTTTTTATTGGGTATTTATAATCCTAACAGTTTATCCTAAGAACACAATTTTCCAACTACAACTCTATTGAATCATTTATGTAATAAAGCTACTAATATATAGGCTATACTAGTTATACATTTTAGATTTGGATACTCACTATGAAATCTTATCAATGTAGTTTACTACTACTAATATTCTCAAATTTTAGGGTTCAATGCAAGTATAGGTTCATTACTATACCTTGGTTTAATTCCAAAGCTCTATTGAATACTAAGATAATCACTTGATATTCATATTTAGGTTTTCCTATATATTCTGTCTGTTTGACAAAGATTCGGGTTTAGGATTGGAAGTTTCCTTTGATCAAACCTGAATTATTAACTCAGAATACTAAATCTTGTTTTTGGAATCACTTGAGGTCAAAGAGTTCCTTTTATAAATCTATGAGTCCTAAACCGATCAAATTTAAAGTATCTATCTAATTAGAGTTTCTAATTAATTCTTAAGGTTACTAGTCAACCCATAATTTCTAATCTAGGGTTGTATCATATGGTGGAAGTTTCGGGGTTTACATTTTCTCCCCCCTTAAAATAAGCTTTGTCCTCAAAGCTTGAGAGCGTACCTGGATTCGAACAGCTGTGGATAATTCTTCTTGATTTCCTCTTCAACTCCCAAGTTACTTCTTCAGTCGAGGATCCCATAGCACTTTGACGTAGTGGATTTCTTTATTTCTGAGGACTTGTACTTTCTTGTCTAGGACCGGATAGGGTGCTTTTCATAAGTCAAATTCTCTTTCAGGTCAAGTGGTTCCAGCTCAACAATCTTATCTGGATTTGGTACATATTTCCTTAGTACCGATACATGAAAAACATTATGTATACCAGATAGTTTGGGTGGCAATGCAAGACGATATGCCAGATTTCCCACTCGTTCCATATTTCAAATGGTCCTATATCTAGGACTTAATTTTCCTTTTACTTGTCTGCTATGAAGACTTTTTATTGGACTTACTTTCAGGTAAACATGTTCTCCTTCCTTAAATTCAAGTTCCCTTCTTTTCAAATCTGCCCAGCTTTTCTGTCTATCTTGAGCTTCTTTCATCCTTCTTTTTATCACTGAAACTTTGTTGATTGTTTCTTGAATCAGTTCGGGTCCAACTAGTGCTCTTTCCAAATTATCCCAGAATAACGGAGATCGACATTTTCTACCATATACTAGAATGGTAGCTATTATTGTATGCAAATTCCACTAGTGGCAAATATTGATCCCAATTTCCTTTAAATTCCAAGATGCATGATCTCAACATGTCCTCCATTGTTTGGATTATTCTTTCTGTTTATCCATCGGTCTGGGGATGATAGGCCGTACTAAACCTCAACTGAGTTCCTAATGCTCTTTGTAATCCTTGCCAGAATCTAGAAACAAACCGTGGATCTCGATCTGACACTATATTAGCTGGTATCCCATGTAGTCTCACAATTTCCTTTAAATACAACCGGGCCAACTTCTCCAAGGGATAGGTCATATTGATTGGTAAGAAATGCGCTGATTTAGTGAGTCTATCCACAATAACCCAAATAGCATCATAACCTGCACTTGTCTTGGGTAACGAACTTACAAAATCCATAGATATTTGATCCCATTTCCATTCTGGAATAGACAATGGTTTCAACAATCCCCCTGGTTTTTGATGTTCCGCTTTTACCCTCTGACATATTTCACATCTGGCCACGAATTGAGCAATATCATTTTTCATCCCGTTCCACCAATATGCACTTCTCAGCTCTTGATAGGTCTTAGTTTCACCGGGTGTACGGTATATCCAGAATAGTGTGCTTCATTCATTATTTCTTTCCTCAAACTTTCATCATGTGGTACACACAATCTTTTATTCATTTAATACTCCATTTTCATCTATTTGAAAGTCCTTATATTTCCCTTGTGATACCTTTTGATGATTGCCTGGAGTTCTTCATCCTTTCTTTGAGCCTCTTTTATTCGTTGTAGTAAAGTGGGTTCCAAGGTTAAGCTGCTTATTCTGCGTCCAAACCTTGTATTGAAAATTCCAACTTTAACTTTTCAAATTCCCTAATGAGTTCTTTCTGTTCTGTCAACATTGAAGCTACTTCTCCATAATTTTTACGGCTTAAAGCATCGGCTACCGCATTCACCTTGCCAGGATGGTAATTGATGGTTAAATCATAGTCCTTGATTAATTCCAACCATCTTCGTTGCCTCATGTTCAATTCCTTCTGGGTGAATATATATTTCAAGCTCTGATGATCTGTGTATATTTCACACTTCTGCCCATACAAATAATGACGCCAAATTTTGAGTGCAAAGACGATAGCAGCTAATTCTAGATCATGAGTAGGATAATTCATTTCATGGGGTTTTAACTGTCTAGAAGCATACGCTATCACCTTTCCATTCTGCATTAATACACATCCTAATCCATTCTTGGATGCATCACTATAAATAGTGTAAGGATCCTGGTCATTGGGCAGAACTAGTATCGGTGCAGAAACCAGTCTCTTTTTCAACTCCTGGAAACTCCATTCACGTTTTTCATTCCACAAGAATTTTTCATTCTTCTTGGTTAATTGTGTCAGGGGTCGTGCAATTCTCGAAAAGTCCTGCACAAATTTCCGATAGTATCCTGCCAATCCTAAGAAGCTTCGTATCTCTGTAACAGTTCCTGGTCTTTTCCATTCCACGATAGCCTTAACTTTAGCAGGATCAACTGAAATTCCATCTCCTGACACAATATGTCCTAGAAAGGATATACTTTTGAGCCAAAACTCACATTTGGACAACTTGGCATAAAGCTGATTGCTTTGTAGTATTGCAATACGGTTCTTAAATGTTCATCATGTTGTTCCTCTGTAACCGAGTATATCAATATGTCATCTATGAAGACAATCACACAAACATCCAATAAAGGTTTGAAAACGCGATTCATCAAGTCCATGAAAACAGCAGGTGCATTCGTCATCCAAATGGCATAACTAGGAATTCATAATGACCATACCTAGTCGGAATGCGTTTTGGTATCTTCTGCCTTGATTCGGATTTGATGATACCCAGATTTCAAATCAATTCGAGAAAACACCTTGGCTCCCTTTAATTGATCAAAAAGATCATCAATTCGGGGCAAAGGGTATCTGTTCTTAATAGTTACTCGGTTTAATTCTCTGTAATCAATACAGAGTCTCATTGAACCGTCTTTCTTCTTGACAAACAATACTGGTGCTCCCCATGGTGATACGCTTGGTCTGATGAACCCTTTATCCATCAGTTCTTGTAATTGCACCTTTAGTTCTTTCAATTCTATTGGTGCCATGCGATATGGAGCTTTTGATACTGGTTCGGTTCCTGGTATCAAATCAATTGAAAACTCCACCTCTCTATGTGGGGGTAAGCCTGGTAACTCATCGGGAAACACTTCTGGGTAGTCACATACTGCCCTGGTAGTATGAACATTGTCTTCTTGGACTCGTCCTCATTCATCTATGGATACTTTCGTTTGATTCCTATCCATATTTTTCACCTTCTATGGTCATATCCGCCCTTCGACTTTCTTGAGGACTTCCCCTTAAATTCTTTTCTTTCTCCTTGGTATTCACAAAAGATATTGTCTTAAGACGACAATCGACTTTTGCTTTTGCAGCAGTTAGCCATGTCATACCTAAGATAACATCATATTTTTGGAGGTCCACCAAGATTAAGTTAGCAAAGGATTTCTGTCCCCCAATTTCTAATGGATATCCCTTCATTATTTCCCGAGCCATCACTAAGTCCCCCGTGGGTGTAGTAACTCCTAGTTCCTTAGTCATGGTCTCGATGGGATATTCCAGTCTCCTTGCTAAACCCGTATTGATAAAAGAGTGTGTTGCTCCCGTATCAAATAAAGCATAAGCAGATTGACCTTTCAATTGGATTGTTCCTAATTATTAAACACAGGTTATTATTCTCTACAAGAATATTTGGTTATCTAAGTAGGGTTATACCGATTAAACTACTTAAATAAACAAATTAATTATAATTCAAGTACCTGCAATGAGACTGTAATCGTCTGGATCAGCTTCATCCCACACATTTTCTCATCCTCTTCTTCTATTTCTCCTTCCTCAATTGGGGTTCCCTGCATAGCATATACCCTTGCTGCTGTCATGGCTTTGCTAGCACTAGCATTTCCATTTTTGGGTCCAGTTGTATTGGCAATGCCTTTAGGATTGGAAGATCCAGCAACTGCGTTCACTCGTTGTGGACAATGAGTTGCTATATGTCCAATTTTCTTACAAATGAAACAGGTTGCACTATTTTTCTTTGGGCATGCAAAAACCATATGTCCACTTTCGCCACAGTAATAACATTTTTGTTGTAGATGTGGACAATTCCTCGGGTAATGAGCTCCCTTGCATTTCCAGCACGAAACATTTTCAACATTCCTATTTTTCACATTTCCCATAGGTTTAAAGAATCTCTTTTTCTTAGGAAAACTTGTCCCTGTCTCCTCAAAATTCTTTTACCAAATGTCATTCCCCGTTTCTTATATCTTTCAACTTCATATTTCTTGGCTCGTTCAATGGTTCTTGCTTTTTCAATCATAGCTGCGAAATTTGAAATTTCAAACTCGGCTATCTCCTTTGAAAATTGGGTTCTAATCCTGCCATGAAAGTTTGCCTTTTAATTCATCACTATCTCTGTAGGCATCGGTGCAAATTGAAGTAACCGATTGAATTCGTGCTCGTATTCATCAATTGTCTTAATGCCTTGTGTTAGATTCATCAGGTCAGTACTGTACTTTGCCTTTAAACTGCTGGGAAAGTATTCTTTTAGAAATTCCTGTTTGAATGTTTCCCAATTGATGGGTTGAGGCAATGTCCTCTGTTTAGAGTTCCACCACAATCTTGCTCTCAATCGGAGCAAATAAGTTCCATACGGTACTTTTAAAGCTTCCGGTACCTGGAATACATCAAGAGATCGTTCAATTTGAGCTAGCCAGTCTTCAGCTTCCTCTGGCTTACCGGGAAATCCTTCGAAGTACCGATTGCATTTGATGAATTCAGGCAATACATTTCTTTGAGGACGCAATGGTGGTGGCGGTGGTAGTTCTGGTTCATATCTTATTGGTCCTTGTACCTCAGCCGCCGATTCATTTGGGTTTACCGGTCCATTTTCTTGAAATTGAGCAGGTGTAGTATATCTTTCATTCCTCCAGTATTCACAGGAGGAGCTTCTGGTACTTCAGTTGGAGGTACCGCATGTGTAGCTCGCATATTTTGTAGAGCTTGCAAAATTAACTCATTTTGTTGTTGCAGGTTTTTCAACACATCCTCTAATGGATTTTGAGGTGGTGGAGGAGCATTTGTTGGATTCTCAGATATCCTTGTATTTCTACCTCTGCCTCTTCCTCTTGGCATTCTAGTATCATAAAACATATTACTTGAGTTAATTAAAAACTCATACTAAAGAGAGATTACAAGTAATCATACATATTTCACATCCATATTTCATAATCAAAACACACATAATATTATATAGTTAGTGCTTTATGTACAATCCAAAATTTGCACTAACACTAGTTCTATTTTCCTCCACTACTTCAAGGTTATCATGCTTCATACTACATATTTATATGACAATAAGTTCCTCAAAACAGTACATTAGTATATAGTCTATCAAGGCATATATCAAAGCTACTCTATGGGCTAGGGTACAGAGGTCCCTTGCCCTTCTCCCGAGGGCCTAACTGTGGATAGTGATCCTCCTCCTCTGAACTACTGTCATCACTCTCCATCCTCCCTCTACCCCCTGGTGGTGCTAAAGTCAGATTGGTATCCATCATCCGGATACCTTTAGTAGCAGGTTTCTCCATATCACCAGAAGGTGTCACATCTTCCTCAATCCACCCCCATGAGCAGTACCAGTCCAGTGAGCATAATTATAATTGGAGACAAATTTTTCTGCTTCCCTCCTTCTCTTTTTACCTTCTTTTTCATCTATCATGGCTGTAGTCACACTTTGCATAACCACTGTGGTCTGCATAGCTGCTTGTCTTCTTTTATTAGCTGCTCTCCTAATGGACTGAATCTCACCTTCATCTTCTGGTATGATAGGGGGCCTGTTTGTTAAAACACTTCTGGAAGGATGGCTTCTGATCACATGTGTCAGCATCCACTCATCATCAGGAGCAGTATCCTCCCGAACTAAGGCATGATCATACCTGATATCATGTGCATAATCCAATCACCTCCAATAGGAATCCAGATCCTAAAGTCTGGAAGATCAGGCCTCACTGATCGGGCTGACACAATGAAGGCTATATTATCAATCTCTATGCCTCCACCCTTCTGGATGATCAATCTCTCAAACCTGTAGATGGTCTCTACTGCTGTGCCTTATTTGGAAAAGCTCTTTCCACTAAAAACAACCAAGTCTTCAACATGGGTTGTAAACCTTTCTTCCAAGTGCTGAAAATTTCATCCAGGGTTTTGTAATGCCAGACAATGCCAAATCTTCTACTAAGACTCGGAGTCGGCGCCTATAATCAGTAAGTGTCTCCTCCTCCATCATGCTAAAAATTTGCCATTTAATATGACAAACTGCGGGATTGGTCTGCACACAATAAAATTTGTATGATTAGTAATCACACAGATTTTATTCCTAATTGTGCATCTACTTCTTCTAATAACTACCCATTAACTCACATGGTTCTACTTGAAGCTAAATTGGTACTTTAACTGCACATTTACTAATTCACCTTCTTACATATATTTGTTTTTCCTATACCAGCAACCAGGCTCTGATACCAACTTAAATCTGTCACGCCCCGAGGGTATTCTAATAATAATAATCAAGAACCACTTGATTATCATTATTAGGTTACCTTCTAGGAGTGACATGATTTTCAAAAACAGGATCTTTTAGTTGCTTGGATGGAATAAACAAACATATATAAGATGTAAATTAGTAAACAACTATTACAAACTACTATATTACAGATCATATGCTTCAGAATTCCTTACAACCTTAACTGATGCTTCTAATGCACATTACATGCACCATAAGACTATTACAGATATAGATATTCTAATTCTATACTAAACTTTAAACTTCTGGCTTCTAGTCTCTTACCGGGACCATGCTCCTGCTAGTAATGAGCCACGGTCGCAGAGTGAACCTGAAAGGACTGTGGGAGTGTGAGCTAAAACACGAGCTCAGTGAGTAACCAGAATTTATTACACATAACATACAAGTTATTTAACAATCATATGAAATGCAGCAATCACACAAATGAACATTACAAGCTTGGATAACCCGGAATCCAAACAGGATGAAGATTTACGCCCTCCCATCGGGGTTGAAGGATCACAATCTATGGTCCACCTACCCAGGAGATACTTAAGCTTTCAGGAAATAACAATCTCAATTTAGTTATCTCTTTATACTTATCATGTTTCATTATTTATTTCCTGTTTAGCTTTAGAAACTCCATTAAGTGTTAGTTATTCTCAAGTAATACCATAAGCGGCGTCCTTCGTTTACCATGTAGTTCCTATGGTATTAACAGAACAAAAGTAATCTTGCAATTAACTACTAGCTCTCTGGCCTAGATAATTCAAGCATTACCAGAGATCCGAGAATCTAACACGTAGTAGGCTACCACTTACTCAATGCTTTTTATGCATAGTATGTAATGCATGATTATTTTTCATTATGGTACCAGTAGTTATTAGTCAATTTAGGGGTGATCAACCAATACAGACAATTCATTATATACTACAAACATTATCTAGATACAGGCAATTGTGTTATCACTTTTTTAGAGTGACATGGCAATCAATGGAATACAATCCACAACTTTCATATTTTAAACAGATCATCAATTTTCATTATCTTTTTATTGAAGGTTCACTACTAGTACAAGCACAACCAATGTAATAAGACTGAATCACTCACCTGCCCATCCTAGTTAATCGTAGTAATCTTCAGGTAGGTCCTCCCCAATACCCGAGTCACCTATTGAGATAGACAATATAAAGATTAAAATTCCTAGACTATATAATTTAGTTTCTAGAATACTTAAATGTCCTAATGGTGGTTGGGTATTTGTTTTATTCTTACTAATTCTTTTGAAATAGCTTAAGTTTTAAATCCTGTACTCACAGTTTTATTGTATTGGTTCTGGTTGGATATGTGAATCGATCAATTGGGTATTTGAAAAGTTAATAACTTCATTAATTCATTTTTATTGCCTAAATATATCAATTTTTTTTAAATTACTTAATAAATTTTTCTTATAATATAGATACTTCTATGCTCACAAATTTGGAGTATTTAAATTTCCATTGTTATCTGTTTTCATATAGCTATTCTAGTATATACTTAATATTTACTAACTCATAATTTATACATATATATCTTTTTATGAAAACATTTCACTAATAAAAGAATTTATTAACTTATAAATAACTATTTTCGAATTTATTTTCCTCTTTTCGAAAATCGTAAAAACATTAATAATTAACATCAATAATAGTACTAAAATAATTATACTATCAATAATAATACAACAATAATAACATAATAATAATAACAATAGTAATAATAATCATAATAATAATAACAATAATGACAATAATAATAACAATATTAATAAATATAATAATAATTCAATTTCCGAAAATAAATTGGATGGAATAATTATATTTTATCACATTAAGAATTATACTAATGGTCTTATATTTTAGTTAAAGTAATTTTAGTCTTACCTTCATATTATTTTTAATAATATTTTCGAAAATTTAACAAAAATTCTTTTAATAATAAAAAGATTATTAATAATTATAATTAAAACTTATTATCCGAAAATTACTTAGGTAATTTATATTTCAAAAATCTTTTTGGATTAATAATAATAGATTAAGTATTAAAACATTCTACATTTAATAAAGTCAGAAAATAATTTTGTTTTTGGATTTAATAAATAAATAAATAAATTCGGATTTATTATTATAATATTATTATTACTATTCCAGAAAATGAATAAATGCAGGAAAAATATTAAAAACTCCAGAATTACTTATATTAATATTTATTATATATTTATATTTATTTAGATTCGTTTTTCTTTTCTTCTTTTTCTTTTTTTTTTTTAAATTTGGCCGAGAGGTACACGGGGTGTACACGCCGTGTACCCAGCCCGTGCTCATCGGGGGAGCACTTTCATCGTCTTCCCCGATGAGCCGCGGCAAAATCTGGCGAATCCCGAGTTTTCTAAATCACTCCTAGGAACATTAGAAGCTAAATATCCAAGAAAAACTGAATTCAAACAACATGTTCATCAAGAAATTCGGATCATCAAGCTCGGCTAGGGTTTGGAAAGATTACCTTCGTTGTGTGTTCCGATGAAATTCGAAGCTTCTAGCTACCTTGGTTAGCTTCCTAAGATGTCTAAGAGTTAGTAGTAATCCTTAAAACTGAAAGAAAATTCGTGGAATAACATCTCTTACCTCGAGCTCGTTTTTCACGCGTTTTCCAGGGTTTTGTTCGAAATTTCGAACTGGGTTGATGCGATGGTTTAAAATTGTTTCCTGGCTTTGTTCGACTCCTAATGAAGCTATGGATGAGTTTGGAAGGTTTGAGGAGATTTGGAAATCGTTTACTTGTCCAACCGAGCTCGTTAGCATATATATATATATATATAACCTAGTGTAACATTCCAGCCGCGTTCCTTCCTCATTCTGAATGAAATTGCACTTGTTTGTTGTCATTTGGTCCTTTGTTTGATTGTCATTAAGGCTAAGGTGATGTCAGTTTTCATTTGCTTTGGAGAAGATTTGTATTGACTTTTACACAAATAATGGAGGAAATTCGGCTCACCAAATTCAATGAGATCTCAGCCCTCCAAAATATGTATAATTCGTCTCCAGCAAGCTAAGATTTATATATATATTATATATTAGTTAAATATTATTTAGTTAGGTTTTCGGGTATTTTATTACACTATTACGATATATTTTAGCTTATATGTGTAATATATATATACAAAGGTCTTTAATGAATCCTATGAAGTGTTTAGTTTAACAAAAAGTACAAATTTAAACTTTAATAATACGTATCTAATTGTTTAAGAAAAACTTATCCCACGCGATTTGAGTTTGAAAAGCTTTTCGGGTCAATTTTCGTTTCAGACTCCAAGGGCTTTAGAAAACCCTAATTTGGTTATTGGTATGATTCAATTCTATATTTGAAGTCTAGATCTCAAGTTATATATCAATTTATGTTTTTATTGGGTATTTATAATCCTAACAGTTTATCCTAAGAACACAATTTTCCAACTACAACTCTATTGAATCATTTATGTAATAAAGCTACTAATATATAGGCTATACTAGTTATACATTTTAGATTTGGATACTCACTATGAAATCTTATCAATGTAGTTTACTACTAGCTAATATTCTCAAATTTTAGAGTTCCAATGCAAGTATAGGCTCATTACTATACCTTGGTTTAATTCCAAAGCTCTATTGAATACTAAGATAATCACTTGATATTCATATTTAGGTTTTCCTATATATTCTGTCTGTTTGACAAAGATTCGGGTTTAGGATTGGAAGTTTCCTTTGATCATAACCTGAATTATTAACTCGGAATACTAAATCTTGTTTTTGGAATCACTTGAGGTCAAAGAGTTCCTTTTATAAATCTATGAGTCCTAAACCGATCAAATTTAAATATCTATCTAATTAAGTTTCTAATTAATTCTTAAGGTTACTAGTCAACCCATAATTTCTAATCTAGGGTTGTATCATATGGTGGAAGTTTCGAGGTTTACAGGACACATGGGATTGCTCATGTGGATCCTTCCTTCTTTCTTTGATCTTTTCTTCCTGGTGGGGGAGTTGCATTACGGTGGTTAGGTCTAGAAGTCGTCCTTAGCCATCTTAGTTACGTACA
The DNA here is from genome assembly GCA_024138025.1 of Combretum micranthum. Taxonomy (NCBI): domain Eukaryota; kingdom Viridiplantae; phylum Streptophyta; class Magnoliopsida; order Myrtales; family Combretaceae; genus Combretum; species Combretum micranthum. Next base: position 64,364 of record JAMXBD010001298.1, read on the forward strand.
GCTTCAAGTTGCTTCGGTCCATCATTCTTTTTCCTTTGCGGAAGGGTTGATTTCAAGACGTGCTTGGCTCCCGTTGATCAAACTTCATCTGCGCTGCATGCTCCTCATCGGATACTTCCATCACTTCTTTCTCGATCAGGTTTCTTACACGAGATCATCTTCGATTCGGGATATTCTCATCAGGCCATTTGAAATCTTGACTGGTTTCACGTTGGTTGGAAATATCCTTATCTCGTCCATGATCTGCTGGCTCATGTGGGCATAGATATATAATTGGCGTATGGAATTTCAAGTCCAAAAATCGGGAAAACTGGACGTCTATCGTTTCGGGAAGCGAACTTAGCTTCTTGGAGCGTAGAGTTGTGGTTGTAATGGCACGTGGGCCGTTCCTTTACCGTAAGGAAACTTCTAAGTTAGTCCAATAGGGCAAACTCTTTATATAGGCTTCTTACTTTTAACCGATAGTCCACAAGGGTTTCACCATTTCTTAAGTTCAAACATAGGACCTTAACTCTAACTTCTCCAAGAGTAAGCTATAAAGGATAAGGGAGGTCATTAATTCTCCCTTTTGAGAATTTCTAAACTTGTCTAATCTTATCTAAGTCCTTTCGTAAACATATCTATCTTTTTCTATTCTAGATTCATTCCTATTACCTTTATTCCTATAAACTTGTTGCTCTGATACCAACTTAAACTGTCACGCCCTGAAGGGTACCCTAAACGTGGCAGTCCGCCACATATAATATCAAGGCTTAAGAATGGCTACCTTATTGATGCGAAAGCCTTAGTATATGTAAGGCATCTAACACGGTAATAGGAGACACTTTTGGGAAGCATAGTTTAAGCAAGTAAAGATAAACATACAAGAATCCAGAAATAAAGTATATCATATCATAAATAAGCAAAGGTCTATTACATAATTTCTTAGGGGCATACCCCCGCTAATCCCATGGATCGTGATAAACTTTATAACATCCAAAATACTACATTAAGATTTCAAAGGAATTCTAATCTAAGTCTTCGAGTAGATTTCCTCCAAAAGCTTCAATATATAAAACTTACACGGATACGGGGAGACCTCGGGCATAAAAATAGGTGTTCCTGAGAATACAAATATCTATAGGGGTGTAAGCTTATGGGCTTAGTGAGTAAATCCCAAAATTCATACTCGAAGAAAATTATCAATCAAGTTTATTATTCAAACATATGAAATGCAACAACCACGTGAGCATACAAGACATATGACTTTCCGGGAATCATATGTTGAATGAATTACGCCCTTCATTAGGGGTTGGGTATTCATGCCAATTACAGCCACAACTTTTAAAAACACTTTTATAAATCTTACCGGCTCCTATACGCCATCAAAAACTTGTAGTTATTACAGGCTCCTACTAGCCACCAATTTAAGTAGTTCTTACTGGCTCCTACTCGCCACTTACATGATATACCGGTTATGTCTACCACCACTATTATACACTTGTCCCACCAATTGTATAGTAGTGAATGCAATGTGACTCAACATATGAAGTGCATGAATAATTTCTTTAATTAAAGTCTAGTAGTTACATTTAACTTCTTTCAAGTGATCAACCAGTTTCAAACACTTCAAGATATTAATGCACATACAACTTTACTATAAACAAATCAAGTTTCGATATACTTAGTATTCTTTTAACATATTATCATATACTTCCTTTTGATTTTGCCTAAATTCTAGTGCAACTAATTTTACAAGCACAATCGTGAGTATGAGAAAATTAACGGGAAGTAACTCACTCGGCTATGATGACACCTTTCTTGAATTGGATGGGTCGTTCGGAATTTCCACTTAATTGTAGTAATCCTCGGGATACAAACAATCTTCCTCGTGATTATCTAATCAAGAAGAATACCCAAAATGAGTATTTCATGAAATTCTATTCTTGAAGATTCTAAACTTTCCTTAAAATCGTGGTAAAATCGTATAAGGGAAATTCCAACTTAAAATGGCCATAACTTGCTCATTTTAACTCGGAATTTCGCGTATAATATATCGTTTTCTACCTACTCGAAAAGATCTACGCATTTCTAAGATTATTTCCATAAAACTAAGTCGTTTGGGTTCCGAAAAGGTAGCGACCAGATTTGCCACGAATTTGCAAACACTTGTTTTCCTTCTTGTAAACAAAGCTCATTTGAAAAGATAAATATTTCAATTATTTTGTAAACTTTTGAAAGGTATATATATTTGTAATGACTCATAACAAATGTATGAAGTAAATGAAGTTGTCTCAACTTATAAAAAGTAAGGTTTTAAAAGACTTTGAACTTGAGATTCTATTGAATATTTATTTTACTTTTGAAAGATCTTGAGTTTATTGAGATGAATATTCTTTTTCTAATTTTAATCTTTCGTTAAATTCTTAAGGTGTGGTTTTATTTTCAAAACTTGGATTCAAAAAGTAATAAAACGACAATTTTTGTTTCTTGTAATGATTCCAAAAGAATATTTCTTGATGAAAGATAAGTTTTCATAAAACCTTTTGTTTATGTACGAAAATCATTTTCCAAGCATGTTCATGAGTTTTTAGGAAATCCATTTCCTATTCTTATTTAATAAGAACCTTTAGTTTTAGAAAGACACTTCCTCCTCTATTTTTGTTGGGACAAAAACATTATGTTCATGCATGAATATGAATCATAACTATAGAAATATAAAGGAACATAATAACTTGAAAGCTTAAGTAATAAAGTAAATCAAGTATTGGGACCTTAGCTTCATCAAGGTACCTTGGAACTAAGAAAAGACTAGTTCCGAAAAAGGAAAGAATTGTTTTGACTTGATGAGGATAAGTCTAAGACTAGAATGACTAGTCTTAAAATCAACTTGAAATTAAATAAATTGCAATGAAGTAAATAAATTGCATGAAAAATAAATAAATTGTAAGACAATGAGCTTATATGCTCTAAATTATATATATAGTTATATAGATATATTAGATAGTAAAGAACATAAAAGAAACATAAATGAACATAGAGGAATTATGTTTATGAACAAAAACAAAGCATGAACCTAATGTTGCTTTCTTAACCTTCATGGTTTTAGAAAACACACACTAAGCTCATACTAAGTAGATGAACATGAAGAATTCTTGAGAAATTTCTTACCTAAAGGAAGCTAAACTAAGGGGACTTCTTGAAAGAATTCTTGAGAGAATTTGGAGAGAAATTTTTGTAGAGTAACTTTAGAGAGGAAGAGGTGTGAAAGAAGTGAAGGTATGAAGAGGTATTTATAGGAAAATGTGGGAGATAATTTGTGTTAATTAAATAAATGAAAACAAAATGAATGGATGCATGAATGGGGGTGGTCGGCGCTATTCTTGAGCATGGGGAAGACCAAAATTTATTTTTTTGTTATTTTGTTAATTAAAAGTAAGAAATGAGAGATGTGAAATTGTATTGGAAATGAAAATGTATAAGAAATAGGTGTATAGGTTGTAAGAGTAGGTTGTAAGAAAAAGTAGAGATAGATGAATAGTGTAGAATAGTAGAAAATAGTGTAATGTAAAAGTAGACATGACAATTTAATACCGGTAGTAAGAAAATACGCGTATAAAAGCGATATCTTATATTTTTAGCTATCGAAAAATTATGAAATTGATATTTTTGGAAATCTTATATTTTTACGAGTCTAACGGTATTTCAGAATTTTTTCCTATTCCGGACTTCCAGACACGTTTTCAAGAACTATGTCCGATCGGTTCAAAGGACACTCGAATTTTGAAAAACAGATTTTTATAAAACCTATAACTATTACGAACTATTATAGCTAATTTTTCCCACTTCGTTTTCTAGGGCTAGAGAAAACAGCAATGCCGGACTTAAGCGGTTATGGTAAACTAGGGTTTGGTTGACTCTGGAAATCCGGTTGACTTTTGTTTTGGTTTTAAACTATAATTCGAATCCAAAAATTTGGGAGATTTACATAGGCGATAGAATAGTTCGTAATTATCTAAGGAAGCTTAAAAAGATCAGTTTAGTAAAACTGCGACTCGTTTTGAACACGATCAAACACAGTTCTAAAAAAAAACATGTCTCGGGGCTCGAAATAGTAAAAATATTCTAAATATACAGTTAGACTCGTAAGAATACAAGATGTCAAAAATATCAATTTCATAATTTTTCGGTAGCTAAAAATATCAAATATCGTATTTATACGCGTATTTTCTTACTACAGGTACTTAAATTATCATGTCTACTTTACATTACACTATTTACTACTATTCTACATTATTTATCTATCTCTACTTTTTCTTACAACCTACTTTTACAACCCATACCTTTATATCTTGCTTTTAATTAACAAAAATACAAAAAATAAATTTTCACTCCCTCTCTCCTTCAAATTAGCGCCGGCCCCTCTCTCTTCCATCTCCAATTTGTTTCATTTTTATTTATTTAATTAACACAAATTATCTTCCATATTTTCCTATAAATACCCCCTCTTACTTCCACGTTTTTCACACCTTTCTTATACTAAAGTTACTCTCTCAAATTTCTACAAGAAATCTCTTCCAAGAAGTTCTCTCTAGTTTAGTTCTTTTAGATAATTTTTCTTCAAGTCTCCTTTATGTTCATCCACTTAGTATGAGCTTAGTGTGTGTTTTCTAAACTATGAAGGTTAAAGAAAGCAACAATAGGTTCATACTTTATTTTTGTTCATCATCTAATTTCTTTATGTTGCTTTTATATCTAATATATCTATATAGCTATATATATCTTTTAAAGCATATAAGCTCAATTGTTTTGCAATTTATTTACTTTCCTTGCAATTTATTTACTTCCTTGTAATTTATTTACTTTCATAGTGTTTTTAAGACTAGTCTTTCTAGTCTTAGACTTGTCCTCATCAAGTCAAAACATTTTTTCTTTTCCTTTTTGGGACTAGTCTTTTCTTAGTCTCGAGATATCTTGATGAAGCTAAGGTTCCAATACTTGATTTATTTCCTTATTAGCTTATTCTTTCAAGTTATTATGTTTCTTTATGTTTCCATAACTTCATGATTCATATTCATGGATGAACATAATGATTTTTGTCTCAACAAAATAAATGAGGAAATGTTTTCTTGAAAATAAAGATTCTTTTCTAGAAATAAGAAGTAATCTAGAGGAGCTCATAAACATACATAGAAAAGAACTTTTTGAAATAAATAAAAGTTTTACTAAAACTTCACTTTTTTATCAAGTATTAGAAATTCTTTTCATCAAAATGGAATGATCTCAAGAAACAAAGAAATTATTTCTCTAAACATAGGATTGTTATTACTTTCAAAAAGTATTGGAAACTAAGCTTAGACAATAAAATCACTCCTTAGGAATTTAAAGAGATTATGGAATTAAATTTAGGAAAAGAAAGTACTCATTTGAAATAACTTAAGATATTCTCAAAGCAAAATAAAAAGGAATATTTCAAAAGCTCTCACTTTTCAAAAAAATATTTAAAAGACTTTACTTTTTATTTGAGACAACTTCATTAAACTTCATACATTTGATATGGTTCAATAAATTTATGTATATCGTTTCAAAGGTTTTACAAATTGTTATAATATCTATCTCTTCAAAATGAGTTTTGAATAAAAGAAAGAAAACAAGTTTATAAAAATTCGTGGTGAATCTATCTGCCACTTTTTCGGAGCCCAAACGACTTAGTTTGATAAAAATAAGTTTAGAAATAGATAGATCTTTTCGAGTAGGTAGAAAACGATATATTATATGCGAAATTCCGAGTTAAAATGAGCAAGTTATGGCCATTTTAATTTGGAATTTTCTCTTATACTATTTTACTGCGATTTTGAGAAAAATTTAGAATCTTCAAGAATAGAAATTTCATGAAAGACTCATTTTGGGTATTTCATCTTGTTTAGGTAGAGAAGGACCCAAGATCACTTTCCGAAAGATTACTCCGATTGGATCTACCGACATGGAGTGAGTTAATCCTTTACTAAGTTACATTTCCTTGTTTGTGCTTGTAAGTAGTAGCACTAGCAATTAAGAAAAAGATAAAATGAATAATTGTTGTGTGACTTGGAATATGATTGGTTGAATATAACTTAAGAAATCGAAAGAAGGTTTGATAAATAAATTGTGATTCTTATATTGATATGATGAAAATTGTGTTGATCGGCTTTAACTTGAACTCAACATTATTGGTTAAATATATATCGAAATTAAATCATGCTATCATAATTGTGAGTCATATTTATTTCACTACTATTCTTCGTGTGTGGAAAAGAGGAAATGGTAGTGGTGGCTAGTAGGAGCAGGAAAGTTTTACATGGGCTAGTAGAGCCAGGAAATCTACAGGTGAGTAGGAGCTGGTAAATTTTCAAATATTGATGGTCATATGGGCCTGTAACCTCCCAACCCCCATGGAAGCGTAAAATCCATGCTACACTTGATTTCTGGTTTAATCATGTGTATTGTGTTTGTTCATATGTTTGGTGCATTCTCATGTGATTATTTAATGTACTTGTTTGAATATGGAGATGTCTTGTAGATGGAATTATCTCACTAAGCTAGATTTGCTTATACCCTTATTGCTTTTTGTTACAGTACGATTACCTTTAGTTGGCCCCAAAGAGCCCCGTATGCCAGGTACGAGTTTAAGCTACTAGGAGTTTTTGGAGAATCTATATGTATTTAAGTTGAACATAGGCTTCTAGGAAAATCTTTGTAGTAAGTTTGTGTTATATTATCTTATTGATAGACTTTTAAGACGAGGGAATGCCCTAAGATGAGTAAGGAATTATTATTTATATGAAGGTTCATGTTATCTATATAAGTTCTTGCTTGCTTTTATTATCTACTTAATATAATACCCCTATGAGTCTCCTACTATCTTGGAAGCACGCTTTGCATGTGATATCGAAGCTCCTGCATGACTAAGGTTATCATTCATTAGCTTTAATATTATATGCGGCGGATTGCCACGTTTAGGATACCCTCCGGGGCGTGACAGCTTGGTTTTTCTAGGTAAGAGGCTATTAGTTCTACGCAAGATTACCTTTGTTCCGTCAATTCCATGGGAGCTAACTGGAAAAGAAGGACGCCGTCCATAGTATCGCTATGAAATGACTAACACTTAGTGGAGTTTTCTAATGCTTAAAACAGGAATTGAGTTCCTAAAGTATAAGAGATAACTACAACGAGGATCGTGGCATTCCTGTATACTTAGTTTCTCCTGGGTAGGTAGGCTATAGTATCGAGTTTCTTCAACCCCGATGAGAGGGCATAAGTCTCCATCCTACTTTGGATTCTAGATCATCCAAACTTGTAATGTACATATGATTGATTGTTGCATTACATACGATTGATAATTATACTTGCTTGTTTTTTGTTGATATGTGGTTTGGTCAGGTTATCTCACTGAGCTCGTGATTCGCTCACCCCCCAACAGTTTTTTGTGCAGGATTAATACTAGCTGGGATTGGTTTAGGAATGTATGAAGAGAGCATCCCTAACAAACTCTATCGAAGATAGAGATATAGGATATGGAAACTTAGAATGTAAATTAGATAAATTTTTGAATTTCGAAAGTTGTAGTTTGAGACCCATTTTTACCATTTGGTAGGGGATACCGATTCTCTGCGATTTTGGTAGAAATTGAAAACTCGGATTCCATAGTTGAAATCTTGTAATATATTATATCATTTGTATGATAAACATTTATAAATAAATAGATTCTTGTACACTCTGACTTACAAGACGGCTCTTATGTTACAGGTGCACACGTGATATGATAGCTTTAGATTTATCCTACTAAGCCCCATATTAAGGTTGTGACAGCCTATCACCACTATCATACACTTGTCCCACCAATTATATAATAGCAAATGCAATGCGACTCAACATATGAAGTGCATGTATCCACTTTTATTTAGAGCCTAGCCGTTATATTTTTAATTCTTTGTAAGTGATCAACCAATTTCAGACACTTCAATGTGCTAATAAACATACAATTTATTACAAGCATTTCGTGCATCGATATACTTAATATTCTTTCAACATGTTATCATACATTTTCGATTTATCTTTCCTAAAGTCTAGTGCAACTAAATTTACAAGCACAAACATAAGCACGAAAAATAAGGGAAGTAGACTCATTCAGCCGTGACGATATTTCTTTCTGATAGATGAGTCGATCGGTCAATCCACTAATCAAAGTAATCCTCCGGGTATGAATACTCTTCCTCAGGATCACTTAATCAAGAAAAATACCCATGATGACTATTTCTTGTTGATTCTATTATATTTATTAAAAACTATGTCATAAAATCGTCAAAATTCGTATAGAAGACAATTCCAACTTAAAATGGTCATAACTTAGTTATTTTAACTCGGAATTGCGCATATAATATATCATTTTCTACCTACTCAGAAAGATCTATCTATTTTTAAGACTATTTTCATAAAACTAAGTCATTTCAGCTCTGAAATAGTGGCGATCAGATTCACCACAAATTTTCTTGTTTGCAAAACTTAATTTTTGTAAAATTTCCTTTATCTACAAATACTCGTACAAGAAAAATATAGATATTATAATGGTTGGAAAGACCTTTAAAATGTATAATATTAATGACTCATATCAAATGCATAAATTTAATAATAAGTTGTCTCAATCATGAATTTTGTTAAAAGCAAAGTCTTCTAAAAAATGTGAAAGCAAACCTTTTGAAAATTTTTACTTAGCTTGTTATAAAATTTCTTAAGTTATTTTAAATGAGTATTTTTTCCTTCTTAATTTCATTTCCTTAGTCTTTTAAATTTCAAAAGAATGATTTTTGCTTTTTCTAAGTTTCTTATAGCTTAATTTCTAGGATTGGAAGGGTAGTTTTTAAATACTTTTTGAAAGTAGTCAAATCCTATACTTTCTTAACCTGTCCTAAAGTTTATTTCATTTTAAAAATGATTTCCTAAGTTTTTCATTAATTCTATTCCTTAATATCATTTTATTCTTATGAAAGAAATTTTCTTGGTATTTTTTCAAACTAGTCTATTCTTTCATATTCTAGAGTATTGATGGAAGAATGAAGTTTAATAAAACTTTTGTTAAACAAGAATTTGAAATTTTAATTTTTAAAGAAAGCTTTTCCATTTTATGATTTTGTAAAGTGTACGTATGTATTATCTAAAAATTCCTATGTTCTTTGGTTACTAAAATTTATGTTGAATTCCTCTAGATTTTTAGAAAAGATTTGTTAAGATAGATTTCTAAGTTTTTATAAAAAATCATTTCTTTCATGACAACATTTATTTCGAAAAAGAACTTCTTAGTTAAGAAAATCTTTCCTTCTTTATTTTGTTGAGACAAAAATCAATATGTTCATGCATGATTATGAATATGAAATCATGAAATTACGAATACATGAGAAAGACATAATAAGTAATAAAATAAGCAAGTTATTAGAAATATCAAGTATTGGGAACCTTAACTTCATCAAGGTATCCCGGGACTAGGAATAGACTAGTCCTAAAAAAATAAAAAAAAAGAAAGAAAAGATTGTTTTTACTTGATGAGGCACAAGTCTAAGACTAGAGACTAGTCTTAAAACAACATGAAATAAATAAATAAATTACATAACTTGAGAGTAAATAAATAACAATGAGCTTATATGCTCTAAAGATTATATATAAATATATAATTATATTTAATTAAATATATATAAGAAGTTAACATAATATCAACAATATATGAGCAAAGTAAAATAACAACATATTCATGAATAATAACAATACATGAACATAGTGTAACTTCCATAACATGAAGTTTAGGAAACTCACACCATAGTCATACAAAGTTACATGACATGGTAAAAAGAAGTGTGGAAACAAGAATTTACCTAAAGAGGATTTTGGAGTAATATGTTATGAGTTTTTTGTATGTAGAAGGAGGTTTGAGAGTATATTGGGAGAGTGTTTGGAAAGAGTCTTGAGGTGAAAATTTGGAGAGTTTTTGTAGTGAATTTGTGAGTAGTAATTGTGTAAATGAAGTAAAAGAGAGTGGGGTATTTATAGGAAAATGATGAGTGAATTTTGAGTGATTTAATTAAAAAAAATTGAAAAAAATATAAGAGAGTTTTTTTTTTTCTTTTTGGGTTGGGGGGGGGGGGGGGCGGGCGGGGCGCTCTGGCCACTAGGGAAAGAGAGAGGGAATATTTATTTTTTTTATAATTTTGTGTATAAAAGAAATAATATGTAAGGTAGATGTGATATAAAGTTATGAGAAAGATAAAAAAGTAAAGATAATAGGTGTATAGAGTGTAAGAGTAGGTGTTTAGAAAAAGTAGAGATAAATGAATAATGTAGAATAGTAATGAATAGTATAATGTAAAGTAGATGTGACTAGTAAAATACCGGTAGTAAAAAAAAATACGCGTATAATTGCGACATCTGTTATTTTAATTACTGAAAAATTACATAATTGATATTTTTGAAATCTTTATATTGAATCGGTCCTAATGGTGTTGTCGGAATATTTTTACTATTCCGAGCTCTGGGACAGGCTTTTTGAGAACTGATCCAGTTTGGGTCCAAAGAACACTCGAAATTCGTGAATATGATATTTTTACGTTTCCTTATATTATTACGAACTAATAATCACTAATTATCTCAACTTCGTTTTCGAGGCTAAAGAATACGGAAATGCTGGATCTAAAATCTAAGGTTTGTACAAGTTTTTCGTGACCTTTTAGGGTTTTTGGTTGACTTTTTATTCTAAGATTAAACTTAAAATTAACCGAAATTTCAGGGGTTTACAATATATATATATATATACTATATATCTGCAAGCACAAAATACACCCCAAATGAAGTCCCTCCTCCTTAATTCTTCTAAGAAGAAGTTAGAGACTATGTTCCAACAAAATGAGTTTCAAAGGAAATCCCTCCTTCTTAGTTATAATCTAAGAAGTAGTTGATGTTACTTTCGATGAAATGAGTTTTCAAATGAAATCCTCTCTCCTTAATTATATCTAAGAGAAGTTAAAGGTTATTTTCATAAACGGATTTCAAAATGAAATCTTCCCCTACTTAGCTAAGGGGTTTGAGATTATATATTCAGTATAAATGAGTTTCAAAGTAAAATAGCTGAAGGCTATGAGTTATAAAAGTATGACCTAATGCATTGGGTTGAGAAAGCAATAAGCTAAATGCTTTAAGTTGAGAAGCACTCCCTTCCCTAGTTTTCAGTTCTCTTAGGTATGAATAACTTGAGCTAGTCCTTCAACCTTCAAGAGAGGGTGCAAATCTTCATTGGTTTAGATTTCGATAATCCAAACTATGCATATTATATAGTTGAGTGCTGCATTACATATTTTTTGTTAATAACACATGTTTGAAATTTGTGTAGTGTGTGGTTTGGTCATGTTACTTACTGAGCTATGGTTGAGCTCACACGCCTACAGTTTTTGTGCAGGATTAGCTTAAGGTGGGATGGACTAAGAGTATATGAAGAGAGAGTTCCTCTTTAGTGAAGATCTTGAAGATAAAAAGATTAGCTTAGTGTGTAACCTATATGTTTAAGTTTAAGTTTGAGATTTCGTAATGTATAAGATAAGCATAGATTTGGATTAGTTGTATGTGTTTTAAAAGTTTGTAATGTATATGATCTATTCTATTTTAACTATTTGGTAGGGGCATATTGATTCTCTGTGGTTCTGGTGGACTGTGAGAATCTACATTTCCTCAGTTATTAAAATGTTTTTATGAATTAAAAATATGTAGCATATAATAAGCAAGTTTTATAATCTAACTTGCAAAATGATTATCATATCTTAGATGCATACTTGATATGAGAACTATGGGTTGACCTTCTAGGCCCCCTTTTTGGGGCGTGACATTGTGAATGTATAATAATAATGATGATGATTATGATGATGAAGATGAAGTGCAAAATAGTAATAGGATAAATAATATGTATGTGCGAATGTGATTGTCTTGAGTATTGCGAATGTGATTGTCTTGAAAAATATTGAATTGAGATTTTGTCTTATTATTTGACATAATATTGTGCATACTAATAATGAATAGTTATGGTAAATTAGTGATAGATATTAATATTGTTTTTTCTAATAATACAATCTACGGTGTCTTTAAATGTTTGATATGCCATGACATATTTGCATGAATGGTTTATCACTTACAATCCTTCACTTGACATGAATAGCTAATTTATTCCTTCTGCATTCAACGTAAAGTTGATAATTACTATATTCACTTGAAAGAATGACAATTCATAATGAATTGCTATTACATAAAATGATGAATAGCAGTTCATCTTAAAACCCATGCTTGACATGGTTATTTTTCAACTTTGTCATAAATACCTCTGTCTTGAAAATAAAACCTATACAATTATCCTCTCTTTCTATAATAATTATAGGGATATTATATATATTTAGCTTTTACTCCAATAATTACTTATTTTATTTTTTATACTAGTAAATATTTGTAATAGCCATTACAACTCTAATTACATTCTCATTGAATTAAAATTTCATCCCCTCTTATTTCATCAATGAAGTAAATGGGCTGTTAGAAAAGTATTTTGAAAAAAAAATCTAAATGGGTAGACTTTTTTAGGATTGGTATAACCAAAATAATTGATTTTACCAAATTAATATCTAACAACTTAAAGCGAAAAGAGCTCCAAAATTAAAAATTATCAACACAATAAAAATTTTATAAAAGAACTAGGTGATGATGTCTAATCCTAATCAGTGGGTGTGTAGACACTTATGGGAAGACCTAAAATAGATTTTTTTTTTTTTTTTACATTAAAATATAAAAGCTAACATGTAAATAATATACTATAAATACTAGTTATAACCTTTGAAATTTTGATAAATTTTGATTCTAATCTTAGAATAAAAGTCAACCGGAAACCATAAAAGTCAACAAAGACTTAACCAAACCCATATTTAGATTTGACAATCTCGTATTCTTAATCCCTAAATAACAAAATTGAAATCAGTGTAAAAATATCAAATTCACTAATTTTTAGTGTATTCCGTATCCAAACATGATCAGCTTTCGAAAAGTGTGTTTCGGGTCTCGGAATGGTAAAAAATATCCTATAACACCATTAGGTCTGAAATAATACAAGGATTCCAAAATATTAGTTTCGTAATTTTTCGGTAGTTAAAATAACATATATCGTATTATACTCGTATTTTCTTTACTACGGTATTTATTATCTTATTTACTTTTATTGTCCTAACTACTATTTATTATTATTCATCTATCTTTATTTTACCTTACAACCTATTCTTACTACCTATATAGCTATTTTTCTATTTTTTACATTTCCAATACACCTTTACATCAACCATACTTCACATCTTAATTACATTTTATTACAAAACAACAAACAAAATAATTTTTTCTCTCTCTCACTCTATGAATCGGCACCATCTCTCTCTTCCATCAATTATTTTTTTTTTCAATTTATTTTATTACATCTAATTTCCATCCATCTTCAACTATAAATACTCCCTCTCCTTCCACTTTTTCACACATTCATTCCACATAGCAAAACTCTCTCAAATTCACTCTATAAACTCTCTCCATAAAATTCTTCACTACTAAAACTCTCTTTCACTAATTCCTCACAAATATCTCTATACACAAACTACCTACCACATATCACTAACCACATAAACCTACATTCATTATATTCTTCCTACCACAAAAACACTTTAGGTAAATTTCTATCACTATTTATTTACCCATGTCATGTAACTTGGCATGACCATGGTGTTGTTTCTTGAAACTCTTGTGAGTTGTAGAAGCAACAACATGTTCATGTTTTGTTCTTGCATATGCCGAGAATTCCAATTTTATTATCTTGTTGTTATTATGATATCATATTGTTATTATTGTTATTATGCTTCTAATCTAACTCTATATATATTATTAAGTATATGTATATCTATATATTTTTAGAACCTAATGCTCACTAACATTCTCTAACTTGCTCTTATTATTGCTTTTTCTTTTCTTTCTTTTTCTTTTTCTTCTTGGGACTAGTCTATTCTTAATCTCGGATTGCCTTGATAAAGCTAAGGCTCCCAATACTTGACAGGATTAACTTGATGAAGCTAAGGTATCAAATACTTGATATTAATCTTATACTCTTATTGTTTCTTATATATATCTTACCTTATTATAATATATTGCTTTATTTCTCATGACTACATATTCATGATTCATGCATGAGCATATTGATATTGTTTCAACTAAAATAAAAAGAGGATTTTCTTAAATAAAGTAAGATGAGGATTCCTTTCAAAAGTAAACTTTTGTCACTTAAGAAATGATTTTTTTTTTTTTAACTTACGATTCCATCTTAACAAACCTCTTCGAAAATACTAGATAAGATCATCACAAGTTTCTAGTAACAAAAGAACATAAGAATTTCAACAAATGATATATAAAGTAGATATATCACTCATACTCTTTTCAAAGCAACAAAATGGAAAAGTTTTCTCTAAAAACTTAAGACTTCAAATTCTTGATAAGCAAAGGTTTCGTTAAAATTCATTATGAATTCCACCAACATTCTAAAAAAAATGAGGATTAGACAAGTTTTGAAAAATTATCAAGAAAGTTCTTTTCTTAAAATGAAATTTTCTTAGGAATAAAATTAATAAACAACATTAGGAAATCATTGCTATTTAGTAGAATAAAATAAACTTTAGGAAAAACTAAAAATATATAAACTTTAATCAAACTTGATCACTATCAAGTAATATTTAGGAACTACCATTTCAAACTAAATTATAAGAATCTTAAAGAGACAAAAAGTATTTTGGGAAAATTTAATTAAAAGGAGAAGATACTTATTTAAAATTATTCAAACAATTTTTCCAACTAGCTAAAGTGAAAACTTCAAATTTGATATGAGTCAATATATATATATATATTATATATATTCAAAGGATTTTTCCTACTATACAATCATTTACATTTTGACAAAGTATTTTTTTTTTTTTTTATAAAGAAAAGTTTGCAAAGTTGTGTTTTGAAAATTAGAAATTTTCATGATAAATCTATACTCTATGGTTTCGAAACCCAAATGAATTTATATGACAAAAATAACCTTAGGAATGGATAGATATTTTAGAGTGGGTAGAAAACAGTACATAATATGCAAAATTCCGAGTCAAAATGGATAAGTTATGGCAATTTTAAGTTGGAATTTCCACCTATGCGAATTTTACCTCAACCGGAGAATATAATTAGATATTTTGAGTAGAAATTCCATAGAATACTCATTTTAGATATTTCTTTTTTTTTAGGAAGTGGGAAGGAAGACGTGTACTACCCCGAGTATCATCGAACCGTGGCTAAGTGTGTCTACTTCCCTTATTTTCATACTTATGATTGTATTTATAGCATAGTTGCACTAGAATTAAGGAAAGATAAAATTGAAGATGCATGTGATTATAATATTGATGAAAGAATTTTAAGTATATTGAGCCATGAATTGCTTATAATGAGTTATATGTTCTATTAGCATGTTGAAGTGTTTGAAATTGGATGATCATTTGTAAGAAATTGTAATTTAAATGGATAGACTTTAAATTAAATTGAGACATACACTTCATTCGTTGAGTCACATTTCATTTGCTTTCATACAATTAGTGGTATAAGTGTATGATAGTAGTGGCTGGCATAACCGGTAATATCTGTATGTGGCGAATAAGAGCAAGTAAAATTTATAAATTGATGGCAAGTAGGAGCTAGTAAGGAACTACATGTTTTTTATGGTAATTAGTAGCTGATAAGAACTATAAAAACGGTTTTTAAAGTTATGTTAGCTGTGATTAGCCGGAATACCTAACCCCAAATGAACGGTGTAAATTCATTCAACATATATTTCCTAAAAAATCATATGTCTTGGATTCTCACTTGCTTGTTGCATTCCATTTGCTTGTTTAATAAACTTAGTTGTTATTTTGTCTTAAGTATGATTATTGGGTTTATTCTCACTAAATTCGTAAAGCTTACATCCCTATAGATATTTGTATACGCTAGAACACCTGTCTTTATACTTGAGATCTACTCATATTCGTGTAAGTTTTCTTTCGAGAGCTTTTGGAGGAAATCTACTTGAAGAATTAGATTATAGTTTCTATAAAATCTTTTGATGAAGTATTTAAATTATGTGTAAAGACTAGTAACCTTTACGAGATCCTTGGAGATTTAGCGGAGGAATGCCCTTATGAATTATGTAATAAACTCTTATCTACATCTATGTGATAACTTTATTTCTAGATTCTTACATGTTCATTATTAGTTGCTTAAATCATACTTCCCAAAAGCATCTCCTATTACCATGTTGTATGCCTTACATGCATGTAATACCAAGACTTTCACGTGACTATGGTAGTCATTCTGAAGTCTTAATATTATATGTGGTGGATTGCCACGTTTAGGGTACCCTTTAGGGCATGACAGTTTAAGTTGGTATCAAAGTAACAAGTTTAAAGGAATAAAGGTAATAGGAATGAATCTAGAAAAGAAGGGGTAGATAAGTTAAAAATTAAGTTGACAAAGGCTTAAATCTAAATAAGTTAGACAAGCTTAGAATTTTCTAAAAGAACTAGTGACCTCCCTTATCTTTTATAGCTTACTCTTGGTGAAGTTAGAGCTTAGGCCTAACGTCTGAACATGAGAAGCGATGAGATCCTTGTGGAATATCGGTTGAAAGTAGGAAGTTTATGTGAAGAATTTGCCCTTGTAGGATGACCTAGGTCTACTCAGGAAATGTATAATATGTGGAGACGAGGACTCCATGATACTATATGCGATTATGTAATTGATGGTTTAAGATATGATGCCATAAGATGCACCAATTAGATCGATATGGAAGTTATATAAGGCATGGAACGACTTATGTGTTACTATAACAACATTCCTATGGTCTGAGAAGCCACATTCATCTTCCAAAATGACAGACATACAGTTTCCCGACTTTCAAACTTAGGATTCCATAGGCCTCATATACATCTATTTCCACGACGAACTAACCAACCACACTAATTGGGGCTGAGCAGCTAAAGAATCTTACTTCTTTTGCTATGGAGTTTATTGAAATGTGCTGCCACATCCCGATGATCCGCCTCCACCAGCATCACCAGAAGAAGAAAGGGGTAAACTAGTCGGATTGGAAGAAGATATGGAAGGAGTAGATGAGGAAATGGAAAGAGAAGCAGCGAACCGAGGAACGAAACCCGTAATACAGCAAGAAAATCACTGATGGGATGATGATGTTTCCAATCACCATGAAGTTAACCATGAACAAGGAGAACCTAGCATGTCAAGGGATCAACCCTCCAATAAAGGAAAAAGAATGATGATTCGAAGCTACCTAAGACAGTTCATAGCCAAGAGGCCCATAATGACTTCAAGCCTCGATCCTGGCGGCATGACCCTTTCCCCATGAATGTTGACCGAAGAAGGAAAGAAGGAAGGATCTACCCAAGCAAATCTCATGTGTCCAACTAAAATTTTGTAACCAAATTAGCTTAAGATCTAGGATCGATTAGAAGTTGTTTTATGTTTTTGGAAAGGTGTTTTGGTGTTGTTATGTTTTGAATTTTGTAAGCTTTGATTTCATCTATGTACGGGTTTCATACCCTTGAATGCTTTTGATTAATGTAGTATTTTGGTTTGAACAATTTCTAGTTCCTGATTTGGTTACTTGAATTTCTTTTATGAGTATGATGTATTTCTCTATAATGATAGAATTAACGAAATTTCCATAATTAATGTAACTCAACATGTAAAAGACTAAATAATTGGAACTTATGTAATTAAAATTTAAATAGCCAACCTAGAAAAGGGCGAACAAGAGAAAGACGTGCATCAAATAATCCATCTAAGGAATCAAGTCAACAAAAAGAACCTCCTATGGCTCCGTCTTCGAACTCGTAAGGTGATCTACAAGCCATGCTCGGTCAGTTAACACAGCTTCTAAATGCGTTAGTTCAAAAGCAACAAATGAATATGCCACCTTCGGCACCACCTCAAACGCCACCCCAGCAAGCACACCAAGCATTCGTACATAGATTGGCACCCCATGATGCTCAATCGCATACAATACCTTTGTCGCCTCTGCCACCACCCCGACCTTATAGGACTTCACTTTCAGATTTCAACAAAAGCAACTGCTAATTCGATAGAGCTTTTGGAAAACCGAACGAAGCCGAGGATTAGCTCGCACAGATAGAGCGATCTTTTGCTGCCTATGGAATGCCCCATCATCTTTGACTAAGCTATAGTACCTACATGTTGAGGTTTAATGTTCAAATCTGGTGGGAGTCAAAGAGTCGAGAATTACCACCAACCATCACTTAGGATATGTTCCGAAATGAGTTTTTAGAGAACTATTTCCTGGGAAGTTTAAGAGTGAGGTATAGTGTAGACTTTTTGCACATATCTCAAAAAGGAAGAACTATAGAACAGTACGAGACAGAATTTAGCCCACTCCTATAGTATGCCATCGATTCCTACAAATACAATGAGGAATTGAAATGGTAAGTATTCCTAAATGGGTTGGATGAAGATTTGAGGATAAAGCTAGAAGAGTTTGACATCCGCACCTTTAGGGAGTTGGTAGAACGAGCAAGGGTTGTCAAAGGAGCTAAGAAAAGGAAAGCTGGGACTTTTGAGAAGAAAGTGTATGTGTTTGGTAAGAAATTCCAACCGGGGACAAGTTCCCATTTCCTTTCTAAGAGGTTCAAGCGTATCGGCCACTTTAAGGGAAACATCAGTGGACGAAATGATGTTTCTAAGGCAACAATAACTTGTTGGAAGTGCAAAGAAGCACACTATCCAAAGAGATGCCCCGTCCTTAAAAACAAATGCTATTTCTGTGGTGACCCAAGCCATAAGATTCCTAATTGCTCGAAGAAGGCTTCCACGACTTGCTTTGTTTGCAAATAGACAAGACATTTTGCTAATGAGTGTCCTCAAATGAAATCCATAACGGTTTGACCTGTTGGATCCTTAAGAGGACCCGCTCCGATAAGAAGTGGAAATCGCCTAGCATCATCCATGCATGGGTTAAGAATTTACAACCTTGAAGGGCAATGGCTTTGCGAAGATGCTGAGGAAGAAGGAGTGGAGTTAGCTGCCATGGAAAATGGAGAAGACTATGACTGTGGCCTGGTTATGGGTCAACCTTAATACATAAATATCTATTTATCTCATATTTTGAGTATAAAATATTAGATATTTAGTATGATTGATAATGATAGATGCATAAGAAACATGATAAAGATGATAAGATTAGTGACCCATGAGTCTTGAACGTAGGAACCATACAAGTAGGGGACCAGACAACCTATACTGTAAACCCCCAAAGTTTTGTGATCAATTAAGCTTAAACCCTAATTAGAAGGTCAACCGGAAATCCTAAAGTCAACAAAACCCTAGTCAGACGTAACCGTTCAAATCCGAAAATCCCATTTAAGTAACCCTAAGAAAGTAAGCAAGAGTTTAGTATGTAGAATAGTTCGTAATAACATGAGAAAGCTTAAAAATATCAGATTAGTTAAACCGCAATTCGTTTTGAGCATAATCGGATAGTTTTCGAAAAACGTGTCCCAGGGCTCAAAATAGTAAAAATATTCCAAATATACCGTTAGACTCGTAAAAATATAAGGTTTTAAAAAATATCAGTTTCAAAATTTTTCAGTAACTAAACATATCAGATATCGCAATTATACGTGTATTTTCTTACTAACAATACTTAAATTGTCATGTCTATTTTACATTACACTATTTATTACTATTCTACACTATTTATCTATCTCTACTTTTTCTTACAACCTACTCTTACAACCATACCTTTATTTTCTTGCAATTTTAATTTCTAATACAACTTCACATCTTTCATATCTTACCTTTTCATTAACAAAAATACAAAAATTTAATTTCTCCCCCTCTCTTACACTCAAGATTGCGCTAACCCTCCCTCTTCTTTCCCTCATATTGTTTTATTTTTTATTTATTTAATTAACACAAATTTCCTCCACATTTTCCTATAAATACCCCCTCCTCTTTCCATTTTCGGCACACCTTCCATTCAATAAAAATTACTCTCTCAAAATCTCTCCATAAACTCTCTCAAGACTTCTCTAGTTTCTACTTCTTCTATAGGTAATAGTTTTAGTTTTCTATTTGTTCATTTACTTAGTATGAGCTTACTGTGTGTTTTCTAAACCATGAAGGTTAATAAAGAAACAATATGTTCATACTTTGTTTTTGTTCATGAATCAATTTTCTTTTATGTTGCTTTCATAAATATATATATATATATTTAACTAAATATATCAATGTAGCTATATATATTTTTTAGAGCATATAAGCTCCTTTGTTTTGCAATTTATTTACGTTCATGTTGTCTTAAGACTAGTCTTTCTAGTCTTAGACTTGTCCTCATCAAGTCAAAACAATTTTCTTTTTATTTTGGGACTAGTCTATTCTTAGTCCTAGGATACCTTGATAAAGCTAAGGTTCCAATACTTGATATATTTTTTTACTAGCTTATTTCTTTAATTATTATGTCTTTCTTATGTTTTCATAATTTTATGTTTCATATTCATGATCATGCATGAACATATTGATTTTGTCTCAACAAGATAAAGGAGGAAAAATTTTCTTAAAATAGAAGTTCTTCTCTAAAAATAAAAGTTATTATGAAGGAAGTAATTTTTTATAAAAACTTAGGAATTTATCTTAATAAACCTTTTCTAGAAATTTAGAGGAGTTCATTATAAATTTTAAGAACATAGGAATTTTTAAACAAAACATACATACACTTTATAAAGTCATAAAATGGAAAGAAATTCTTGATTAAACAAAAGTTTTATTAAACTCTACTTTTCATCAATACTAGTTTGATAAACACTAAGAAATTCCTTTCATAAAAGTAGAATGATCTTAAGAAATAAGGAAATTATTTCTATAAATATAGAATTATTACTACTTTCAAAAAATATTAGAAACTAAACTCAGAAAATAAAAATCATTCTTTAGAAATTTAAAAGACTAAGGAAATGAAATTAAGGAAAAAGAAAAATACTCGTTCAAAATAACTTGAGATATTTTCTAGCAAGCTAAGAGGAAATTTTCAAAAGTTTCACTTTTCCAAAATCTTTAGAAGACTTTTACCAAAAATTCATGGTTAAGACAACTTCATAAATTTCATGCATTTGATATGAGTCAATGGATACATATATTGTCATGCCCCAAAAGGTACCCTAAACGCGACAGTTCGCCACACTTGATATTTAAACTCAAGTAAGATAACCTTAGACTCTCCATGAGTTTGAACACCGGTGTAAGGCTCACGTTCAACATATAGGGAACCATAATTTGATTCGAAATAGTTTAAGGAGACATACATAGCAACAAGAATGTGAATCATAACAGTTATATCTAGATTTAATCTATTACATGATCTAAGGGGCATACCCCCATCAAAATATTAAGAGTTCTTAAGTTATCAAAATTCTCTTAAAACATCCATCAAATATTAATTTAGGAGATTCAACTAGAAGTCTATGCCTACGTCTAGGTCCCGACTTCATCAAAAAGCTCCTTAGAGTCCAAAAGCTATACCTGAAGATAGTGACTTCTCGGAGATAGCCATGAATATTCATACTGCAATAGGAGACTATTGGGGTATAAGCTTACAAGCTTAGTGAGATTCATTTTCAAATATTTAATACTCAACAACAGTATATAACAGACAAGTTATTAACAACCATATGAAATACACAAGCAAATGAGCACACAAGCATATGACTTTTCAGTAGCCATATGTGAATAGATTTATGCCCTCCATTCAAGGTTGGGGTGGTCCATAAGTCATGCAACCATAATTCCAATCTTGAGTGGGGTGGTCCATAAGTCATGCAACCATAATCCCAATCTCTTTCTCTTAGTTATACAACATCCGTTGTTTTATGTGATAGTTTCAAGTGCCTACCCCACTTTTGTTAACTTAAGCGATCTCGCATCCTTAATGTTAACACGAGCCTCCACGCCTCTGCTAATATACTTTTATCCCACCAAAGGTATACTTGCTAATGCAATTTGACTCACTACGTGATATGCATGTATAGTTTTTATCATATAATCGTGGCATGTTAATTATGTAGGTTAAGAGCGATCATAGAGAATTTCAGACAATTCAAATTTATACTAACCCATACAATGTTTTTACAACAAGTCTCGTCTCGATATACTTATCATTCATTCAATCAAATAACTCATCCCAATTTTATTTTTTCCTAATTCCAATGCCACCATGATTATAAGCACATACATGAGCACAACTATTTAAGAAATGAACTTACTTTGCCACGATGCGGAAATCCACTTAATCATAATAGTCCTCGGGAAGGTCTAGTCCATCTCCCAAGTCTCCTAATCAAAGAAATAACCCTAATGATTATTTCTATAAATTTTGAATGAACTTCTAAATTCTATTCTATCAAGTTCGTCAAAATTTGTCTAAGAGGAAATTTCAACTTAAAATGGCCATAACTTGATCATTTTAACTCGGAATTTCGCATATTACATACCGATTTCTACCTATTCGATGAGACCTATCTATTTCTAGAGTTATTCTCAACAAATGAGGTCGGTTTGGTCCATGAACAGTAGAGTACAGAATACTACATGAATTTCCCATTCCACAATTCAACTTCTAACCTAAAAACAAACATCATATTAAAGCTTTGATAGATACTTAGCTATCATTATATCTTGTAAGACTCTATTATATATACATGTATAACTCAATACCATGCATGATTCATGAGTGTAGGAAATTTCTAATTTCTCATGTACTTAGATAATGTCAACAAGAAGTATGTGGCATTACTTTTCTAACTTTGTTTCTACAAATGCCTCATGTATATATGTAATACCCACAAGCTATTGTCATGAAGGTTATGAGATGATCTATCTATATGTACAAATGTAGTACCAAGAATTTTTTTTGAAAAACTTTTACTTTGCAAAACTTTGAAATTTACTAGACTTAAGAAAAATAGTTTTTCTTCTTGTAAAATCATATTTGCTTTTATTAAAACTCAACCTTGATGACCTATATAGACATCACCTTCATTATTTTAATAAAAACCTTCATTTTGGGATTAGAAAATAGATGTTCTAATAGGTGGCTTTCTTAATTACGAATTTTACAAAGCTTTAGAGAATAAAAACATTGTTTAAATCTATTCTTGGAAATCATTCCTTGTTCTAGGATTATATTTTGATAAACCTCTCTTATCTTTGTCAAAATTTGGTTTTTATTACATGTATCCCCTAGGACTTTCATTTTTATTATAAAAATCATTATTTTGGCTTTTGGAAATAAGTGTTTAAATAATGGTTATTTTCAAATCCGAATTTTGAAAAGTTCATTTGAATTTGTTTTCTTTGTAAAACTCATTTAGTCTTTCAAAAACCATTTCCTAATCAAACCTACCCCTTAAGGCTTCCATTTCTTTAATAAAATCTTGTTTTGAAGTTGAAAAACGGGTGTTTACATTTCAAGCTTCTTTTATTACGAATTTAAAACTTATTTTTGAGATTGAAATATAGCTTTCGTAAACTTGCCTTTGTTTTGAAAATATTCCTTAGTAGATCTAAACTTTACTCATCAAGATCACTTATGATATCTATTCCTTAAGCTCTTCATTTTCTATGAAAAATACACATTTTGAAGTTGAAAAATAACTTTTCTAAATATGGTTCCTTTTTTATCCAAATTTTCAAAAAAAAATTATTTTTGTTGAAAATAAAATAGATCTTGAGCTTTCTAAAACTTTCCTACTATCATCAAGCTATTACAAGTTATTTAAGAACATAAAACAAAATTCTAGTGCATTATGAACTCAAAACAACTAGATCTAGTTTACCATACTAGTCATTAATGCATAAACACTATGATGATTATGTGAACGATGGATATATGCACAAATCATTAGTAATAATAGCATAACTTGAAAATAAAACAAGATAATAGCAAAATAACTCAAATAACAAGATATAAAATATTGTGATGGCAAGGACCTCATGTTTAAGTGTTTCCACATCCCTAGCTTGAAGCTCATGGGGATTTTTACGTGGAATCACACATGAATGAACTTGCCATTACATGTTTTTAAGATATTAAGATATAGATCTATTACCTATTGGTTGTGTGAAGTAAGAAACTTGAAAGAAAAATAAAGTGTGTGTTTGTATAGAGGGAGGGGGAGCTCACGGTTTGAAAAAGGAGAGTGAGAGAGAATTTTGCAAAAAAAATTTTGAAGTGAAAAGGAAGAAAGAGAGAAAATGAAATGAAGGAAGAAAGAGAGAAAATGAAATGAAGGAAGAAAGAGAGAAAATGAAATGAAGTGGGTATAAGGAGGTAGATATAAACAATGGATTAGGGTTTGCCTTAAATTTAAACAAATAAAATAAAACAAATTAGAGAGAGGAAAAGAAGGGGAGGAGTAGCGTCGGCCCCCTTAAGAGAGAGAGGGAATGAGTTGTGTTGTGTAAGTTTCAATATTAATTAAGTAATTTAAGTATTAAAAGTTATAATGGAAAGGTAAATCGTAAGAAAAATGATGTAATTATAACAGTAGGATGTAAGGATGTAAGAAATAGGTTATGGGTAGTTGTACTTTATGAATAGTGTAGAAGAAATCAAAAAGTAGATTAGATATTTAAAGTACTGGTAGTAATGAAAATACGATAAAAATGTTATAACTGTAACTTTTATAACCCAAAGATTATATAACTGATATATTTGAAAATTTTATGAAATTACTAGTTTAACGGTACTAATATCATATATTTAATATTTCGAGCCCCGAGACACGCTTTTCGAAGTCTATAACCGATCGGGTTTGAAATAGATCGAAAATTTGCTAATCTTATCTTTTAAAGCATCCTAGTATTATTACAAACCAAACTACATCTTTTACTCATATTTCGACTCCTTGGTTTAGGAATACGGGATTAACGGATCCAAACTACTAGGGTTTCCTAGGAATTTGTTGACTTAGGTTTTTCGGTTGACTTTTCGGTTTAGGGTTTAAACTCGATATTACACTAAAAATTAGGGATTTACATACATAAATACATTTCAAAAGTTTTACAAACCATTATAATATTTATCTCCTTGATATGAACTTTTGTAAAAAGAAGGAATGCAAGTTTTGTGAAATTCGTGGTGAATCTGATCACCACTATTTCGGAGCTCAAACGACTTAGTTTGATGAAAATAGTTTTAGAAATAGATAGATCTTTTCGAGTAGTAGAAAACGGTATATAATATGTGAAATTCCGAGTTAAAATGACCAAGTTATGGCCATTTTAAGTTGGAATTTCCTTCAATCTGAGTTTACTGCGAATTAAAGATAGAATTAGAATCTTCAAAAATAGAAATTCTATGAAAGACTCGTTTTGGGTGTTTTATCTTGTTTAAGTGAAGAAGGAACCGATATTGCATTCTCGGAAGATTACTTCAACTAGGAGCGATCGTCATGGAGTGAGGAATTGATGAATAGTAGCACTAGAAAATAAGGAAAAGATAAATGAACAAATGTTATGTGATTTGGATCCATGATTTTGAATAAAAGTTAAGAATATCAAAAGAGGAATTGATGAATAATTTATGTTTTCTTGTAATGATATGATGAATATTGTTTTGATCGCCTTTAACTTAAACTCAACATTAATTGAATAAACCTATATTGAAAATAATTCACGCATATCATATTTGTGAGTCACATTTATGTTCACTACTATTCTTCATGTTGAAAAACGAGGAGTTGTAGTGGTGGCTAGTAGGAGCTAGAAAGTCTACATGGGCAAGTAGGAGCCAGAAAGTCTATAGGGCAAGTAGGAGCCGGTAAGTCTATAGTATTGATGGTCGTATGGTCCTGTAACCACCCAACCCCCGACATGGGGGGCGTAAAATCAATGCTACACATGGTTTCTGGTTAATCGTATGTATTTTGTTTGCTCATGTGATTGCTACATTCTCATATGATTGTTTAAATACTTATGTGATTTATGGAAATGTTTGGTAGATGGGAGTTATCTCACTAAGCTAGTTTTGCTTATACCCCTATAGCTTTTTGTTACAGTATGATTACTTGTGGTTGGCACCATGGAGCCCCGTTTGTCAGGTATGAGCCAAAGCTATTAGGAGTTTTTGAGAGAAGTTTATATGTATTTAGTTTTGGACATAGACTTCTAAGAAAAAACCTCCATAGTAGGCTTATGTTATATTTATGTATATTTTGATGAGGGCTTAGTTAAACCAAAATATTAGAACGGGGGAATGCCCCTAAGAAGTTGCACGAGACTTATTATTCCAATGAATATTACATGTTTATCTATATAAGTTCTTGCATGCTTTTATTATCTGCTTAAACATGATACTCCTGTGAGTCTCCTACTATCTTGGAAGCACGCCTTGCATATGATATTAAAGCTCCTACGTGACTAAGGTTGTCATTCATTAGCTTTAATATTATGTGTGGCAGACTGCCACGTTTAAGGTACCTTCTGGGGCATGACATATACCCTCTTTGACACCGATGCAACGTATTCTTTTGTTGCCGCTAGTATAGTCGTGAAGACCGGATTACCCATAACCACAACTACAACCAGTTTTTACATAAAGCCCCCACAGGTAGTGTGGTGACAACGAAAGAAGTATTAAGGAATTGTCCTATGATGATACAAGGCCATAAAGCTATTACCGACCTTATAGTTGTGGAAATAAGCAAGTATGAAGTAATCCTCGGAATGAGTTAGCTGACTTTGTTAGAAGCCATAGTAGATTATAGAAACAATAAAGTGGAGTTCGTAGGACAAGATGAGCAAAAAGCTACATTTTTGGGAGAATCTACAACCTTTTGAAGATTGGAGTTAAATTTGTTTGATTTGATAGAGGAAGTTGAAGAAGAAGTTGAAAGCTATGTCGGGAATACGGAGGAGGAAAAAGAACGACCTAACATTAACGACATCTCCATCGTTAATGAGTTTTCTGATGTTTTTTTGGAAGAATTGTCTGGGTTGCCTCCAAAATGAGAAATCAATTTCGAGATTGATTTGATGCCTAAGACGGAACCCATGTAAAAGACACCATACTGAATGGCACCGGTTGAGCTCAACGAACTTAAAAAGCAATTACAAGAATTGCTTAACCAAGGATTCATTAGACCAAGTGTCTCGCCTTGGGGAGCTCTAGTATTATTCATAAAGAAGAAATATGGATCTATAAGGTTATGCATTGACTGCCTAGAACTCAACAAAGCTACCATAAAGAATAAATATCCATTGCCAAGGATTGATGATCTCTTTGACCAATTATAAGGAGCAAGTATGTTCTTGTGCATTGATTTGTGATCGGGATATCATTAGCTACTGATTAAACCTGAAGACCGCTTTCAGAACTTGGTATGGACATTATGAGTTCATGGTTATGCCATTTGGATTGACCAACGCAGTAGCAGCCTTCATGGACTTGATGAATCGTGTCTATAAGCTGCTCTTGGATAAGTGCGTAATTGTCTTCATCAACAATATTTTGGTTTATTCCAAAACAGGGGAGTAACATGAAGGACATCTAAGGATGGCATTACAAACATTAAGGGAGCACAATTTATATGCTAAAGTGTCTAAGTGTGACTTTTGGTTGGACCAAATATCCTTTTTAGGACATATAGTCTCGGGGAATGGAACATCAATGGATCCCGAGAAGATTAAGGTCGTAATGGAATAGAAGCAACCAATGATGGTAACCGAGATTAGAAGTTTCCTTGGATTAGCTAGCTATTATAGAAAGTTTGTGCAAGATTTCTCAAAAATAGCCAAGCCACTAACTTAGTTAACCTAGAAAAATGAGAAGTTTGTTTGGAATGAACGGCGAGAACAAAGTTTTCAGAAGTTGAAGCGACGTTTAGTGTCCACCCTAATTCTAACCTTACCAATCTTGAAATGTTGTATACAGTTGATAGTGATGCATCAAGAAATGGATTAGGATGTGTCCTTATGAAATAAGGGAATGTAATTGCATACGCTTCGCGATAGTTGAGGTCGCGTGAATAGAATTATCCGATGCATGATCTCGAGTTAGCTACTATTGTATTTACCTTCAAGCTCTGGAGGCATTACCTTTATGGTCAAAGATGTGAGATATATACAAATCATAAGAGCTTCAAGTATTTTTTTACACAAAAGGAGTTGAATATGAGGCAAAGGAGATGGTTGGAATTAATCAAGGATTATGATCTCAGAATAAATTATTGCCCTAGGAAAGTGAATGTTGTAGCAGATGCCTTAAGTTAGAAAAGCTACGTAGTAGTCGTCGCCATGCTCATAACACAAAAGGAGTTAGTGAAGTAATTCAAAATGTTGAGCATTGAATTTGTGAGACAAAGTGGGGAAGAAATTTTCAACTTAATAATGGAGCCAACTTTGATAGATAGGATCAAGGAGGCTCAGCGATATGATGAAGTAATGCAAAAGGTAAGGCATGAAGTGTAAGAAGGAAAATATGTTGATTTTGAGATAGATGAAGAGGATGTAATAGGAATTCAAGGAAGGTTATGTGTGCCAAATGATGAGGAGATGAAAAAGGAGATTATGAGTGAGGCACATAACTCGAGATATACCATGCATCTCGGAGGTACTAAAATATATCAAGATCGTAACAGCCACTTTTAGTGGAATGGCATGAAAAGAGACGTAACTGAGTTTGTGATAAAGTGCCCTACTTGCCAACAAGCAAAGATTGAACATCAAAGACCAGGAGGACTCTTAAAGCCGTTGACCATACCGAAATGGAAGTAGGATCAAGTTACGATGGACTTCATGTGCGGTATACCCTAAACATCAGCTGGATGTGATCCCATATGGGTCATAATGGATCAACTTACCAAGTTAGCACACTTTTTACCTATCAACATGACCTATTCAATGGAGAAGTTATCCTGGCTATATGTGAAGGAGATTGTAAGGCTACATGGAGTTCCAGTAGGAATCATATCAGACTGAGACGCCTGATTTGTATCAAAGTTCTGGACAAGTCTTCAAAGGTATATGGGAACTAAATTACATTTCAGTACAGCCTATCATCCATAAACCGATGCATAGTTAGAGCGTACTATTCTGACTTTGGAGGATATGTTGTGAGCATGTGTCATGGATTTCAAAGGAAGTTGGGAAGCACACTTACTTTTGGTAGAATTTGCTTACAACAACAGCTACCACTCGACGATCAAGATGCTGCCATATGAAGCCTTATATGGACGACGGTGTCAATTGCCTCTATTTTGGGATGATGTGGAGAAGTTAGCTATCGAACCAGATCTTATCCAAGATGCTGCAATCGAAGTTAGGGTCATTCAACAAAGGATGAAAGAGGCTCATAACAGACAAAAGAGTTGGGCAGATCAAAAGCGTTGAGTTCTTGAGTTTGACATCGGTGACCATGTATACTTAAAAGTAAATCCTATAAAAAGTATTCATTGTGTACGAGCTCAAGGAAAATTGAGCCCAAGATATATTGGACCATTCGAGATTCTCGAATGAATGGGAGACCTGGCCTATCTCTTTGCGCTACCACTAAACTTGTTAGGAGCACATAATGTCTTTCATGTTTCACTGTTAAGGAAGCATGTAGCTGACCATGATTGGATTGTCGAACTCGAACTTGCGAGATTAAAGGAGAACTTAACCTACGAGGAACACCCGATTCAAATCTTGGATCGAAAGGTTCACAAGCTAAGAAAGAAGGAGATCTGATATGTCAAGGTTTTATGAAGAAATCATTTACGCAAGGAGGTTACTTGGGAAGCTGAGGAAGAGATCCGAAAGAAATATCCGAACCTTTTCGAAGAGTTAGGTATGAATTTCAAGTTTTTAGGAAAAACATTCTTTAAGGGGGTATGTTGTAAACTCTTTAAATTTGATAAATTTTGAACCTAATATTAGAATTAAAAGTCAACCAAAAACCTTAAAAGTCAAAAAGACTTAAGCAAACCCTAAAGTTAGATCCGATAATCCTGTGTTCTTAAACCCTAAATAATGGAATTAAAATAATTATGGATCATGATTCGTAACAATATAAAAAAGCGTAAAAATATCAGATCGCTAATTTTTAGTGTATTTTAGATCCAAACGAGATCAGCTCTCGAAAAGTATGTCTCAAGGCTTGGAATAGTAAAAATATTCTGATAACATCATTAGGTCTGACATAATGCAAGGATTCCAAAAATATCGGTTTCGTAATTTTTCGATAGTTAAAAATAATAGATATCGTATTTATACGCGTATTTTTTTTACTACCAGTATATTATTAGTCTTGTTTACTATTCATTGTCTTATACTAATATTCATTGTCCTATACTACTATTCATTACTATTAATATATCTTTACTTTAACTTACAACCTATTCTTACTACCTATATACCTATTTTTCTACTTTTTACATTTCCAATACACCTTCACATCAACCATACTTCACATCTTAATTATATTTTATTACAAAACAACAAATAAAATAATTTTTTCTCTCTTTCCCTCTATGAACTGGTGCCATCTCTCTCTCTCTTCCATCAATTATTTTTCTTTTTTAATTTATTTTATTACATCTAATTTCTCTCCATCTTCAACTATAAATACTCTCTCTCCCTCCACTTCTTTCACACATTCATTCCACATAACAAAACTCTCACAAATTCACTCCACAAACTCTCTCCACAAAATTCTTCACTATCAAAACTTTCTTTCACCAATTCCTCACAAAAATCCTTCTCTATACACAAACTATCTACCACATATTACTAACCACATAAACCTACATTTATTATCTTCTTCCTACCAAAAAAACACTTTAGGTAAACTTCTATCACTATTTATTTACCCATGTCATATAACTTAGTATGACCATGATATTGTTTCTTGAAACTCAAGTGAGTTGTAAAAGCAACAACATATTCATGTTCCGTTCTTGCATATGCTAAGATATCCAACTTTATTATCTTGTTGTTATTATGATATCATATTGTTATTATTGTTATTATGATTCTAATCTAACTCTATATATATTATTAAGTATATGTATATCTATATATTTTTAGAGCCTAATGCTCACTAACATTCTCTAACTTGCTCTTATTATTTCTTTTTCTTTTCTTTCTTTTTCTTTTCCTTCTTGGGACTAGTCTATTCTTAATCCCAGGTTGCTCTGATGAAGCTCAGGCTCCCAATACTTGACAGGGTTAACTTGATGAAGCTAAGGTATCAAATACCTGATTTTAATCTTATACTCTTATTGTTTCTTATATATATCTTACCTTATTATAATATATTGCTTCATTTCTCATGACTACATATTTATGATTCATGCATGAGCATATTGATATTACCTCAACTAAAACAAAAAGAGGATTTTCTTAAATAAAGGAAGATGAGGATTCCTTTTAAAAGTAAACTTTTGTTACTTTAGAAATGATTTTTTTTTTTAAACTTAGAATTCTATCTTAACAAATCTTTTCCAAAATACTAGGTAAGTTCATCAAAAGTTTCTAATAACAATAGAACATAAGAATTTTTACAAATGATACATAAAGTAGATATAATTCTCATACTCTTTTCAAAGCAACAAAATGGAAAAGTTTTCTCTAAAAACTTACGATTTCAAATTCTTGATTAGCAAAGGTTTCATTAAACTTCATTGTGAATTCTACCAACATTATAAAAAAATGAGGATTAGACAAGTAATGAAAAAATTATCAATAAAGCTCTTTTCTTAAAATGAAATTTTCCTAGGAATAAAATTAGTAAACAACATTAGTAAATCATTGCCATTTAGTAGAATAAAATAAACTTTAGGAAAAACTAAAAATATGTGACCTTTAATCAAACTTGATCAATATCAAGTAATATTTAGGAACTACCATTTCAAACTAAATTATAAGAATCTTAAAGAGACAAAAGTTATTTGGGGACAATTTAATTAAAAGGAGGAGATACTTATTTAAAATTATTCAAAGAATTTTTCCAACAAGTTAAAGTGGAAACTTCAAAATTTTGCTTTTCTAACTTCTAGAAGACATTGTTTTACAAAAAATCATTGTTAAGACAACTTCACTAAATTCATACATATGATATGAGTCATATATATATATATATATATATATTCAAAGGATTTTCCAACTATACAAGTATCTACATTTTGATGCAAGTATTTTTTTTTTTTGGATAAAGAAAAAACTGGAAATTTTTGTGATAAATCTGTACTCTAAGGTTTTGGAACCTAAATGACTTTATATGACAAAAATAACCTTAGGAATAGATAGATATTTTCGAGTAGGTAGAAAACGGCATATAATATGCTAAATTCTAAGTTAAAATAAGCAAGTTATGGTCATTTTAAGTTGGAATTTCCATCTATACGAATTTTACTGCAACTAAAGAATAGAATTAGATATTTTGACTAGGAATTCCATGAAATACTCATTTTTGGTATTTCCTTTGTTTAGGAAACGAGGAGGAAGACGTGTACTATCCCGATGACTATTATGATTAAGGGAGTATCATCGAACCATGGCCGAGTAAGTCTACTTCCCTTATTTTCATACTTATGGTTGTGCTTGTAGTATAGTTGCATTAGACTTAAGGAAATATAAATTGAAGATGCATGTGATTATAATGTTGATAAAAGAACTTTAAGTATGTCGAGCCATAAATTGCTTATAATGAGTTGTATGTTCTATTAGGATGCTAAATTGTTTGAAATTAGATGATCACTTATAAGAAATTATAATTCAAATGGCTAGAATTTAAATTAAATTGAGACATGTAATTCATTCGTTGAGTCACATTTCATTTGCTATTATACAATTGGTGGAACAAGTGTATAATAGTAGTAGTTGACATAACTGATAGTACCTGTATGTGGCTAATAGGAGCCGGTAAAATCTATAAATTGATGGCGAGTAGGAGCCACTAAAAGCAACATGTTTTTAATGGCGATTAGTAGCGAGTAAGAACTATAAAAATGGTTTTTAAAGTTATATTGGCTATAATTGGCCGGAATACCTAACCCCGAATGAAAGGCGTAAATTCATTCAACATATGATTATCGGAAAATCATATGTCTTAGATGCTCATGTGCTTGTTGCATTCCATTTTCTTATTTAAGAAATTGGTTGTTATTTTGTCTTAAGTATGATTATCGAGTTTATTCTTACTAAGCTCGTAAAGCTTACATCCCTATAGATATTTGTATGCGTAGGAACACCTATTCTTATACCAGAGGTCTCCTCATATCCATGTAAGTTTTCTTTTAAGAGCTTTTGGAGGAAATTTACTTGAAGAATTAGATTATAATTCCTTTAAAATCTTTTGATAAAGTATTTAAACTATGTGTAAAGATTAGTAACCTTTACAAGATCCTTCGAGATTTAACGGGAGAATGCCCCTATGAATTATGTAATACTCTTATCTACATTTATAAGATAACTTTATTTCTAGATTCTTACATGTTCATTATTACTTGCTTAAACCACACTTCTTAAAAGCGTCTCCTATTACCGTATTGTACGCCTTGCATGTAACACCAAAACTTTCGCATGACTAAAGTAGTCATTCTGAAGTCTTGATATTATATGTGGTGGACTGCTACGTTTAGGGTACCCTTCGGGGCATGACACTAGTTCAATTAACAATGGACAGTAAAAGTATAATTTTGTAATTATTTCTAATTTCGATAAATTCAAGGACATTAAATAAATAGATTAATTAAAGAATTCAAGGTGGGAACTATTTAGGTCTTAATATGATAGCTCGAATATAAAAATCTTTGGTTCATTAAAGTTGATTATAAATCAATCTTTATCCCAAATGGACTAAGTTATGATTAGCCAACTCATGAATCCTAATTTATATAATTTTTTCCATTTTGATCGAGTGGTGGCTCCTAAATTTTTTTTAAAATTAAATTTCTTTTAATTTATAGTTAATGGTTTATATCAAAATGGGTTAGGATTTGATATGAAATGAGTTAAAAAAATCAAATTAGAAATGAAAAATCAAGACTCAATAAGGGGGATTACCAATTACACTTGAGTATGAATATGAACCATCAAGTAATCAACGGGATCAGTCCTATTAAAACACATAGAGCAATCGTTGAACTTTTCCTAGCTTTCTTTTTTTGTTAATTTATGGTCCAATTTTTCCATCTAAAGCTAGAGATGAGTCTGGTCCTATAGATACTAGATCAATCAATCTTAAGGTTTAGATACTAAACTGATGACTTTAAAAGAAAAAGTTGCCTAATTGCGGCATTATCCCTGTAAACTATACATGTTTGTGACATGCCCACTTAGTGCTTTTTGACAAACCAAAACCCACTGTGAATAATTTAATGGGTAGTCTTTCCATATGGCAATCGTTTTGCCGTCCGCGAATGCCATTTTCCACGCAATGGTCCATGATTCGCGAGAGAAGACAACAAACTATCTTTTCATTAAATTTTTCGTCCATAATACAAGAAGACAACAATTAAACTCCAAAACATATGAATAAAGGCCAAACCCATCTCTACAAGTCAAGGTGTGCGCCACACACGAAATTTTCATTAAAATTAGAGAGAATCAGAAGAAAAACAGTCATGCACTGGCTTAATATACGAGCCTGATCACATTATCTACTTTGGAAATCAAGTAAAAACTTAACCTACACATGACCTTTCTTGACCCTCACACCACCAATCGATCACACCAATTTAAGTGACTAAATAACCCTAGCTAGCTAGTAACTACTTTAAAAAGTAAAGTGGTCCAGAAAACACCCGAATGGACTTCCGACACACAAGAATCATTGGACTAAATTAGTGTTTCAAATTTTTTTTTTTTTTGTTTGTTTTTTTTTTTTCAACCTTTGGAGAGCTAGCCAGAGAAGAAATCAAAAAATGGCTGTCCATTAGTACTAGAAACTTCTTGAACTTCCGACGAGCAGGAAACACTTGATTTATCAGTAGAACTTGTAGCTAGAGATAGTTTTGGACGATCCTGCTCGATCCCAGTAGGGTGCAATGGAAAGAGATCCAATGTTTCACGACCAAGCTTATCCTCTGAGTTTCCAATAAATCCAACAACATTATTGACGTTGCTGCTTGGAAACATTGTATTATTGTACTCTAGTGTAGGAGTAATATCGGGCAAAGATAATGTCGTCGTACCAAATGGTTTTGGTTCATCCATCATATAGTCGCATGAAGCTAAAGAGCTCCACTCCCTTGGCCTCTTCAAATTGTTAGAATGTAGAGTTTTGGATTCTGGGAGTTGAGTATAGAACCCTATGTCACTACGGGGCACGTAGTAAGGGCCACGAACAGCTGAAATAACATAAATATAATTAATTAAAGCTAGGGGAACAGGTTTAAATGATGAGAAAAGGTAACATAATATTAATAATGAACTACCAAAATCATCGTTGATTTAAGATTACACAGTGCATGCAAATCTAAAAGCTAATCCAACGCAGAACCACGTGTATAATTTTCCAATTACTTATAGAAGTGCATTTTATTTTTCCATTTAAATTAGTCGATTTATTAAAATGAAATTCCAAGAAAGTCATAGAAAATGCAAGAGTAACATAATGATATTCTTTGTTTGTGAAGTCAAGACTAGGATGAAGATCGGTTGTGGTCTTATGTGTTTTGGTAAAGAAATTCCGCCTTGCTCCGAAAGCCGTGCAATGTGGCATGGCAAAATAATGTTCTCGTTTATCTTATTACATTATTGGAATATAGAAGTAGTGCAAGACTCAAGAATAATATTTATTCCCGACAAAGCAATAATATCATCAGCGAAGAAATTAAAAAAATCTCCAAAATTTGTTGGTGTTATTCTTAGCAAGAAACGGGACAGTTCAATAAATTATAAATTTTCTAAAATCAGAGAAAATATATGTAGGCAGCTGTAACCTAAGTTCGCTGCTCCAAACAGAAAACAACAATACAACATAGAAGAGAAGAGAAACCTCCCGCAAACTTAATTAATGGTACAAGAATAATATTGAATCAATACACCGAAAATCCCCCCCCCAAAAAAAAAAGCTATTAGAGTAACACGTACTTAACATACATACCTCCCAAAATTAAAAATATTTACACAAAAATTTTAATTTGTTTACGTAATATGATGTTTTATATTATCTGATCTTTACTTGTAATTAACATATAGAAGATAATCTCATGTGTATGTTAAGAAAAAACAATCATTACCCTCTACTTTATTTTCCCACGTGCCATAATTATTTTTCTCAAAAAAAAAGCACAATATATATATAGAAAAATCCAGTGACATAATTATATGGAAAATTTTATGGGAAAAAATTTTTGATAAACCCTTTTGGAATAACGCACATATAGTACGTAAAATTTGAGTAATTTACCATTCGGATAATAATGATTACGAGGATTAAGAAAACCGGCAGAAGCTGCAGAACCAGGAAGCAAGCAGCGATTGATATAAGCCAAACTCTCTTGTTTCTCTTTTTGCCTTTGACGAGCCTTGTGGTTTTGAAACCAATAGAACACATTTTTGCCTTCAATATGCCCATATGCCTTGAGTCTTGTTGTTATTTCTTGTATTTGCTCAGCAGTAGGTGTCCTTATCCCTTGCTTATACATATTCTCCAAAATGCTTATTTGCTCTTTCGTCGGGTTCCACCGTGAACCCACAACCGCCGTTGATCCGCCGGAGCAACCACCTTCCGTTTCCATAATGTCATCAGAAGAACCACCCTCCATAACATAATATATGTATATATATTATATTATAGCAAGGAGAGATTACTATAGCAGCAACAAGTGATGCTAAGACGTGAAGGGTTTATACATATATATATATATATATATATAGGGTTTGTTTCTTTATTTTATTTTTATATTTCAAAATTATATTTGTCTTTTTATTTTTTTTTTCCGTTTTTGGGGAGTAATTACTTTACTAAGAGAAGTTAAAAATTGGAAGATGTAAAGACGGAGAGAGAGTCAAACAAAAAGGCATGACATGCGTATTGTTTTTGGTGCTGAAAATCTCTGAAAACATGGCGGGTAGCGGCTGATGGGGGTGGCTTTGATTTCGTCTTTGTTTAGGAAAAATATGCATCCAATTCACGACAACCACACATATTATTAATTATATTTATTGCTTTTGTTTAGTCATCGTCCATTCTATATCTATAACATAAATAATGAAAATTTTCAAAATCGCATATCGTTTTGTGACGCTGCGCGAAAGGGCAAAAAAAAAAAGACATTGGAAGCAACTTTTATTTTTTCCCTAACTAGCCTATTTGGATAAACCCTTTTTTTCAAGTGAAAATTTCAGATTCAAATTCTTTTTTATGTCATAATCATAAAAAAGAAAAATCTCTATTTTTATACTTCTTGATTACGTGGTATGAACAAGAAAGGCTATCTGAAAAATTTTATCTATATGATAAAATTATATATATTAGAAGGAATTTAGAAAAAATTAAAAAATGTATTGGATTTTCTAAAGATTTCGAAATTAGAGGGTAATCTAGGGACTTGCCCCTATCTCCACCAATTTATGAAAGGAAATCATTGTGTTTCTTTTGTTTTTAGGACTAAAGTCGTAATTAAATGTGAAGTACGCATTCAATTAAAGTTGGATTTGGCTTTTCAATCAGCTTGTTGTTAGGTTCTTCAAATTTCGTATTTATTTTATTTGCATTCAACTTTGACAGCCAGAGGTTTGAATTTTCACGTAAACTATATAGTTTCAAAAGTACTGAAAATGGCATCCACCTTTAACTACAAAATTTGTCACCATTAGTTAATATTTATAATTTAATTAATACTATATTTTATCCGGAAGGTGAAACTCAATTAAATCATGAATAAAATTGAAATAAGTAGATAACTTTTTATCAAATTTATAAAAGCACAGACAGGACAATAGACAGGTAAAATAAAAAGGAATATTAAAAGGTATCCGTTCTAGAGCAGGAAATTCCCTCTTTTGGGGGTCTTGACACAGTAGTAGCGTTGGCTTTGTGAAACGGGGGTTGTGGATTGTTCCATAATGTCATCTTGGGAATGACAGAAACTGACTCAAAAACATAAACATAAGTTACGCCATGTAGGGAAAGCAAGGGTATAAGTGTCAAATTATGGTAAAGGGGTAGCTTAATTGGGTTTTGGGTTGTTAGATGGTAGGGTCTAGGGGTCCTAGGTGCTTTGGGAATTGTAGTTTGGGGCAGGCAGATGGGCCTGCAGACAGTCTTAGTCATAGCATTCATGGTCATTCATTATTATTATTATAAATTTCACATGAAAACATTCAAATCTTTAACTATTATTAATAAACTTAACTTACCAGCAACTATATCTCTGATGATTACAATTTACAAAGTTTCGAGAAATATTTAATGATTCTTAAGTTATTTTAAAACACTTATTTGTTCAAATTTATATTGATTAAAACTTGACATAATTAATTAAATCTAGCAAGTATCTATACGCTCATTAACAAAATTAATGTTACAATAAATTGAATAAGTTATTACTTTTACAATGCAATAGAGTTAAATTGTTTCTATATTTCGACATTTTAATAAAGGCAATACTCATCTTTTATATATTGTTATATATTCATCATTATCCCAAATTTTAGTACATGTCAGTTAATTGGTTTTGCAATCGATCATTGCAGTTACATGGTGTTTTTTTTTTTGGCAATAAATTTGAAATTGATGAAATATTATTAGATTGGAGGCAAACATCTTGTTATTACCCTGTAGACATATGACATTGTTATGCCTAGGTTTTACTTTGTCAGCCCAACCCAATGTATGCATGCAAAGCACATGCAGTAATGTCTTTTGATAATTTTGTTGTGACATGTACATATCTGATCAAACATTCCCTATCAAATCAAACTACATTGCACAGAAATGTAGCAATCCAATGTAATGTTCGTGAGGATAACCCGCGGTGCATTCGAATTGATAAAGCCTGGGCATATTAGGGTGCCATAAGGAGACAAACTGAACCAAAACATTAATTCCATTAAGCACAGAGAAACCTACTTATAGGTACATACGGGCCACGGGTATACCACTGCGACCTTCATGCCCTGGCTATGTTGCAGTGTGTTTATGATAATGTTCAGTATGTGTCCATGAATGTCAAATTTACAACCTATTGCTGCGTTAATAACAATCCATTGTCGTTTCTTTAGTCATCCTGTCATGCTTTGAGAACAATGGGAATGGGATAAGATCATTTTGTTATATATCTTTACACTTCGGCATATAGCCAAGGATATGGGCTGATCTGTTTACTCGTTTTAAAAAGCATGTTGCAGTTAATTTTTTATTTTTATCCATTTAAAAAGAGCCAATTTTGCCCTATATGTTTAGTGTATGAGTCAAAGCAGGCTAGCCTGAGACGGACCAAGCCAACGCATGGGCCAATAGTTACAAAAATAATAATAATTAAACAAAGTTAATTTTAGAAAAACCTAAAACCTATATAAGCTATGATCTATTCAGTAGATATGAATAAAACTATCAATTAAAAGAAATAGAATCATTAATGCTATGGTTTATCAAATGGAACATGTCATGCCCCTAGAGTACCTTAGGCAAGACAGTTTGCTATACACAACAACGAAGCATAGGAACGACTCCATTGTCACTCAAAGACTCCTCATGTTGTGTAGAAGCAAATCCATTCCTAAATTAACTAAGACATCACATAGCACCCAACTAGGCTAGAAATGAGGTAACATAACAAAATAAGTACTGCTTCATTAACAAATAGACCAGTCTAGTCATTTCAAACATATGGGTTTCTAGTAACAATCAAAAGTCTCACAACAAACATCTCACAAGACAAAAAGATCTCCACAGCTTAAAACTCATCCCACTAATCCCACAAGTCTCCCAGCACTAACCTTTGGCATCTCCCTGCTAGGTCGGGCCATAGATATGCCTGTGCCAATAAACTGTAAGGGTGTGGGCAAATCACAACTCAATGAAGTACAATCCTCATACTATATCATCAAGCAACAATAACCAAGTCATTTATTGCACAAATGCATGCAACACAACAAAATACATGAGCAAACATATGAATTCATATATCTAGTCAACCAGTAACTATATATAGAACGGATTTACACCTTTCATGATAAGGTTTACTGGGGAACTCCAAATACCACAAATTCTCGAGAACCCTATACTTTAGGACCTAAACTAACAAAAACTTTCTTTGAATACTTATATGCAAATAGGTTTTGAATATAATATATATATAGTGTGGTCTTAAACAATAGGCTATACCCCTAAATACAACTTAGTTCCTATCGCCAGGATAGGGCCATCGTACGTGGCTCGCACTTCATGATAGCAACCTATTTAGTTCATTACAAGTAGTGACAGCCTTCAACAATGCCGTATGCCATGTAATGTATGTCTCATTAATCATGTCATAGCCAAATAGAATTATGTCTAGTTCAACAATGTAATCAGCCAACTTCACAAACACTTATAATTCCATATTACATTAACTAGCATAGCTTGAGTTGTTCTGATATGTTATAGTATCTTAGCATACAATCTAATAACTATGCAAGCACATGAATTTCCTAATCCCACATGCAATTCTGATTATTCAAATAATTATAGTGCACTATATTACAAGCGCAAGGAAATATAGAGATCATAGGATATATGCTCACTCTTTCATAACTTGTTACCTGTCGCAATAGTACTCAGGCAAGTCAATTTCAAAGTTATATTCAAGTGGATGCGGTAAAATTTGCAAAGATTACACTAAGGAATAACTTTGTGAGCTGTTTGAGTAATCAAACTATAGAAGCTTGAAGTGTTCTACCATTTTCAAGCCTAAATTTTAATTGCTTAGAACTTTTTTGTTTCTAATCCGTTTTTAGCAAATGAATAGTCGATTCCACTCAATTTTTTGAGTACTTTTTATGGTACAATTGGTTTTCTTAGTTGGGAGGTCAAGGAATTAGATTAGGTATATTAGATCACAAAATTCAATGATTCTTTAGAAAACTTGCTAATGTGGGATTAACTAAGATATTGCTTGTTCCTACTTGTCTCTATCGTATCATTTAGATGAGACTAGGCTAATAATGTGACAAGTTCTTACCTATGAAATGCGGCATTAGATCGTAATCCCTTCCCTTGTTCCTTTGCTCTTTAACTTAAAGGAAGTGAGAGTATAGCGGCTAGGATAAAGTGATTGCATAATTTGAAAGTTAAGTGTTATGATGATGGTTGATATATTTCAGTAAGGGAATGGTGTGCATGTAGATTTTTTGAGTTTGTTGATGGATTAAAGGTGATTAGTCGAGAGGGACCGAGGAGAAATTAGGGAGTTTGAAAGGTATAGACTGATTAAAGATCTGAAAGGGAAATTTGGGAAGCAAAAGTAGTATTTATAGGTGAGGAAGTTAGTGACTTTCACTAAGGTGCGTATGAGAGTCAATATTGCATTATTTTCATCGTAAGTCCTTGAATTTTTCAGCATTCTTAAAAAATAATCCTAAAGCTGATACTGAAACCTAAACCCTAAACCGACCCAAGTTAAAACTGAACACTAAAAACTCTAAACAAGATCAAATACAAAATTCTGTAACCTTAAAAAAAATAAAAATCTAATAATCGTTCGACTTAGAATCCTTATGCTAAACAATTCATCTATCTGATCCATAACATGTAAATCGAGATAATATGCCCAATTAATATTTAATAACAAAATTATAAAGCCTTAGACCCTTCGGTAAATTTTAGAATAAAAAAATTTAAATTTAATAACAAAAGTCAAGCCAAGTCAACATATAACATTAGAAGCCTTAAATCGGTTAAACAATCTTGAGAACTATAAAATATTAAATAAATCATAAAAATAGAGTAAACTTAAAATATGAACCAAATATACAATATAAACATAAACCCCTGGATTTTATAATCTTACGAGTAAATTTTAAAGCCATGATTGAAACTAAAACCCTAAAAACCAACCTGGGTCAACATTAAGAATTGGGGATTTATATCCAATAAAACCGCACTAAGAAACTTTAAAATAGTAAAAATGAAATAACCGTATATTATAGTTCAAAATAATGTCTTATAACCTAAAAAGATTAGATTCAACAAAAATTTTCTTATTTCGAACTCGAACGGGATCAATTTCTAAAAACAAGATCCCAGCACGCAAAACAATGAATAGAAAATCATAAAATATTAGTTACAAAATTTTTCGACTCCTAAAAATATAAAATATAGCTTATTTATCCGTAATTTTTCTTACTACCGGTAATTAATTTGTCTTGGCTACTATTCAATTACTATTTACTACTATTCAATACTATTTATTTATCTTTACTTTTTCTTACTACCTATCTCTTATAGCTTATATAACTATTTTTTACATTTATTTTTTAATATTACTTTTTACTAAACTTCTCTTAGATTTTATTTACTTTTATTTACTAAAATTAATTTTTAATCACTCTCTTCCCCTCTCTCTCTCTTCATGGCCAGCCACTTCCCTCTCTCTTCCCCCTCAATTTATATTCTTTTTTATATATTTTAATTCAGTCTAATTTCCATCTCAAAATTCTACAAATACTCCTTTCCTCCTTCATTCTTTACACATTCATTCTTACACCATAAGCAAACTCTTGAAATGAAAACTCAAAAGCACTCTCCTCTAGTTCAACCACACATACACAAACAACCCACATTTGTCTTTTCAAAATTTTCTTTCATCCATCTTCCACTCTAGGTAAACTCTAAACTCCTTCTTAGTTCATGTTAACATAATATGAAAAATATATGTGTTTTATTTCCATATGAAAATTCCCCATGAGCTTTAATGCAGGGAATGAAAATATAGAAACAACATATTATTCATGTCTTGTTAAATTTGTAACCTTATCATGTTACATTATGTT
Source organism: Combretum micranthum (assembly GCA_024138025.1). Classification (NCBI taxonomy): domain Eukaryota; kingdom Viridiplantae; phylum Streptophyta; class Magnoliopsida; order Myrtales; family Combretaceae; genus Combretum; species Combretum micranthum. The sequence continues at coordinate 107,477 of JAMXBD010001298.1, forward strand.
ATTATTTTTTTTAACATTAACTTTGTATATATTACTAAGTATATTAATATGTATATTTTCTAGAGCCTAAATGCTCACTAATATAACTTTTATTTTATGCTTTCATTATCTATTTTATGTTAATAAATAAAACTACTTAATCTCTAGTCTTAAACAAATGATACTTGTTTATAATCCATGTCCTGGAGAGCCTTGAAAATTAATCTAAGACTCATAATTTTCTTATTTATTTGCTCTGCTTTATTCATGAGACTAGTTATATTCAAGTCTCGGGAAGCCTTGCTAAAGTCTAAAACTCCCATAAGTATTCTCTTGCTTTTCTTATTTTATATATTGGACTTGTCTATTTCTATGTCCTGGAAAGCCTTGAAATAAATTTATGACTTCCATGTTTTCCTTCATTTATACTTTTTCTTAATTTTATTTTCTTTTGTTTTCATGGTAACTGGAATATATTCAAGTCCTAAGAACTCTTGATAGTAAGTGAAGACTTTCATATCTATATTTTCTCTATATTTCATTTCTTCAATAAGCTTATGCCAACAGATTATTTTTTAGTATAACTATTAGATTCATATGCATGCATGGTCAAGAAGTGATGTTGTTGTCTTAACAAATATTCTAAAATGAAAATACAAATTATTTCTTTTCTCATAAAATGAGACTTATCCTTCAAGAAAATTGATTTTCAACTCTTAGGAAATTTTCTTAAAGAATAAATATAGTTGATCAACTACACTTTCTTTAAAAATGTTTAAAGTAAAATGTTAATAATTCTTTGTTATGAAAAATTTCTTTAAAATTTTTCCTAAAGTATATGTATCAATAATTTGCTAAAAACCAAGAACAAGTCAAATTTCTTCGCTATGACAAACTTAAAATTATTTTGTAGCTCAAATTAACTAAGGGTAAAATTAGTAACCAACATAAAGAATCAAGTTTAGTAAACAAATTTACCTTCATCAAGCAAAGTGAGTGTAAAAATAATGATTCCAGTAATTAGGTAATTCTCTTACAACAAATTAGAAATTATAAATTCTTTCCAAAAATTGAAATGTTGATAAATCCTTGTTATGCAATATTGTCTATAAGCTTACTCTTAAAACATGAACAAACCCTTTTTATCAAAAACAAAAGCGAAAGACAAGTCTCTCATACAATTGTTTCTATCAAAAAGTAAAAGCAATTTTTAAAGAAGTTTCCACGTAGAATAAATTTTAGCCACTAATACATAGAAATACATGTTTTAGAAAATAATTAGTTAAAAGAAGATCAATAGGAAAAAAAATATTTATGAATTCAAAATAAATATAAAATCATGAATTTCCTTAGTTAAGTTTTACACTTGGAAGACCTAAGTATTAAACTTTATTTGAAAAAAGAAACTCGATAAGAATATAAAGGAAAATACACTTAGAATATTATGTCATAATAAGAAAAACCCATATAAAATATAGAGAATCTTTAAGATCCTTAAAGTTTAACGTATTATTGAACCATAAATTTTGTTAAGTCACATATTTATAAAATTTAAGATGACACATGTTATCACAAGGCAAGAAAATGATTTCTCATAAACTTAACATTTTTAATATTCCCTAAGAATGTTTTACAAAATTACTTTTGAGACAACCCTAGGATCATGCATATAAAATGATTTTATGTTAATACTTAATGATTTTCAAGGGAAGAAATATTTATATGTTTGATATAAAGTGTCTAAGTAAAGAAAAACTTTGGAAAGTACGAGAATTAAAGGCTAGGAATTATAGTACGAATGTACACCATCCTTTTCTAAGACCTTAATGGCCTTCAATGTTAAAAATATCCTTAGAAATACATAAATCTTTTTTAGTAGGTAAAAAATGACTATTAATATGCGAAATTTCAGGTTAAAATGAGCAAGGTATGATCATTTTAAATTGGAATTTCCATAACGAGGAATAATAATGCAAATACAATAAATAGAGTTAGAAAATTAAGTAGAACCTCTATGAAATACTCATTACAGGTATTTCTTTTGTTTAGGTGCTGAGGAGTTTGATGTACTACTTTAAGAAGATTACTATGACTAGGAATTGCTCTAATAGACGATTGAGTTTTTCCACCTAAATTAGTTACCTTATTTGTTCTTGTAAAGTAATTGTACTAACATGATAAGAAAAGATAAAAATGGATATGTATTGGGCATTAACAAGGGATAAACATGTGTTTCTTTTGCTTGTGTGATTAAGTGAATACTAAACATATCACAACAATAAAATGCTTATTTAGCTATGTTTATTTATTTTTCATGCTTGATTGCTGTGTGTGTACAAATTGATTGATCGCCCTTAATGAATCATAATACAGAATGGCATTAACAAGAAAATGGTCATGCATAGCATTCGTCGAGTCACATTTCAGAAGGCTACTACTCCTACATGTAAAGTTAGATGGCTCGCTAGCGTGATGGGACAGGGGTCGTGCTCCTTCCTAGGGAATCCACATCGCTCAGGGAATGTGAATCTAGGTTCAAAGCCGAGCCAACCGAACGCTATGGGCATGTCCTTGGGGACTAGTAGTAGAATATCAAGAGGACCTTCATCAACAATTCCCTGACCCTTGATATGGCTGGTGTAAATCCATTCTGTGTATAGGTTCCAAAATACTATACATACGTGTGATTCTCATGTGATTATTACATAAACATAGTGTATGCTTGACTAACAAACTTGTTTGTCTATGATTGTCGGTATGAATGATGGGAAAATATCTCACTAAGTATATTGTAAGCTTATATACCCATAGGCTTTTATTAAAACAAGTATGCTTATAGCTCCATTCGAGGATCGGGACATCAAGGAAATCATTGGTGATTAAAGCTTTTATGAAAATAATGGGAGCATAGGATGAATATACATTGTAATCCCCTAGATTTTATGCTACGGTTATGTTCAAACCCTAAGCCGAAAGTCAAACGGAGACCCTAAGGTCAACGTATACGCATCAAACCCTAATAAATTAAATCCGGCAATCTCGTGTTCCTAATCCCCAAACAACAAAGTTGAGATAGCAATGGATAATAGTTCATAATAATATAAGGATGAATAAAAATATCATATTTGATAATTTTTGGTGTCTTTTAGATCCGAACGAAATTATTTTTCGAAAACTATGCTCCGGTAACCCCAACGGCAAAAATATTCCGATAATACCAATAAACTCGTAAAAATACAAGGATTTCAAAAATGTCAATTTTATAATTTTTTATTATCTATAAATATTAGATATAGCTTAATTACGCGTATTTTCATTATTATCGGTATTAATTTGTCTTATCTACTATTCATAGTACTATTCTACACTATTCATTACTATTCACCTATCTATACTTTTCCTACACCTATTTCTACACTCTATCATACCTATTATCTATTTTTACTTTTCCCATATATCTTCATTCATATCAAACTTTACATCTTATTATTTTTAATTGACAAAAATACAAAGCAAAACAAACTCGCTCTCTCCTCCCTCATATTCATGCCGGCCCCCTCTCTCTCCTATACATATACATTTATTTTTCTTTTTCAATTTATTTAATTCACACAATTGTCACTCCAAATATTCTATAAATACCTCATCTCCCTCCAATTCTTTCACGCACTCATTCATCTTACTAAAACTCTCCCAAATTCTCTCCTCAAAGACTCTCTACCAAAATCTCTCTTTTCTTTCTTCACTACCCAAAATTTTCTACACAATTCCTACACACATAAACACTACCCAAACTTTCTTCTACTACAACTTCCATATTATTTTCTTAGGTAAAATTTCTTACCCATTTCTTTATACCATATCACGTAAGTTAACATGACCATGGCGTATGTTTGTTAAACATTCCAATGTAATAGAAGCAATCCTATGTTCATGTTTTGTTCTTGTTCACGAATAAATTTCATATTATGTTGTTTTACTATTATATTGTTATTACTATGATCTTATTGCTATTATCATGCTTCTAAACTAACTTCATATATATGTCACTATCTATGTATATATCTATATTTTTCTAGAGCCTAAATGCTCACTAGCTCACTAACTCACTAACAAGCTTATTACTATATTTGCTCTTATTATTGCTTTTGCTTTTCTTTCTTTCTTTTTCTTTTTTTATGGGATATAGTCCTGGGTTGCCTTGATAAAGTTAAGACTCTCAATACTTGATTCGGTTGCCTTGATGAAGCTAAGGCTCCCAATATATGTCCAAGTTACCTTAATGAAGCTAAGGTTTCCAATACTTGACTATAATATCTTGCTTATTATTGCTATATTGCTTATTAATATTATATTGCTTTTTATCTCACATTTTCATCATCTACAGACTGCATGATCATGATACATGCATCTACATAATGATAATGTCTCAACTATATTTAAAGTAGAATTTTTCTTTAATAATGGAACTTAAAACTAAATTTTCTATTATGTAACTTGTCACTAAATAATGGAGTTATCATCAACAACATAAAAATGGATTTATACAACATTTTCTCAAGTTTCTCAAAGTCATCTCAAAGAACAACAAGAATAGTTTTACTAAGGAAATAAAAGAAATAAACACCTTCTTTTCATAATATCGTAACCTAAGTCTTAGTAAAAGAAATTTGTTAGTATCCAAAGTTTTTACAAAAAACTTAAGATTTGAAGTCTTTTCAATTCCATAACAAAATCAAGAAGCAAACTAGTTTTCAAAGTTAAGATAAAATCAACCCATAAATTTTTAAACCCACTTAGAAAAATAATGATTTTCAAGTTTATAAAGGGGGAACCTATTTTCAAAAAATAACAAGAATATAAATGTGGTAACACCAAAAACAAAGGATTTTATCAATAAAGATGATTTCTTTTAAAATAAAATTTGTAGAGAAAATAAAAGACTAAGTTTTAGAGAACAAGAACTTATTTTAAAGAGTTACTAAACAAGAATATAAGAGGAAAATGTTAAAACCATTCTAAAGGCAAGTTTATAAATAGGTTATCAACAACTTAATAAACTTTTTGAAAACTTTGTTCTTTTATCACTAGAAGTAAAAATTGTAAAAGACCACGTTAAGAGAAAAATTTATTTGTTTTGAAAAAAGGAATGGGAAAACTGTAATCCCCTAGATTTTATATTATGGTAATGTTCAAACCCAAAATCGGAAGTCTACTTGATACCCTAAAGTCAACAAATATACATCAACCCTAGTAAATTAGATCCGACAATCCCGTGTTCCTAATCCCGAAGCAATGAAGTTGAGATAGTAGTAGATAATAGTTCGTAATAATATAGGGATGCATAAAAATATCTGATTTGATAATTTTTTGTGTCCTTTGGATCCGAACAGGATCAGTTTTTGAAAACCGTGCCGTAGTACCCTTGACGGAAAAAATATTCTGATAATACCAATAAACTCATAAAAATACAAGGATTTCAAAAATATAAGTTTTATAAATTTTCAGTATCTAAAAATATCAGATATAGCTTAATTACGTATATTTTCTTTATTACTTGTATTAATTTGTTTTATCTACTATTTGTCACGCTCCAACGGGTACCCTAAACGTGATAGCCCGCTGTACACAATATTAAAACTTAAGAATGACTACCTTAGTCACTCGAAAGTTTCTATATCAATACAAGGCGTATATTCACATCAAAGGAAGACCGGTGAAGTAATGCATTTTAAGATATTGACAGTGGAACATACAAAATAACATTTAATATATTGCATTAAAAATATAAAGTCTTATATCTTCTAAGGGGCATTCCCCCGATAATAACAATATGGTTCTAATGAAGATAAAATAACTAAAACTAGAAGATTTTAGAAGAAATCTACTCTTAGACTTCAAAATAGAATTTCTCCAAAAGCTTCCCAAAATAAGGATTCTACCCGGGGGATCAAGATGGTCTCGGGTGCAAAAGTTAATCCTACAATATCAAAATCTATAGGAGTATAAGCATAATTAGCTTAGTGAGATATTCCTTACGCAAGAGTACTCATAACAAGCAATCAACTAAGTTTATTAATCAAGCATATAAAATGCAACAACCATATGATCAAACATTACATACGACTATCCGGTTTTGTATGTGTGATGGATTTACCCTCCATCGGTGGTTAGGGAATGCTTTGAACTGGGTCCCAAATGACCTCCTTAAAGTTGCGCGCGTCTTAGGGTTCTAACGAACCGTACTACTAGTCCCCAGGCTTTCCTTACACAAAGCGATCGATTCGGCTCGGCTACAACTTGAGACCTTATTCCCCGAATGTCCTAAACTCTTAATGTTGTAGCAAGGCAGCTTACCTTTCCGGTCCCACGCTGAGGAGTAGTAGCAAAAATTTCGAAATGATATTCTAAATGATATGCATGAGCAATTTATTATATGGCGATTCAAATATGACATTAAATCATTTAAAGCGATCAAATAATAATTGCACACATAACAATACATACATGGAAACATTTATATCAATCATGAGTTGGGTTCCGATATACTTATTGTTCATTGATCGCACACAATGATTCACATACGTAATTCCCATGATATCCCACATGCATATCAATTTTATCTTTTCCTAACATCTAGTGCTCTATTCTACAAGCACATGCGCGAATACATAAGCGTAAAGGAAACTCACTCGTCCATAGCGTTCTTCTAGGAGTCGAAGTAATCCTCGGGGAAGAGAAGATCTTGGTCCTCGACACCTAAGCAAAAGAAATACCCAACATGAGTATTTCATCCAAGATCTATTCAAACTCTATAATTCTATCTTATTAAATTCGTTTAAAAATCCTATGAATGGAAATCCCAACTTAAAATGGCCATAACTTGCTCATTTTAACTAGGAATTTCGCATATTATATACCGATTTCTACCTACTCGAAAATATCTATCTATTTTTAAGGTTATTTTTATCAAAAGAAGTTATTTAGGTCTCGGAATAGTAGCGTACAGATTGATACGAAAATTCCAATTTCAAAACTTAAGTTTTCAAACTTTCTTCATTCAAGGACTCTTGTACAAAAATATAGACATATTGTATAGTTGAAAATCCCTTGAATACATATATATATATACTCAAACCATATGCATGAATTTAGTGGTGTTGTCCCAACAATGATCTTGTAAAATAATGTATCTTAAAAGTGAGATAAGCTTAAGACTTGAAAGAAATTAGTTTTGTTTTGAAAAATTTCCTAAATTATCATGAGTATTTCTTTCTTTAACTCCATTTCTTAGTTATTGAGATAATTAAATTTTCAAAAAGAAATTTTCATTTTTTAAGATTCCCATAACTTTATTTCTAGTGGTTTTGGAAAACATAGTTTTTCTAAATATTTCATAGTTATATGTTCTAAAATTCTTCTAAAGTTTTGACTCACTTTAAAAGAATAATATTATAATTTTATAAGTTATTTATTATTTTTATTTCCTAAGTAAAGCTTATTATGAGAAAGGTTATTCTTTAATAATTTTGTAAAACTTATCTAAACCTTAATATGTTGATGAAACTTTACATATGAGTTTAAGAAAACCTTTGTTTAAACAAAGAATTAAGTTTAAAGAATTTTTCTTTATTTTATTGGTTTAAAAGAGAGTTTGATAGCTTTATTTTCATTGATAAAATACCATATAGTATTATTACTAAAACTTGAACTAATCTTATCTAATTTTAGAAAGTATTTATTAAGATGAAACTTTAAGTCTTTATGAAAATAATTCCTTATGTCACAAAATTTATTTTAAAGAAAGTTCTTTATTTTTATTATTTAAGAAGCTCATTTTCATTATGGTTGAGACAATAACAACATGTTTATGCATGAATGAGAATATGTAACTATGATAAATATAATAAAAATAACATAAATAAGATAAATTATATAAGAGCATAAAAGTAAAGTCAAGTATTAAAAACCTTAGCTTCATTAAGGTATCCCGGGACTAAGAATAGACTAGTCTTCAAAAAAGCAAAGAAAGAAAATTGTTTTGACTTGATATGGACAAGTCTAAGACTAGAAAAACTAGTCTCAATAACAACATGAAATAAATAAATTGCATAACTTGAAAGTAAATAAATAACAAATGAGCTTATATACTCTAAATAAATATATATACATAATATACATAATACTTCATTTAGGTTAGATTAGAACAAATAATAATAACAATAACAATAATCAACATAATAATTAACATAAAGAAAAGAATAGAAACATGAACAAAAACAAAACATGAATGAATTATTGCTTCTTTAACTCTCATGATTCTAAGAAACATACACTAAACTCATGTTAAGTTATATGAACATGATGAGTAAATATGAGAAATTTTTACCTAAAGTTTATGTGTTTGTTGAAGAGAAAAGAATGGGTTGTAGTTTTATGTGGGACTTGGTTTTCTAAAGAAAAGAGAAAACTAGAGAGAGATTTTTGAGAGAGGTTTTATGGAGTGGTTTTGGGAGAGTTTTGGTATGAATTGTGTTGTGTAAAAGAATAAAAGAGGAAGAGGGTATTTATAGATTTTTGGAGTAGAAATTAAATATAATTAAATAAAATGAAAAAAAATAATTGTGATGGAAGAGGAGAGAGGGGCGCCAGTTTGCATGGAATAGGGGGGAAGGAATAATTTATTTTGTTTGTTTTGTAATAAAAGAAGTAATATGTAAAAGGTGATGTGATTAAAGTTGTATGGAGAAGGTAAATTGTAAGGTATAGGTATGGTAGAGTGTAAGAATAGAGTGTAAAAAAAAATAGAGATAGTGAATAGTAATGAATAGTAGAAAAGTACTATGAATAGTAGACTAGACAATTAAAATACCGGTAGTAAAGAAAATACGTGTAAACGGCCTATATCTGATATTTTTAGTTATCGAAAAATTCTAAAACTGATATTTTTGAAACCTTATATTTTTACGAATATTGGTGTTGTTGGAATATTTTTACTATTCGGTGCACCAGGGCACGGTTTTCGAAAACTGATCCCGTTCGGATCCGAAAGACACTAGAAAATTACGAATCTGATATTTTTAAGCCTTCCTATATTATTACGAACCATATACCATAATTATTTCAATTTCGTTTTCTAGGGTTTAAGAACACGGGATTGCCGGATCTAGATTCACTAATTAATAGATAACTAGGTTAACTTTAGGGTTTTGTTTTGACTTCCGATTCTTAGGGTTTTCTTATATTATCGAAAAATCTAGGGGCTTACAACCTACCCTCCTTAAAGAAAATTTTGTCCTCAAAACTTGACTATCATACCTGATTCCTCGTAAAGATTCGGATATTTGCGTCGGATCTCATCCTCAGCTTCCCAAGTTGCCTCCTCATGAGTATGATTCCTCTAAAGGACTTTGACATATCTGATTTCCATATTCCGTAGCTTCTGGATTTTTCGATCCAAAATCTACACTGGATGTTCCTCATAAGTGAGGTTCACTTTTAGCAACACTAGCTCCAACTCTACTACTCGTTTTGAATCTGCTACATGCTTGTGCAAGACCGATACATGAAACATATTGTGCACACCTGACAGGTTTGGCGGAAGGCTAGGCGATAGGCTAGATCTCCCACTCATTCAAGCACTTCAAAAGGTCCAATGTACCGTGGGCTCAACTTTCTCTGTGAGCGTACTCAATATATACTCTTGATTGGATTTATCTTTAAGTATACATGGTCTCCCTCTTGAAATTCAAGAACTCGCCTTTTTAGATTTGCCCAGCTTTTCTATCTATCTTGGGTCTCTTTCATTCGTTGTCAGATTATTCTTACTTTATTTGCTGCATCTTATACCAAATCTGGTCCAATAGCAAGCTTTTCCACATCATCCCAAAACAGAGGCGACCTACAATGACGTCCGTACAAAGCTTCATATGGCGGCATTTGTATGGTAGAGTGGTAGCTGTTGTTGTAGGAAAACTCTATGAGCGGCAAATGAGCCTCCCAACTTCCTTTGAATTCCATAACACAGGCTCGTAACATGTCTTCCAAGGTTTGGATCGTCCATTCCGATTGTCCATCAGTTTGGGGGTGATAAGCCGTGCTAAAGTGCAACTTTGTCCCCATACACTTTTGTAAACTTATCCAAAACTTATATACGAATATGGGATCTCGGTTTGATATAATCCCAGCAGGTACTCCATGTAAATGTACTATTTCCTTTATGTAAAGCTTGGCTAGCTTATCCATTGAGTACATCATGTTGATTGGTATGAAATTAGCCGATTTGGTCAAGCGATTTACTACGACCCATATGGCATCATACCCTGCCGATGTCCTTGGTAATCTGCATACGAAATCCATCGACATTTGATCCCACTTCCACTTAGTTATCGGCAAAGGTTTTAGCAATCCTCCTGGCCTTTGATGTTCACCTTTACTTGTTGACAAGTCAAGCACTTTATTACATAATCAGCTACATCTCGTTTCATTCCATTCCACCAAAAGTGGCTCTTGAGATCTTGATACATCTTAGTCCTCCTGGATGTACTGTGTATCCTGAGTTATGAGCTTCACTCATGATTTCCTTCTCATATCCTCGTAATCCGGCACACATAACCTTCCCTTCATCCTCACTACATCCTCTTCATTTACGGTGAAATCAGTATACCTCTCCGCTTGATCCTTAGTATAACTTCATCATATCGTTGAGCTTCTTTAATCTGTTCCACAAGGGTTGGTTCCATCACCAAGCTAGATATTTCCACCTCCACATCTTTTCCAATGAATTCGATACTCAACCTTTCGAATTCTCTTACCAACTCCTTTTGGTAGTCAACAAAGTGGCAACTTCCTCATGATTCTTTCGGCTTAAGGCATCAGCGACGGCATTAGCTTTTCCTGGACAATAATTGATTCCAAGATCATAGTCCTTTATAAGCTCTAACCATTCCGTTATCGCATATTCAACTCTTCTGAGTGAATAGGTACTTGAGGCTTTTGTGATCTGTATATATTTTGCATCTTTGTCCATACAAGTGATGCCTCCTATATCTTGAGTGTGAAAACAATGGCAGCTAGCTCCAAGTCATGAGTTGGATAATTCTGCTCATGTGGTCTCAACTGTCGCGAAACATAAGCAATCACTTTTCCTTCTTGCATCAACACATATCCAAGACCATTTCTTGATGCGTCACTATGCACCGTGTAAGGCTTCTTAGGGTTTGGCAAAAAGTACCGATGCGAACACAAGCTTTTGCTTGAGCTATTGGAAACTCTTTTCTCTTTTATCGGTCCAGATGAACTTCTCATTCTTTTGAGTAAGTTGCGTTAATGGCTTGGCTATAGTCTAGAAATTCTTTATAAACTTTTGATAATAGCCAGCTAGACCAAGAAAGCTTCTTACTTCTGTTACCGTCTTCGGTTGTTTCCACTCCATTACTGCTTTAATCTTTTCAGGATCAACCGATATGCCACTTCCTGAAACAACATGTCCTAAAAAAGATATCTTATCCAACCAAAAGTCACACTTTGATAATTTAGCATACAACTTATGATCTTTTAATGTCCGAAGCGCCATACGGAAGTGTTCCTCACGTTCCTCTTGTATAGTTGAGTAGACTAAAATGTCGTCGATGAAAACTATAACGCACTTATCCAACAAGGGCTTATAGATTTGATTCATCAAGTCCATGAAAGCGGTAGGTGCATTTGTTAATCCAAAAGACATCACTAAGAACTCATAATGTCCATATCTAGTTTGAAAAGCGGTCTTTGGTACATCCTCCAGCCTTACTCTTAACTGATGGTATCCAGATCTCAAGTCGATGGGTGAAAACATACTTGTTCCTTGCAACTGATCAAAGAGGTCATCAATCTGGGGTAACGGATACTTATTCTTGATTGTAACCTTATTCAACTCCTGGTAATCGATGCATAACCTCATAGACCCATCCTTTTTCTTAACGAACAAGACTGGTGCTCCCCATGGTGATACACTTGGGTGAATAAACCCTTGATCCAGAAGCTCTTGTAATTGCTTCTTGAGTTCTTTCAACTCTATCGGTGCCATGAGGTATAGAGCTTTTGATATTGGCTTGGTATTTGTCATCAAGCTAATCTTAAAATCGATCTCCCTCTTTGGTGGCAATCCAGGTAATTCCTCAGGAAAGACATCAAGAAACTCATTGACTATGGATATATTCTCCACCTTTAGTCCTTCACTTTCTTCTTCTACAGCATTGATTTATCGGTCGGTTTCCTCCTCATTTGTCACTAACTCGAGCGAACTTAATCCTTGGCTCCTTACGACCGCGGATTCCCCTTTGAACTTGATATTCTTCCCATATACATCCTTAAAATTTACCTTCTTCTCTCGACAATCTACCGTGGCTTTAACATGGGTTAACCAACTCATTCCGAGAATTACTTCATACTTATTCATCTCCAACACGATCAAGTCACTTGTCGTATGGTGTCCTTGGATCTCTAAAGGACATTCCTTCAACATCTCTCGGGTGGTTACGATGCTACCCGTGGGTGTCTTTATCTTGAAGCTGGTAGTGGTGGTGATTATAGGTAAATTGGTCTTCTTAGCAAGGTTGGGGGTGATAAACGAATGGGTGGTTTCGGTATCAGACAAGGCATAAGCGGTTTCGTTAGCTACTCGTGTCGCGACCCTATGTGGGGCCTAGTAGGATTGCCCTAAATCGTCATATCACGTGTGCACCCGCAACATGAGGATCGCCTTGCAAGTCAGAGTTTACAAGACTCTAATTAATTATCCTCTCATTGTATTATACATATATAAGTTTATTATGAAAATAATTTATTGGATATCGAGACTTCCACAGATCACAAGACCGCAGAGAATCAGATATCCTACCAAATGACAAGATAAGATAAACCTAGGTTTAACAAAAATATAAACTAGGCTTAACTGAGAAAGAAAACTACATTATAAGTTTTTATCTCTCAACTAGCTTTTATTCCTCTAAATTTACAATCATCTATCTATCATGTGAAGCTTGATCCTTGGTGCGCTCTGCACTCAAATCCTATCCCATCCATGTATTCAACTTACTGCAAAAGCAAACTATGGAGAGTCAGCTACAACTAGCTGAGTGAAGTATACCCTCGCTCCATACCGTTCAAGCAAAAGCAAACAAGTTATTAAACAAGCATATGCAATGCAGACAAGCAAATGAACAAATATATATGGACAACCGGTAAACCATATATATTCGGATTTACGCCCTCCGAATCCGGGGTTGGGGTACATCCACACATCAGCACCCGGACCGCTAATACTTTGAGAATCAAATTTTTCAAGGAGTTTTTCATATATAGAAAATAATATACATATAACAACATCCCATTGAAGCAAGATATCCTTAACAATGACTCGGCGCGATCTTAAGAGGTGGGTTATCTCCCCAGGACGACTTAGTTCCCATTCCCCTAGAACATGGCCCATGGTACACACTAGGCATATACCACTTCGGTCCTCCATGTTCACCGTCTTCATGGGACAGTGTGGCCCATCCGAGTCAAAGTGTAGTGGTGATGGCCTTCTACATGCATTCGTGCAATGCATGATCAATATTATAATTATCACGCCAATAGTCATTAAGTCTATTTATTTGGCGATCAAACAATTATCAGACACTCGTAAAGATCAAAATGATTAAACAACACTCAATACTTAACGTTTAGAATAATGTATAGTATTTTCAACACAGATAACAAACACGAGCAACCATAGTGTAAATTTCCCAACCCCATACTTGAATCATTTAATTTATATTAAGAAAATATCATACTCTAAACCTACAAGCACAAGCAGATATGAAGGTCATCGAAATATACTCACCTGTTTATCGTTGCTTAATGGTCATAGAAGTCTACAAGAAAACTTAAAGACTGATTTGTCTCCCCTGAGAATTTAGATAACGGATACTTATTACTATACTATTATTCATATAAAGAAACCTATTGTGTCTTTGTGTCTTAAACTCGAGTTTTAACATTCTTAATCTAACCTTAACACATAATTAGTCATTTTGAAGTTTGTAAAAGCTACGCTTCGTAAGTTAAACTATAAAGTTCATATAATCTTAGTTTTCTTAAGAAAAGTATTTTAAATATTTTCAAATATCGAGTTTAATCACGAAATCTTAAATTGGCATATTATATTCGTTTTAACTTAGATTTTAGCATATGAGTAGTCATGAGAAAACTTATCGAATGTAGTTTTTAATTGTTAGGTTAAACTAATCATTTTGTATATTTTTCCTTATGTTACATTAAGCGTCCGAAAGGTATCACAATTGTATCTATCTTTCTTGTTTTGTATTCTTAAGTATTATTTCAAGTTCGATTCCTTGTTTATGTTTATTTCATCAAGTATTAGTGATTAAACTTAATTTGAGTTCATTACTCTACTTTTTAGTTAAAGCGTATACATTTATATTTATTTTCATTTTCCTTGTCTTGATCTTATTTTAAGTATGTAACTTTAGTTAATTTGATTATATTAGCTAATATTTATGGTTTCCATTAATCTATACTTTATATCCTTATAGTCTTATAAGCTTTTAATTTTATACTTAGAGTTATGGAATTCTTGGTTAAGTTTTAATCTTTCAATTACAATTTATATTATCTTAATTTTCTAATTTGTAATTGAATTACTTAAATTTTATTTTAGGAATCTTATTCTTTTGTATGTGTTGAAATCTTCATATGTCTATATAGGTTTGTTATTGAGTTTATCCAATAGATTTAAAGCTAAATATTTTTTTTCTATATAATACTTAAATCATATCAAGTTTATCTATTAATATCATATTTCTGCGTATGATCTGAATCTTATACTTGTATATAAGGTCACATATTAAAGTTTAATTACATATCCAATCTTCTTATTGATCGGATAATCAAATATGTTTCATTTATCAAATTAAAGTAAAATTTTTCTTAAGTTTTCTTATAGGGAAGAAAGTTTTATTATAAGGTTCTAGGGTTTTCTAAGTTTTTATTTTCCTCCTTAATTCCATTTCTACTCATGAATATATGTTGTATGTGATTTAAATTATTTAAACTTGTCATAGAACATCTCTATTCTTTTTAAATGTCAGAACTACGCTATAGGTTTAGTTTACTTAATTCTAATTGTTTCTTTAGTTAAGTTTTACTTCATAAAACATAACGAGTGTTTATATAAGTTAACAATATTTTTGTTTTAGTGTTTTCGATATTAAAATCTTAGTTTGAGTCTTATTTATGTAAATTATACCTAATATCTAGTTTTAACGGTTACATCTCAATCCTAGCGATTTATTTTTAAATCATCATTTGCTAACTGATATACTTTAAGGATCTAATAATTCAATTCTAAACCACTAGTTATTGTCTTTGAATTATATTTATCGAGATATTACTCGTTTTGGAAAATTACTATTCATTTCCCAGGAGGTCACCATCTAGGTCATGAGCACGCTTAACTTTTAGTGTTTTGAGAATTTTTCAGTATACACATATATCTCTATAGTTAATGTTCCATATTTTTCTTACATTGTTTTTAGTTGAAAACTAAATTCTAAAATTTACGGAATCGGATAGATTTATGTTTATCACCTATGCGATTTAGAGTTTCCAGATCTAATAGGTAAACTAGTTTTAGTCTATATAGGGTTAAAATATTATAACTTTCATGTTTGTGAAATCAAATTTTAATTTGGCTTTAGATTAAAAGATTTTGATCAGTTATTGATCCTATCATGTATATTTCAACTCTAGCGATTTATCTCTAAGTTTCTATTTACTAAAAAATAGACTCTAAATATTAATTATCTAAATTATAATCAATTTTCTATCATCTAGCGTTTTAGTTATCAATTTATTATCCATTTGATAAGCGAAATAATAGCAACTAGTCTAAATACATACTAGCATGACATAATTTTATTATTATCATTATATATGCATGTAAATATGTATATTTATAATAAAAACTAATATTAAAACTCTTAATATTACGAAAACTTCTACATATCGATCATAATAGTAAAATTTTAGAGTGATCGAAACCTAACTTTGTATGTCTTCAATTGAAGAGCGTATCGCACGATCACAACGCCACTTCCGGAATTGGAATCAGTTATCGTATGTGAAAGATATGGCTTTTGAAGATCGGAAAAGCTTCTAGATTCCTTTTCTAATATTTTATTATTTCTTTTTCTTTTTTTCTTTTTTTTTCCAACTTCTTCTGCGTGAAGAAGTTTGTTTTTTTTCTTTTTTTTTTTTATTTCCTTCTCTGCATCGAGAAGGCTCTTTTTTTTTTTTTTTTTAAGTCTTCTTTTGAAGACTTGCTAGAGGGAGAGAGAAAAATGAGAGAGAGAGAGAAAACGGAAAGAGAGAGAGAGAATAGAAAGAATGAGAAGAGAGAGAGAGAGATTTAGAGAATTTATATAGGAAAGTTGTGTGAGCAGCAAGCTGGAATTGAGGGGAAATTTTAATTTTTCGGGTTCTAATTAATACGTATAATAAATATTTATTCGTTATTATTTTTAGATGAAAATTTACGTACCTACTATATTAAATATTCTGAACACTATGGTATACTTAAAATTTTTAATTTAAGACTTTTATTTTTTCAACTTTTGTATAATTATCGTAAATTATAATTTATCCTGTAAGGATTTAAATTATTAATGTTTTGATATTTTATGACCTGTTAATAATTAAATTGTCTTTAATTTGACTTTATTTATATTATACTATTATAAATTTATAATGTTTATCTTTTGTTTGTATGTTTTGAATTATTTTTGGGATCTAATTTATATTTTACATATCTTTATTGGTTTTTAGTTTATATATTAATCATATATTATTATTATATCTTACGGAAAATTTTTCTTTGATATAGGTATAGTTTATGCTTATATTTTATTTTAATTAAGTCTTTTATTGTCCATATTGGTGATTACCAATATTTAAATTCACGAAAAGCGGGAATGGTTTTTCGGACGTTTTCTAAAATTTCCACCAAACATTACTATCTATTTAACAATTACCAAAATTAAATAGACGTATAATTCGGGGTTATAAACTCGTATGCTTCCTGGTTCGACATGCACTAGTTACTAACCATACTATACTTATCTAACTTTTCTAAAGCTTTAGGCTAAAGAGATATAGAGATTCTATTATTATGGATTGATAACGTAAAAAGATATTATGAACAAACAAAACGATAGTTTAAGGTTAAGGTTAACCTGCAACGAGTCCATGATCATAGCTTTCATCTCCTTCCAAGGCAACAAACTCACATCCTTCTTCCTCATCATCAACTTCCTCGCACATCTACTGGCCCTCCAGATTGTAGACTCTCATTTCATGCATCGAGGTGCCAGAACCGTTCCCATGTCCATTGCCATTGTTGGTTCTGACAAGGGCGGATCCTCTCGAGGTGTTGGACGACCTCACTAAAGCATTTTTCCTCTTTGGGCATTCATTTGCAAAGTGCCTTGGCTGCTTGCACACATAGCAGACACTGGTGTTCTTCTTAGGACACTCCAGGATTTTATGGTCCGGGCTGCCACAAAAGGAGCACTTGTTTTGCAATTGTGGGCAAGACTTTGGATAATGCCTCCCTCGGCATTTCCAGCATGTGACATCTACCTTGGTCACTTGCCTTTGATTGCTTCCACTTCCTTTGAAACTTCCAAAAGTCTTAAACCTCTTATTTTTTAATCCAGAACTTGGTCCTTCATAAGGCTTCTTTCCAAACACAAACACTTTCTTCTCCGAAGCTTTTGTTTTCATCTTTTGGTTTCTTCTATAATTCGAGCCTTTTCCACTAGCCCCTTATAACTTCTAACATCAAATTCCACTAAACAAATCTTTAGGTCCTCATCTAACCCATTCAAGAAAACTTGTCTCTTTAACTCCTCGTTGTGCTTATAGGATTCAGGAGCATAGTGTAACAAGCGACTGAACTCGGTTTCGTACTATTCGATGGTTCTCTCTTTTTGAGAAATATTCAAGAAGTCAGCATTGTACCGAACTCTGAGACTCCCTGGAAAATAGTTCTCTAAGAACTCTTCTCGAAACATATCCCAAGTACTGGAGCAGGCAATTCTTGCTTCTTCAATTCCCACCATATTCGGGCATTAAACTTCAACATGAATGTCCCAAAACTGACTCTTAAGTGGTGGGGTATGTCACGCCCCGAAGGGTACCCTAAACGTGGCAGTCCGCCGTACACAATATTAAAGCCTAAGAATGACCACCTCAGTCACGCGAAGGCTTCCATACTATGTACAAGGCGTCTAATACATAAAGGAGACACATCAGAATGATACGTTTTATGTTGATACAATTGAGTAACAATGTAAAGGAAATAAAATCCACTATCCTTTCGATACAAACCACTATACTTCAAAATACAAATCATTCAACTTCAATTACATTCATCCAAAACTTCCCTATATAAACTATTACAAGACAAATCATAAAACTAGCTGATAACTTCAACATTCTCATTTCTTGTCGGAATCCCGAACCTATTCTCGGCTTCAACCATCTCGGTCCCCACTTTGCATTCTTGAGATAACTTGTTCATTTAAACAACTATTGGGGTATAAGCTACACTAGCTTAGTGAGAATTCCCTTAGTTCCGTACCAGAACAAGTAAGCATTAATCAATCATATGCTATGCATGAACAAACTCGTGAGCAAGCAATTATGCATGGGTATCTGGAACCCACACACAGAACGGATTTACGCCCTCTGTATCTTGGGTTAAGGATGGTATTGAAGTCTACACGACTGCTGCTAGTCCCCAAGCCCTTGGCTCATAGCACTCGCCTCGGCTCATAGCACTCGCCTTGGCTAGGCTCACACATGGAATGCATCCCTGATGCGCCTTAGTTCCCTATGAATGAGCTCTGATCCCGGGTCTCATTATCCAAATGAGTCCTCGGATCATACCGATCGACCTGCGTAGGAGTAGCACGCTACCAAATGCAATATGTCTGATGCGATGCATGACCAATTGAATTTTTGCTTAGGTTAAAATATTCATACATTTTTTAGGGTGACCAGCCAATATCATACACATAACAGAAATAATATGAACAGTGCAGTTATCCAATCGAATCGTGGTTTCGATATGCTTTAGTATTCTTTGGCATATATTCATCACAGTCTCATCATATATCACATCCCCATTCATATCGATTTTTATCTTGTTCCTATAGTTTTAATGCAACTAACTACAATCACAATCAAGGTAACAAAACAAGGAGAAAACTCACTCGGCCATTGAATCACCGGTCTTCTAGTAATAACAACCCGGTGGTAGGGAATCATCGAATTCGGGATCACCTAAAAAGGAAGAAATACTCTAATAAGCATTTCAACTCAAACTAATCCAAGGACTTCATACGAACTATCAAATTCGTAATTCGCGTCCTAAGCGGGAATTCCAACTTAAAACGGCCATAACTTGGTCATTTTAACTCGGAATCTCGCAAATTATATATCAATTTCTATCTACTTCGAAAGATCTACCTAATTCTAATATTATATTTAAGTTTTGAAAACATTGAAGCTTCGAAAAGGTCAGATCAGATTAGGGCAGCAACAATTTCAATTTCCGAAAAAATAGTTTTGTAAGAGTTTGTAATGTTCCTACTATAGAAATTGGCTATACATGCAATATGAATGATTTCCTAACATGAATGACATGAGATGAACTTAATGTATGCATGGTCTTGATGATTCTTGCTAAAAGAAAATTTCATAACTCCTTATATTACAAGACTTCAAGGATAACTACTTTTAAGAATATTAGTTTCCTAACTTTGATTATTTCCATATGTTTTTGATTTATTACTTAAGAAAATATAATTATTTTTATTAAAATTGAGTCTTCATTATATCTATTACTTATGACCTTCATTTCTACATAAAAATTTTCATTTTATACTTTATAAGTATGTTTTCCAAAATGATTTACTCAAAAATCCGAATTTTAGAAAATCCACTTTTTGAATGATTCATTTGGGAAAAACTTGTTTAATGCATTAAATTTTAAGACTTTACTAGATCTATTATCTAAGGACTTCATTAACACATAAAACTTGCAATTTGAGCTCAAATACTTAGTGATTACATATGCATCATCTCAAATTACGAATTTGACAATTTGATCACTAACTCAAAATTTTCCATTTTAATTCCATTACTTGGTTTGCACATTACTCATGCCTAAACTTATTTAACTTGTAAAAATCATTGCTTAATGATATCTATTACCTATATACTTCATTTTTCACATAAAACATGAGTTTTGGAGTTGATACATGAGTCTAAAAATTGGTCTGTTGGGATCCGAATTTACAAAATTCATTTTGGTTATATCTTTTGACAAAATCTATCTAAGCTCATGAAAATCCATTCCTTACATATCATATCTTATGAGCCTTTCATTCTTAAATAAAAACTTCATTTTGAGTTGGAAAACATGTTTTTAAAAATAGGCCTCGCCAAAATCCGAAAATGAATTTTTTTTTGAAAATAACTTTGAAAATCACATTAGATTCTTGTAAAAAGAAGTCTTGATGATATTCATATATTAAGCCTCATTTTCTTAAGAAAAAATTACATTTTGACACTTGGAAAGTGGTTTTTAAATATTGATCTTGCCAAAATACGAATTTCACAAATTTTATTCAAGTTCAAATCTAAGATCTACATATAATATGAACATACACCTAATGAAACCCATGAAAACAACTTAAACTCATAGATCTGAACTTTGCTTATCAAAATTACTCATTTATGTTATCTATACCCTAAGCCCTTCATTTTAAATGAAAAATACACATTTTGAAGTTGAAAAATCACTTTTCTAAATATGGTTCCATTTTCATCCGAATTTTCAAAATTGAGTTTTGTTGAAAATAAGATAGATCTTGAATTTCTTACAACTTCGTACCATCATCATGCTATCACAAGTCATCCATGAACATAAAACAAAGTCTAATGCATTTTATGAACTCAAAATTCTAGATCTAGTTTTCTAAACTAGTTTTAAGTGCATGAACACATGTGAATGAAGAATATGCATAAATCATAGGTAATAACAAAAATAATAACTCATATAGTAAGATCTATGGCATAAACAAAAATCAAAGCTACAAAAAGGCAAATCTACAAATATATAACTTTAAACAAGAAAATAATTATAATACAAGGTAATAAAAGTGGGAAGAGAAGATTTCATTTTTGGCATCATCATCCTAAGCTTTTAAGCTTATGGAAGTTCATTTGATGCATGAAACCTTCATTACACTTTGCCTATATCACCTATGGAGCTTTGGGAAGAAGATTGGCTTAGAAATCTTAGGAATGAAGTGTGAAGCCATGGAAGAAGAAGGAGAGCTTGTTTTTTATGGAGAAACAAGAGGAAATGAAGAAGAAAGAGAGGAAAAATGAGAGAGAAAAGTTAAAGAATGAAAGAGGGAAAGTGAGTAAATGAAGGAGTGAGAGGAAATGAGTGTTTAATTGAATAAAAGAAGAGAAAAAAAAATAAAACAAGGCAGCCAAGAAGACATGCTACACGTGAATATTGAGAGAGGAGAGAGAGTGGATTTGTTGAATTTTGACTCAAATTTGAATTGTATAATTAATGTGTAATGTAACTTTTTGAAAAAGGATTGAAATATAATTAATTTTAGTCAAAATAGGAATAAATAAAGGACAATGGCAGCCATAAAGAGGGTCAAAAATCTGCCATCACTTGTGGAATAATGTGTAAAAAGATTGAAGTGAAAAGAAAGTGATATGTGTAAGGTGTGCTTGAAGGTATGGGTTGTAAATGTACTTTTTTAATAAAATAAATTAAAATAAAATAAAATTGAAAAATTTATTCCAAATATTTGTAGCAGATTTTTCATATTTAAAATTAAATAATTATTTGAATTATTTTAGTAATTTAATAAATATGTTACCGGTATGATCAAAATACGCGAATATGGGCTATAAGTAATATTTTTATAACCCGAAAAATTATAAAAATATTATTTTATGAAAATAAAAATATTTTAAAAATATTTTTCAATTATTAAATTAATTTATTTTATTTTTAGTATCGGGTCTTAAACAGAATCTGATCCGGTAAAGATCCGAAACGAACTAAATTTTAGAAAAACAAAATTTTCTATAACATATAAAATATTTATCTAATATAAGAATAATAAAATTTTGTAATGAAATAAAAATGAATAGTGCAAAAGACTAATCAATTACCGGTAATAATGGAAATACAAAAAAAGGTTATAATTGTAACTTTTATAACCCAAAAATTATATAACCGATATATTTGGAAATCTTATGAAAGTATGAGTCTAATGTACTATTGGTATATTTTTTATATCTCGAGCCCCGGGACACGCTTTTCGAAGTCTGCATCCGAACGGGTTCGAAATAGTTCAAAAATTTACCAATCTGATAATTATAAACGAACTTATATTACTATGAGCTATTCTACATTTTTAAACTACATCTCGGCCTCTAGGTCTAGGGGCGCTAGATTGCCGGACTTACACTATTGTATTCCGGTTAGGGTTTCCGGGTGATTTTTCGGTTTAGGCCTTTGTCAATTTGGAAATTGATATTTATGTTTATACAACATATTTAATTTGAGAAATTTATTTTAAATTTTATTTTTGTGAGTATTTAATATCTTTTAACATTTTCGGAATTTTTGAATTGGGTTTCATTTCCGAAAGTTAATCGTTATTTACTTTTTAATAATTCGTTTTTGGGATCTATATTACCCGATTTTATAAATCGGAGTCACGTATGGAATTTGTCGTACGTAGTGATTTTGGAATTATAATATGTTGAGTTCTTACTTTGTTTTTGAGAATTCTTATTTTTCCTAAAATTCGAAAATTTTTCGAATTCGTTCGTGATTTAAGACTAGTTGAAATTCGATTTTAATTTGGAGTGATTTTTAGGGTTTATTTTGAAGTTCATCTTAAAATTATTTATTGAAATTTTCCGGGGCTTACATCCTCCCCATCTTAAGAAAAGTTTTGTCCGCAAAACTTGTTACGTGTATGTCGTTTATCGAGAAAAATTGTGAATCTCGAGTTATACCTCTAGCACCGGTTTATCCTTTAGTTTGTATCATTCTGAATTTTGTATGATAGATATTTTACGAAATATAGCACATACAAATTTATAAGATTTGGCTTAGCGATTCCAACCTTCACTTACACGACTCTTTTGGAAAATGACACGGACTTGACTCGAGACCACAGATGACTTGACTTGACCGACACTAGACGACTCACGACCATACAACATTTCATGACTCGATTACTTTGACCAACGAAGGTTGTGGATTCGCTTCTCCATTCTTATGTTGCTGTATATACAATATCGCGCTTTATGATTCATATTTCCTTAAACAATACAGTCATCATCGTTTTATATTCTTATCATCGTGATCATCTTGATGGGGTTGAAATCAAGAGATCTCATTGCTTTATTGTATCATTATTACTCGTGAAGATCTTATGGAGTTTGGTAATTGAGATTTGATTACTGAAGTTTTAACTTTTGTGTAGCGATCGTCATAGATTTTCGATCTTTCAAAGTCCTTTATTTACAAGAAGTTGTATGAGGATTGTCTTGGAATTCGTTAAATCAGTCAAGTTTTGTTTTAGTTTCCATCATTGGCTCATTCTAGCTTTTAATAGTCTCAAGCTTTCCTATTTTTAGTATAGCCACTTAATCCGAAGGTATTTCTAACAACCTATCTCCCTGATTCTATTGGTAGGAAGGAATATGCAGTATTCTGAGGGTATAGCGCTAACCTGATACCGAGTTGTATCTTTGATCCTCGCTTCCTTCCATGGTAAAGGACTCCAGCTCCTCATCACTAGCTTCTTCATACACTCCATATGTGTGAGGGTTATGGACTAGATTTCCGGATATAGATGTTCTTGAAGAACCTCGATTCCTTTTTCCTTTGTTGCTTTTATTCCTATTATATCTCTTCCTCTTCTTACTTGGTAGATCCAGCAAAGAAACATGCGGGTTATCCCGCTCGGGGCATGTTTTAGCCAAATGTCCCGTTTTTGTGCAAATAAAGCATCCGGTGGTCATCTTTTTAGGACACTTCTCAACTTTGTGACCAGGGTCCCCACAGAGATAGCACTTGAATTGAAGTTGTGGACACTATATAGGGTAGTGCTCTCTCTTACATCTCCAACATTGTATCTTATCCAATATTTTGTCATCTTCCTTGATTGGGTCATCATCCACGGGAAGTGTTCTGACTTTTTGACTTGGGGTCGTTGCAACATAGAACTCCATTTCCTTATTACTTCTTTCTTGCCTCCTCCTTTGAGCATTTTCTATTATCCGTGCTCTTTCTAGCAATCCTTGATAACTCCTTATATCAAATTCTTCCAATTGAGTCCGAAGGTCTTCTTTTAAACCATTCAGAAATACTTGTCTTTTGAGTTCCTCACTTTGTTTATATGATTCTGGAGCATATTGCAACAATCTATTGAACTCGGTTTCGTACTGTTCCACACTACGATTTCCCTGTGAGATATTGAGAAAATCCGCACTGTACTGGACTCTTAAGCTCATGGGGAAATATTTATCCAAAAACTCATATTTAAACATCGCCCATGTAACTGGAGGCGTCAACTCTCTTTCCTTAGATTCCCACCATACTCTGGCATGTAAGCGAAGCATATAAGTCCCATAATTGACTCTCAAACGGTGTGGTACTTCAAAAGCATTAAAGGACCTCTCAATGTGTGCCAACTAATCCTCTGCCTGATTCGGTTTTCCAAAAACTCCGTCAAAATACTGGTTACACTTTATGAAGCATGGTAAGAGACTTTGGTGATGTTGAGGTGATGGGGGTTCATCTTGCATCGTTTCTTGCTCATATCTCACAGGTGTAGACGTTGAACTGACTTGAGTATGATGCATGTAGCTTCTTATCTGACTAGTAAGCCGTTCAATCTCTATTGAAGCATTTCCCCCTTAGTTAGGTGGTTCAGGTATCGCTTGGTTCTTAGGTCCTAAAGGAGTCATGACGGGTTCTTCTTGTGGTTGGGTATATCTCCTACAATTTTATGTTGATACAATTGAGTAACAATGTAAAGGAAATAAAATCCACTATCCTTTCGATACAAACCACTATACTTCAAAATACAAATCATTCAACTTCAATTACATTCATCCAAAGACTTCCCTACATAAACTATTACAAGACAAATCATAAAACTAGCTGATAACTTCAACATTCTCATTTCTTGCCGGAATCCCGAAGCTATTCTCGGCTTCAACCATCTCGGTCCCCACTTTGCATTCTTGAGATAACCTGTTCATTTAAACAACTATTGGGGTATAAGCTACACTAGCTTAGTGAAAATTCCCTTAGTTCCGTTCCAGAACAAATAAGCATTAATCAATCATATGCTATGCATGAACAAACTCGTGAGCAAGCAATTATGCATGGGTATCCAGAACCCACACACAGAACGGATTTACGCCCTCCGTATCTTGAGTTAGGGATGGTATTGAAGTCTACACGACTGCTGCTAGTCCCCAAGCCCTCGGCTCATAGCACTCGCCTCGGCTAGGCTCACACATGGAATGCATCCCCGATGCGCCTTAGTTCCCTATGAATGAGCTCTGATCTCGGGTCTCATTATCCAAATGAGTCCTCGGATCATATCGATCGACCTATGTAGGAGTAGCACGCTACCAAATGCAATATGTCCGATACGATGCATGACCAATTTAATTTTTGCTTAGGTCAAAATATTCATACATTCTTTAGGGTAACTAGCCAATATCATACACATAACAGAAATAATATGAACAGTGAAGTTATCCAATCGAATCGTGGTTTCGATATGCTTTAGTATTCTTTGGCATACATTCATCACAGTCTCATCATATATCCCATCCCCATTCATATCGATTTTTATCTTGTTCCTATAATTCTAATGCAACTAACTACAATCACAATCAAGGTAACAAAACAAGGAGAAAACTCACTCGGCCATTGGATCACCAGTCTTCTAGTAATAATAACCTGGTGGTAGGGAATCGTCGAATTCGGATCACCTAAAAAGGAAGAAATACTCTAATAAGCATTCAACTCAACTAATCCAAGGACTTCATACGAACTATCAAATTCGTAATTCGCGTCCTAAGCGGGAATTTCAACTTAAAACGGCCATAACTTAGTCATTTTAACTCGAATCTCTCAAATTATATATCGATTTCTATTTACTTCGAAAGATCTACCTAATTCTAATATTATTATAAGTTTGAAAACATTGAATCTTCGAAAAGGTCAGATCAGATTAGGGCAGCAACAATTTCAATTTTCGAAAAAATAGTTTTGTAAGAGTTTGTATGATCAAAATACGGGAATATGGTATATAAATAATATTTTTATAACTCGAAAAATTATAAAAAAATTATTTTATGAAAATAAAAATATTTTAAAAATATTTTTCAATTATTAAATTAATTTATTTTATTTTTAGTATCGGGTCTTAAACAGAATCTGATCCGGTAAAGATCCGAAACGAACTAAATTTTAGAAAAACAAAATTTTCTATAACATATAAAATATTTATCTAAAAATATAAGACTTTATAAGAATAATAAAATTTTGTAATGAAATAAAAATGAATAGTGCAAAAGACTAATCAATTACCAGTAATAATTGAAATACAGTAAAAAGGTTATAACTGTAACTTTTATAACTCGAAAAATTATATAACCGATATATTTGGAAACATTATGAAATTACGAGTCTAACGGTACTATTGGTATATTTGTGATATCTCGAGCCCCGGGACACGCTTTTCGAAGTCTGTATCGGAACGAGTTCGAAATAGTTCAAAAATTTACCAATCTGATAATTATAAACGAACTTATATTACTATGAGCTATTCTACATTTTTAAACTACATCTCGGCCTCTAGGTCTAGGGGCGCTAGATCGCCGGACTTACACTATTGTATTCCAGTTAGGGTTTCCGGGTGATTTTTCGGTTTAGGCCTTTGCCAATTTGGAAATTGATATTTATGTTTATACAACATATTTAATTTGAGAAATTTATTTTAAATTTTATTTTTGTGAGTATTTAATATCTTTTAACGTTTTCGGAATTTTTGAATTGGGTTTCATTTCCGAAAGTTAATCGTTATTTACTTTTTAATAATTCGTTTTTGGGATCTATATTACCCGATTTTATAAATCGGAGTCACGTATGGAATTTTTTCGACGTAGTGATTTTGGAATTGTATATGTTGAGTTTTACTTTGTTTTTGAGAATTCTTATTTTTCCTAAGATTCGAAAATTTTTCGAATTTGTTCATGATTTAAGACTAGTTGAAATTTCGGTTTTAATTTGGAGTGATTTTTAGGATTATTTTCGAAGTTCATCTTAAAATTATTTTGAAATTTTCCGGAGCTTATAGGGTACCTCATAACCATCAAACGATCTCTCTATTTGGGCCAACCAGTCTTCGGCTTCAGCTGGTTTTTCGAAGGTTCCATCAAAGTAGCTGTTACTTTTGATGAATTAGCGAGCAAGTTTTGGTGTGACCTCAGTGGTGGTGGTGGTGGAAATGGCGTGACATGCGATTGTTCGCCGGGAGCTTCTACCGTAGCTTCAGGAGCATTCTGTGGTGGAGCAGGAGCTGGATTATTTTGATTTTGTTGCTGAATCAAAATAGTCAACAACTAGTTCATCTGTCCAAGGGCAGCAGCAAAGTCATTTTGCTGGTTCGGGAGGAGCAGGGTTATTGTCCGGTTGGTTACGTGGATATACTCCTTGTTCAGCTGGTACATTGTTGGAATCTCTTTGTTCCCTATTCCTACATCTTCTTGGACGGCTGTTTAATCATTTTACATTTTAGTTTCTATTTTACGCTCTATACTAACGTTTACAGAAATCACGGAAATCTCAATATAAGGACCATAAATCAAAATACAAGACTTAAGGAAATAAATTGGAGAAATAGGAATTAATAGGATCTTAATAAGAAATTAAGAAATCCAAATACAATTCAAAGAAATCACAAAGGTAAGAAATCAACTAAAGGCGGGTGGCTCAGTGGACACTTCAGTTGGTGGTCGCAGAACTTCTTGTTAAGCTCCATGATAATGGAAAACTTCGTTGATGTCAGCTTTCATCAATTCAAGGTGGTCTATCTGTCACGCCCCAAGGGGTACCCTGAAAGTAACAGTCCGCCACATTCAATATTAAAGCTTAAGTATGACAACTTTAGCCATTCCTAAAAACTTTGATATTAAATGTAAGGCATGCTTTCACAATTTTAGAGGACCATACATGGAATTATGAAGCTTAAGAAGATATAATAACATATTAAGAAAAGAGGATTCATAATATTCTTTTATTCATAACGATGTTCTTACAAAACTTAGGAACATTTCCCCTATTCACAAATCTATTATAGGAGTATTTCTACATCTTATCTACTGAACATTTTAAGAGGTTCCTTAACCTAAAAAGAAGGTACTTGGCTGTAAGGTCCTCGTGGCCTTAACCACAAATAAGGGAACTGCAAAAGATATCTATAAGGGTATAAGCTAATAGGCTTAGTAGAACATTTTCATAAATAGCTTCTTGTAACAAAATTTCAAACAAATTGTTTAATCAAACAAATGGAATGCAGCATATATGTGAGCAAACAAAGCATATAGTTTTCTGGGAACTATATATTGAATGGATTTACACCCTCCATTCGGGGTGTGGTGATACATAACCTCAAAACAAGTAATTTTTGTTAAAAATATTTATGCTTTCAACCAATATCGCCAAGCATATGAAGTTTACTTGAATTGAGCGTTGCTTTCGGATAGGCGTTTCCTTAATGTCGCCAAGCAATCGCTTTCGGTCACTTCGCCAAGTGTTGCTTTCGACCCAGGCTACAATCCTTCTCACCTAAGGATCATAACCTAATGCAATATGAACCACTTCATGGTATGCATGATCCATTTATTTATGAAGTCATAACATTATTATTATCAGATTTAAGGTGATCAAGGAATTTCATACAAATTAAGTGTTATATTAAAACAAACATTAAATCAATTCCGGCCTCGATATTCTTAAGATTCTTTCAAAGAATTACCTTTACAAACATATCTATTTGTCTTTTCTTAATTCTAATGCAACTAAATTACAAGCACAAACAAGTAAAGCATTTTAAGGAAATAAACTCACGATGCCATGACGACGATTTCTCTAGCGGATGAGTTGCTCATACATTCCACTTAATCGAAATAGTCTTCGGGATATAGGTATTTTTCCTCGGAATCACCTAGCCAAAGAAAATACCTAAGATGAGTATTTCTTGATGATTTTCTTGAATTTTGACAAAACAATGTTATGAGAACGTTAAAGTTCGTATAAAGGAGAATTCTAATTTAAAATGACCATAACTTTGTCATTTTAACTCAGAATTGCGCATATAATATACCGATTTCTACCTACTTGAAAAGATCTATTCATTTCTAAAACTATTTTTTTCAAACTAAACCATTTAGGCCCCAAAATAGTGGCGATAAAATTCACCACGAATTTTCTAACTCAAAAACAATTTTGATTATATCATTCAAAATTTGTTTGATAAATACTTAGTTATCTATATAGTTGAAAAATCCTCTTTTTATAGCTACATAGCTCATATTTATTCATGTTCAAGTGCTTATTGTCCATTTATGTTTCTTTGAGTAAAACAATGACAATTTAGTGTTTTAGAAATCTATAGTTTACAAGAAATTTATTTTTGTAAATCTTTTAAATGAATATTTTGTTTTTCAAAGAATCACTTCTTGTTTGACTTATTACTTTTCCTAGATGACCTTTTTTGAAAAATAATTTTCTTCTTTCCTATATTCTCTATATTGGTGTTATTTTTCATATTTATTTTCTATACAATTTTCTTTTGTCCATTTGTTTGAAAAGATCTTTATTTGAAAATTTTTCATCCTTTCCTCATGTTATGTTTTTCATAGAAATAATTTTTGTACCAAAAATAATTTTCTTTTGAAAAACAAAGTGGGATAATAAAGGATTTAAAAAGCTTTTCATAACAAAAGTAGTTTCTAAAATTGTAATGGGTTCTTTTAGTAATTTGAAAAGAAATGACTTTATTTTTTTGTTAAATCATAGATTTTATACTTCACATAAACTTATTTCTTAAGTGATAAAATCTTCTTTTGTCAATTATTTTTAGAACTTGAAATTTTGGACAACAATCTAACTGAACATGATTTATGAGAAATAATAGCAAACAAAAATAACATAAATAATAAAGTCAAGTATTGGGAGTCTTAGCTTCTTCAAAGCTCCCGGGACTAAGAAATAGACTAGTCCCAAAATAAAAATAAAATAAAATAAGGAAAAATTTGTTTTGACTTGATAAGGACAAGTTTAAGACTAGAGACTAGTCTTAAAATAACAAGGAATAAATAAATTGCAATGAAATAAATAAATAAATTGCATGAAATAAATAAATTGCAAGTGAGCTTATATGCTCTAAAGAATATGTGTATATATATATATAGATAATAATACTTAGATATAATAACAATAATATGAATAAAATAACAACATAAACATAAAAGATTTTCATGAACAAGAACAATACATGAACATAGTATAGCTTCCATAACACTTAGTGAAATAGCCATGAATTCCTTAAATTATATATTAATGTGTTATTGAAATGAAATAATTATATATATATGGTGTGTGTGTGTGTGTGTGTGTGTGTGTGGTGTGTGTTGTGTGCTTGGTTAACATAGTTAGTGAATGTGTTAGATATGTGTTACTTTGTATGTGTATAGTATTATGAAATTAATGTTATTGCTTGATATGTGTAAATGAGCATATAGTGTAATGAATATGTGTCTTTTTTTCAAATTAACATGCATGTGTTATGTTTAGAATCTAATCAAATTATTTTGAATTTGCTTAGAATTATGACAGAATTTTGGGTAAACTTTAAAACCACTTTTTGAGCCTAATAACAACTCAAATGCATTTGAAATTTTCCCAAATTAATCCTAGGACAAATATACCCCTAATGGTAAGATTTGGATGACACATGATTTTAATTGGACAAGTTAAGCCCTCCTTTTTGGCAGCCCCATTTTTATACGAATTTTCACTTCTTTTCTTTCTTTCTTTCTTTCATCCTTTTTCATCCCAAAATCTTAAATCCTAAGCCAAGATTTATTACAAGCTTTAGGATTTGAACATCATTCCAAGCCAAGATTTAGTCATGTAAGTTTATGCTAACTTTATCTTTTTTTTTATGTTCTAATATTGTGTTGTTTGTAAATGTTAGAATATATAGATTTTGAGGTGATGATGGTGTGGGATTGATTTGGTGCATTGATGATAGTTTGAATGAGATTATGTGGCTAATGGAGTGTAGTATATATATCTTATAGGAGTGTGGACGTGTGGGGATGAGTATTTTGGAAGATTGAAGATTGAGTAGTTGAGATGTGAAATTGAAGTGTGATTAGTGTTTGATGACAGATGTCACGCCCCAATGGTACCCTAAACGTGACAGTCCGCCACTCAATATTAAAACTTAAAATGACAACCTTAGCCATTCCCTAAAGCTTTTATAATCAAGTGTAAGCGTACTTTCATAACTTTAGAGGACCAATATGAATTATGAAGCTTAAGGAGATATAAAAACATATTAAAAGAAAAGAGATTCATAATAAATATTCATTCATAGCAAAGCTTTACAAATTAAAGAACATTTCCTTGAGTTTCTAATCTATTATAGGGATATTTACATGTTAATACTAATGCTGCACTTTTATCTAAATTTCTATTATCTAAAAAGATTACCTGTCTGCAGGGTCCTCGTGCCTTAACCATAAGTAAGAAAACTGCAAAAGATATCTATCGGGATATAGGGTCTTTTGTTTTGGCTTTTTTTCGACAGAGACAGACATTTTTTTAAACTTTTTTCTAACAAATTATTTATCAAGAAATAGATATAGATAAAAAAAAAGTTGACAGTTCTCATCAAAAGATCAAATAGAACAAATATAGATAAAATTTAGATGCAAATCGGATATATTTTGCACATATCATTTTAAAAAAGATACAGATATAGATGAAAAACAGACAATCCAAACAGACTCATAAGCTAATAGGCTTAGAACACTATTTCCATAAATAACTTCTTGTAACAAGATTCAAACAAGTTGATTTAATCAAACAAATGTAATGCATAAGCACGTGGGCAAAACAATCATATAGTTTTCTGGAACAATATGTTGAAGGTTTTGCGCCCTCCATTCGGGGTGTTGGTGAACATAACCTCAATTCAAGTTTTTAAATAAAAAGTTTTCATGCTCGCGAGCACTCATCGCCAAGCATTCCGAATCTACTTGATGACCTTGCTTTCGGATCACCGCCAAGCATATTCCATTAAGCCGCCAAGCAATCGCTTTCAGATCTCCCGCCAAGTGTTGCTTTCGACATGAAGCTTACTATCCTTCTCACCCAAGGATAATAACCTAACATGCAATGTGACTCACTTCGTGGTATGCATGAGTTAATTAATTTATAGGTCATAGCATATATTCTTAAATTTAGGCGATCAGGAATTCATACAAATCAATACTATACTAAACAATCATTTAAAACAATTCTGGCTTCGAGATCTTAAAAATTCCTTCAAAAAATTATTACATACATACCGGTTTTATCTTTTTCCTAACTCTAATAACTAATTTACAAGCACAACAAGTATAGCATTTAATGGAAATATACTCATGATGCCATGGTGACTATTCCTCTATGCGGATGAGTCGTTCACACACTCCACTTAGTCGTAATAATCCTCGGGTAAAGAATCCTTCCTCGGGGTCACCTAACCAAGAAAATACCGTAATGAGTTTTTCTTGAATTTGACAAAACCAATGTCAAAAGAACGTTAAAGTTCGTATAAAGGGATGTTCCAACTTAAAATGGCCATAACTTGGTCATTTTAACTCGAATCGCGCATATAATATACCGATTTCTACCTACTCGAAAAGATCTACCCATTTCTAAAATTATATTCAACAATCAAGGCCATATAGGCTTCGAAAAAAGGGCGACAAAATTCACCACGGATTTTCCAACAAAACAACCTTGGTTCAAGAAATCTAGATTTTTTGATAAATACTTAGTTATCTATATAGTTGAAAAATTTCCTTTTTATAACTATATAACTCATATTAAGCAGCTCAAATGTCTTGTTGTCCAATTATTTTTCTTAGGTAAAACAATGTCGGTTTGAAGCTTTTTGGAAATTGTTTTTGTAAATTTCTTTGAAATGAATACCTTGTTTTCTTTGTTTTCTAAGGACGTTTTATGTTAGTTTTATTTATCTTTTTCCTAAGTAACATTTGAAAAATTTTCTATTTTCTAAGTTACACTAATACTATTTTGAAGTCTTTTAGGAAAATGCTATTCTTCATATTTATTTTCTTGTGCAAATTCCTTTGTTTATTTGTTTTGCAAAAGTCTTTACTTGAAATTTCTCATTCTTTTCTCATATCTTATGTTTTCATAAAATCATCCATGCATGAAAATTTGTTTTCTTTATAAAAACAATGTGGAACAATTAAGAACTTTTTGTAGAAAAACTAGTTTCTATAATCTTATTAACTTCCCCTTGTAACTTGAAAAGGAATTATTTTTGTTTTTAACCATAGATGTTCTTTGCCTATTTGTTTGTAAATGTCTTTACTTGAAAATTCCTTAGCCATTCATCCTATTTATCTTTTTATAAAAAGAACCATTTTTGTATCAACAAATATTTTCTTTTGAAAAACAAGGTAGAATAATAAAGATTTTCGTAGCTTTCTAAAGTAAAAGTAGTTTATAAAATTATAGCGAGTTCTTTTTGTAACATGAAAATGAATGAGTTTATTGTTGTTATCTTATATATTTTTATGCTTTACGTAAACTTATTTCTAAGTGACAAAATCCTTCTTTTGTTTAATTATCTTTAGAAAATAAATTTTTTTTGGACAACAATCTAAATGAACATGATTATAAGAATAATAATAAACAAAATAACGTAAAACATAAATAATAAAGTCAAGTATTGGAGTCTTAGCTTTTTCAAGTCTCCCGAGACTAAGAAGTAGACTAGTCCCATAATAAAGTAAAATGAAAGAAAGAAAACTTGTTTTGACTTGATGAGGACAAGCCTAAGACTAGAGGCTAGTCTTAATTTCAATAAGGAATAAATACATTCAAAGGAAAAGTAAATAAATTGCTTTGCATGAAATAAATAAATTGCAAGTGAGCTTATATGCTCTAAAGAATATGTATATAGCTATATGGATATGTTAGATAGTAATGAACATAAAAAACATAAATGAACATAAGAAATTATGATTTATGAACAAAAACAAAGTATGAACCTATTGTTGCTTTCTTAACCTTCATGGTTTTAGAAAACACACACTAAGCTCATACTAAGTAGATGAACATGAAGAAATCTTGAAGAAACTCTTACCTAAAGGAAGTTAAACTAAGAAGACTTCTTGAAAGAACTCTTGAGAGAATTTGAGAGAGATTTTAGTATAGTAACTTTAGAGAAGAAGTGGTGTGAAAGAAGTGAAAGAGGAGGGGGGTATTTATAGGAAATTGAGGAGTGATTTTTGTGTGATTAAATAAAAGATGTAATATGCAAAGTAGATGTGATATAAAGTTATGGGAAAGGTAAAAAGTTAAGTTTATAGGTTATGTAGAGTGTAAGAATAGGTAAGAAAAAGTAGAGATAAAAGAATAGTATAGAATAGTAATGAATAGTGTAATGTAAAATAGATATGACAATTAAAGTACCGGTAGTAAGAAAATACGCGTATAATAGCTATCTGTTATTTTACTTACCGAAAAATTACGAAACTGATATTTTTGGAAAACTTATATTTTTATGAGTCTAACGGTGTATTCAGAATATTTTTACTATTCCGAGCTTCCGGACACGTTTTTCGAGAACTGTGTCCGATCGGGTTCGAAGGACACCTGAATTTCGTGAAACTGAAATTTTTATAAAACCTATGGTTATTACGAACTATTCTAGCTAATTATCCCAACTTCGTTTTTCAGGGCCAAAGAAAACGGCAATGCCGGATTTAGTTTGATACGGTAAACTAGGGTTTTGTTGACCTTTAGGGTTTCGTTTGACTTTCGGTTTAGGGTTTTATGCTAAACCGATTTCGAAAATTTGGGGGTTTACACTAGAAGTAGAATTCATGTTGTTAGGATAGTATTTGGATCATATAACAAGCTTTAGAAAGTTTAGACTAAGTTTGGAGAATTTTTTAAAAATGAACAAGTTGTAATAAAACAGGGGAAATCAAAAACATTTTCGTATAGGCTAAAATTTGAACGTACACCGGCATCTGAGGTTTCTACGTTGCCAGCCTATAGGCGGTATTGGAAGACGACAGAATCAAATTTCTTAAGGCCGATCGAACGCCGCCGGCTTTCGTTGGAAAAATCAGCCGGCGTTCGCTGGAAAAGTCAGCCGACTTCATTCTTTCACATTGTACGCTGGCTACTGAGAATCAAAGTCGCCAGTGTATAGTGAGAGGCTGCCAGCGTATCTATGTAAGCGGCCGGTTTGCACCTCTCTGGACGTTTTGAAGAATTTTGGATTTTGCATTCTACACCGGCTCAAAGCCGCGCGGCGAATGAAGGCAGTCGACGTACCCTTAAGTGCTGCTAACGTTTGCAGTGTTGATTTTCATACTATAGAACACCGGCTCAAAGCCACCGACTTTGAGTGCCGCCGTATCCCCTGCGCTTTTGAATTTTTAAAAACTTTCTTCAAAATTTTCTAAAGTTTGATATATGATCAATTACGTATTTGTTAAGTGTTCTATGATATAATAGGATGTTTAAATGCTTTATTATGACTTTGTATTAATTTATTTGAATTTCTTTGATTTATTGTATTTTCAATTAGTTAATTAGTACTTAGGCTAAATGTGAAATTTAATATTGATTTAAACAGTGATAGATCATCGCCCAGTCAACCCCGTTAATTCTCGAGCTATCTCAAGTACACAGTAACTTGCTTGTCTCTTTGCTAGGATAGGCATCAAAATCAAGCTACCTTAAACTAAGAAAATCCTATGGATAAATGAGCGTTGATTGTCGTTGTTTGCCATTGAATCTGGTTCGGAGAGCGGCACCCTGCTCAGATTGGAGCAGGTACTTTCTCGTTAATGGATAGAATTGTTTAGAAGATATGAGTATCTGAACTGCTCATATCAACCCCTTGAGCGTCGTGATACGTTACTCAGGACCCCCTAGTATTACGGGCTATGCCGGAAGGTGGGCTGCCTAGTCTGTATGAACAGTAGGGACCACTCAGGGAGGCGGACGTAATACTAGATCCTTGTTGTCTAGAGTTTGAATACTCCTGTATTGTTTTACTAACTAAAGACTTAATAATAAACAAGTGATTGTTGCATAATGCATTTAGCCTAAGAATGTGTGATCCACTTCGCATTTTGTATTCGTTACTTGTGTACTGGGCCTTTGGCTCACATTTTATCTATTTCAGGTGATGATTCCGATGAGTTCTATACGAGTATGGGGTACGGAACCGACTTTGAAGATTTTCTTGATGGGTTGAAGGATTAGAGATGACCATGGACTCAATGGACCCCTATGAATGTAATAGATTAGATGTGATTCTTTTTGGTTGATGATGTAATTATAGTGTTAGTTGAGTTGTGTTTTGAGGATTTTTGCTAAGGCTTGTAAGAAGCCTTTGGATGTAATACATATATATATATGTATGTGTTTAGCTAGTTAAAAGTT
The DNA here is from genome assembly GCA_024138025.1 of Combretum micranthum. Taxonomy (NCBI): domain Eukaryota; kingdom Viridiplantae; phylum Streptophyta; class Magnoliopsida; order Myrtales; family Combretaceae; genus Combretum; species Combretum micranthum. The sequence goes on from JAMXBD010001298.1 coordinate 144,420, forward strand.
AAGTTGTACTCCTTTGTAAAATGTGTTGGTAGTGTAGTAGTATAGTTTTGTTTAAGGTTAGAAAAAAAGAAAAAAACAAAGAGGAAGCTATGTCTCCTATTGTATATTATCTTTATGGAATTAGATAAATAATTACTCAAACAAATCCTTCAAGCAACCTTGCATATAATCTTAGGGGTTATATGTGGTTGGGGAACCGTTATCTCCTATTCCAAATATAGGGGTGACAACGGGTCCTTACACTTAGTCTTTGGAAACTCACACCATGGTCATGTAAAGTTACATGACATGGGAAGAAGAAAATAATAAAAAGTTTACCTAAGAAGGCTTTGCTAGTATTATGCTGTTATGGGTTTTGTTGTAGGTAGAAAGTGGTTTGTGATTATTTTGAGAGAGTTTTGAGAAGACATTTGGAGAGAGTTTTGAGAGGAAAATTTGAGAGAGTTTTTGTAGGGAATTTGGGGTAGTAATTGTGTGAAAGAAGTGAAAGAGGAAGGGGGTATTTAGGAAAATGTGGAGTGATTTTTGTGTGATTAAAATAAAAGAAAATTGAAACAAATTGAGAGAGGGAGGACCGGGGGGCAGGGCGGGCGGGGCGCATGCATATAAAGAGGGGAGAGAGAGTTTTTATTTTTTATTTTTGTTGATTAAATGAAGTAATAAGTGAGGTAGATGTGAAATAAAGTTATGGGAAAGGTAAAAAGTAAAGGTTATAGGTTACGGTGTTTGTAAGAGTAGGTGTAAGAGAAAGTAGAGATAAAAGAATAGTGTAGAATAGTAATGAATAGTGTAATGTAAAGTAGATATGATTGCGATATCTGTTATTTTTACTTACTGAAAAATTATAAAACTAATATTTTTGAAAACCTTATATTTTTACGAGTCTAACAGTATATCCATAATATTTTTACTATTTCGAGCCTTGAGACACGTTTTTAAAGAACTGTATCGATCGGGTTCAAGATGGGTCGCGGTTTTACTAATCTGATCTTTTTAGGCTTCTTTAGGTAATTACGCACTATTTTATATTCTAAACTCCTACTTACTTTCACCGAGTTGTTTATTCGAGATTGCCGGACTTAAGCTATTATATCTAACTAGGGTTTTGTTAACTTTAAAGTTCCGGTTTACTTCCAGATTAAGGTTTTAGGCTAAACCGATTCCAAAAATTTAGGGGTTTACACCATCAAATTGTCATGGGCGTACACGTACATTGGTCCAATGCGTGTCCATGTTCAAAAATCGGGCAAAGTTTGACCTCCAAAAATTTAGGGGTTTATACCATACATGGAATTATGAAGCTTAAGAAGATATAATAACAAATTAAGAAGAGAGGATTCATAATATTCATTTGTTCATATCAATAATCTTACAAAACTTAGGGGCATTCCCCAGTCACCAATCTATTACAATAATATTTCTACATCTTATTCAACACTAAACTTCATCTAGAAATTCCTTATCCAAAAGGAAAAAAAAATCTGGCTGCAGGATCCACGAGGCCTCAACCAAAAATAAGTAAACTACAAAAGATATCTATAAGAGTATAAGCTAATAGGCTTGGTGAGAACTATTTCCATAAATAACTTCTTGTGTAATGGAACTCAAATAAGTTATTTAAGCAGACAAATAGAGCAACATACACGTGGCAAACAAGGTATATAGTTTTTCGAGAACTATATGTTGAATGGATTAACACCCTCCATTCGGGGTTTGGTGATACGTAACCTCAAAACAAGTAGTTTTAGTTAAAAAGATTTATGCTTTCGACTAATATCGCCAAGCATATTAAGTCTACTTGAATTGAGCCTTGCTTTTGGACTTTCCGCCAAGCATTTCCTTCATGTCGCCAAGTAATCGCTTTCGGTCACTTCGCCAAGTGTTGCTTTCAACCTGAGCTACAATCCCTCTCATCTAGGGATAATAACTCAATGTAATGTGACTCACTTCATCGTATGCATGAATCCATTTATTTATGATATCATAGCATCATTGTTATCAAATTTAAGGTAATCATCGAATTTCATATAAATAAAGTGTTATATTAAAACAAACATTAAATCAATTCCGGCCTCGATATTCTTAGGATCCTTTCATCAAATTATCTTACATACATATCCATTTGTCTTTTCTTAATTCTAATGTGACTAGATTACAAGCACAATCAAGTAAAGCATTTAAAGGAAATAAACTCATGATGCCATGTCGACAATTCTTCTAAATGGATGAGTCGCTCACATAATCCACTTAGTCGAAATAGTCCTCAGGGTATAGGTATCCTTCCTCGGAATCACCTAGTCAAGGAAAATACCCAAAATGAGTATTTCTTGATGCCTTTGTTGAATTTTGTCAAAACAATGTCATGAGAACGTTAAAGTTCGTATAAAGGAGAATTCCAATTCAAAATGGCCATAACTTGGTCATTTTAACTCGGAATCACGCATATAATATACCGATTTCTACCCACTCAAAAAGATCTACCCATTTCTAGAACTATTTTTATCAAACTAAACCATTTAGGCCCGAAACAGCGGTGATCAAATTCACCATGAATTTTCCTATCCCAAAAACAATATTGTTTCAAACTTTAAATCATTCAAAATTTATTTGATAAATACTTATTTATCTATCTAGTTGAAAAATTCTCTTATTATAGCTACTTATCTCATATTTATTCATGCTCAAGTGTTTGTTGTCCAATCATGTTTCTTGAGTAAAACAATATCAATTAGGAGTTTAGAAAAATATAGTTTACAAGAATCCATTTTATAAATCTTTTTAAATGAATATTTTGATTCTCTTTGTTTTTAAAGAATTACTTTATGTTTGGCTTATTATTTTTCCTAGATGACCTTTTTCGAAAAGTAATTTTCTTCTTTTATAAATTCTCTACATTAGTGCTATTTTTCCTATTTATTTTTAGTATAATTTTTCTTTGACCATTTGTTTGAAAAGATCTTAATTTGAAAATTCTCATTCTTTCTCATAAGGTTTTCTTTATATTATGTTTTCATAGAAATCATTTTTGTATCAAAAATCTTTTTCTTTTTGAAAAACAAAGTGATATAGAAATGATTTAAAAAGCTTTTCAAAACAAAAGTAGTTTCAAAAATTGTAGTGAGTTCTTCTTATAACTTGGAAAGAAATAACTTTATTTTGTTAAACCATAGATTTTATATTTGATAAACTTATTCCAAAGTGATAAAATCTCTTTTTTATCAAATATTTTTAAAGCTTGGAAAAATTTGGACAATAATCTTAATGGCATGATCTATGAGATATAATAGCAAGCAAAAGTAACATAAATAATAAATAAAGTGAAGTATTGGGAGTCTTAGCTTCTTCAAGGCTCCCAGGACTAAGAAGAACTAGTCTCAAAAGAAAAATAAAATGAAAGAAAGAAAATTTTGTTTTGACTTGATGAGAACAATCTAAGACTCGAGACTAGTCTTAAAATAAGAAGAAATAAATAAATTGCAATGGAAGGAATAATAAATTACTTTGCACGAAAATAAATAAATTGCAAGTGAGCTTATATGCTCTAAAGGATATGTATATATATATAGATACATAAAAATACTTAGATATAATAACAATAATATGAACAAACTAAAACAATATGAACATAAATGGATTTTTATGAACAAGAACAATATATGAACATAGTGTATGAAACCCCTGAAATTTTCATAATTCATAGAAAATAATCCTAGAAGTATAATATCAAAATTGAAATCCCAAAAATCGACCCAAGTTAAAACAAAACTCTAAATTAGGTCAAACACGAAAATTTTTTGTCTTGAGAAAATGAGGACCCTTGAAACAAAATATAAAATTCAACTATCGATTGAATCAACATCTGTATGCCAATCAAATCATCTACTCGATTCCTAAAATGTAAATCAAAACGATATATTCAAATAACGCTTGACAACGAAATGCTAAGATCTTAAAATCCTTGGTGAATTTTGGAATAAGAATTTCAATTTTCACCAAAAGTCAAACTGAGTCAACTCATAACCTTAAAATCGGTTAAACGATCCCGAAAACTGAAAACTATTAAATAATCACAAATAAAATAAGATAAACCATAGATATCGAGCTAAAAATATAAAATGGTCAAAACTCCAAAATTATACGATCTTACGAATAACTTAACAAAACCGGAAGTCAAATTAGAACTCTAAAAGTCAACAAAGCTTACAAACAAACCTAGTATTTAAGATCCGACAATCCCACACTCTTAAACCCTAAACAACGAAATGAAAATGATCGTTGATAATAGTTCGTAATAATATAGGGAAGCTTAAAAATATCAGATTCGCAAATTTCTAGTGTCCTTTGGATCCGAACGGGATCAATTTTCAAAAACTGTGCCCCGGTATATTGGATAGAAAAGATATTCCGTAAATACCAATAGACTCTTAAAAATTTAAGGTTTTCAAAAATAACAGTTTTAGAATTTTTCGGTAGCTAAAAATTACAGATATCGCATTTATACGCGTATTTTTATTACTACCAGTATTTTAATTGTCTAGTTTACTATTCATAGTGCTTTTCTACTATTTATTACTATTCCTCTATCTCTACTTTTTCTTACTAGCTATTCTTACACCTATATACCTATTTCTTACAATTTTCTTTTTTCATAAAAATTCTATAGCACATATTACTAAACTTCTCTCACACTTTTCTTCTAAAATTAATTTTTTTTATCAAATATCTCTCTCCCTTTGTGCATTGCCGTCCACCCCCTTTTCTCTCTTCACCTCATCTATTTTCTTTTTCAATTAATTTAATTACATCTAATTTTCACTCCAAAATTTTATAAATACCCCATTCCTCCTTCATTCTTTCACACAATTCATTTCACTACCAAAACTCTCCTAAAATCTCTCCACAAATCCTCTCTTCAGTATTTCTCTCTACCAAAACTCTCTAAAACCAATTATTTACAAAAATCATTCCTTATACACGAACTTTCTACCATATATCACTACTCACATAATACCCCTTTCATCTACCATCTTCATACCACATAAACACTTTAGGTAAACTTCTTTCAACCATTTATTTACTCATGTAATGTAACTTAACATGACTATGGTGTTGTTTTAGAACTCATATGAGTAGTAAAAGCAACAACATGTTTCATGTTTTGTTCTTGCACATGAACTTCCTATTTTATTATGTTGTTATGTTGATTTTGTTATTCATATCTAACTAAATATATTTATGTATTTATATATAATCTTTAGAGCATATAAGCTCACTTGTTATTTATTTAATTTCATGCTATTTCTTTAAGACTAGTCTTTCTAGTCGTAGACTTGTCCATATCAAGTCAAAACAACCTTTTCTTTATTTTCTTTATTCTTTTGGGACGAGTCTATTTTTAGTCCCGAGATGCCTTGATGAAGCTAAGGCTCCCAATACTTGACCAGGATACCTTGATGAAGTTAAGGTTTCCAATACTTGATATTTTATTATCTTGCTTATTATTATTTGTTTCTAGTATTTTCTCATGTTCTTATTATTTTATATGCTCGCAATAGTTGCACCTACATAATAATATTGTCTCAACTAATTTAAAAGAAGAATTTTACTTTATTAAAGGAACTTAAAACTAAATTTTCGATTATGTGACTTGTCACAAAATAATGGAGTTATTATCAACAACATAGAAATAAAGTTTTCTCAAAGTTTTCTTAAATAACAAAGATAGTTTTACCAAGGAAACATAAGAAATAAATACTTTAATTGTATATTATGGGAGCCTAAGTTTTAGTAAAATAATTTGTTAGTTTTCAAAGTTCTTACAAAAAACTTAAAGATTAAATTCTTTTAAACTCCATGATAAAACCAAGAAACAAACTAGTTTTCAAAGTTAAGATAAAATCAACTCATAAAGTTATGAACGCACTTAGGAAAATAATGATTTTTAAGTTCCTAAAGAAAAAACTTATTTTCAAAGAATATAAATAAGATAAGATTAAAAAAAAGGATTTTATCTATAAAGAGGATTCTTTTCAAAGGAAATAAAAGAATAAGTTTTAGGAAACAAAAACTTATATTTAGATAATAAAAATAAGAAGACAAGACTCATTTTCTAAAACCATTCTAAATACAAAGTTATAAAAAGGTTTTCAACAACTTAATGCACTTTGATAACTTTGATCTTTTATCACTATAAGTAAAATTTATAAAAGACTAAGGTTAAAGGAAAATTTACTCGTTTTGGAAAAATGAATGAAGAAAATAAAATAAGAATATACTCATTTATAATAATTTATGAAAATATCAAGTTCCTTCAAAAAACTTGAAAAGAAATTTATCAAGTTAAGTTTTAACACTTTTAAAAAGAATTATTTTATGAAATAAATTGTTGAGACACTATCATTATAAATTTTGCATATAAAGTGAGCCTATCTATATACTCAAAAGATTTATCAATTATATATATATATATGTGTGTGTGTGTGTGTGTGTTGTGTATTTAATAGAGGATTTTTGAATGAAGTTGAGTTTGGAAATGGTTTTGCAAAGTCTAGAAATTTTTCATTTTAAATCTATACCTAACATTTTTGGAACCCAAATGACCTTATATGAAAAAATAACCTAAGAAATGGATAGATCTTTTTGAATAGATAGAAAACGGTATATTATATGCGAAATTCCGAGTTAAAATGAGGAAGTTATGGTAGTTTTAAATTGAAATTTCATTTTATATGAATTTGACGAACATAGTGAAATAGAATTAAAAATTTTAAGTGGAATTTCTACGAAATACTCATCCTGGGTATTTCTTTTGTCTAGGTGATGAAGGATACGAGAATACCTTACCTGAGGATTACTACGACTAAGAAGATCGCAAAATGAACGAGTGAGTTATTCCTCTTAATTTCGTTACCTTACTTGTGCTTGTAAAGTAGTGACATTAGTATACCAAGAAAAGATAAAAATGGATAAATGGGAATTCGGGGATACGTATATATGTGATTCTTTGTTTATGCATGAATTGAGAATTAAGAATATCGTAACTTTAAACTACTTGTTTAAGTGTTTCTGTTTGTTTACTTGTATGACTGTTTATTTGCTAAATTGATTGATTGCCCCCTAATAAACCTTAATAAGGTTTGGCTTATGAAAAAAATAAAATGCTCACGCATAGCATCCATTGAGTCACATCTCTTTCGAAAGGCTACTACTCCTACACATAGAGTTGGATTGGTTGTTATCGTACTGTGACACGGGCCATGTTCCTTCCTAGAGAATCCAAATCGCCCAGGGAATGTGACTCTAGGTTCGGAGCCAAGCCAATCGAATGCTTTGGGTGGGGACCTAGGGACTAGCATTAGAAGATTGAGGATCTTCATCATCGATTCCTTAACCTTCAATACGGAGAAGTAAATATGTTCTATATATGGTTTTCAGATAACTATATATATTCGTGTGTCACGTGATTGTTGAATTGTACGCATAGCATATGTGTGAAAATTTAAATGAACTTGTTTGAAAACATGGTAAGAATAAAAAGGAATATCTCACTAAGCCAGTTGTAGCTTATACCCCGATAGATTTTGTTGAAACACTCATGGCTGAAATTGAGGATCATGACATTAAGGAAGTCATGGAAGGACATTAAGCTTCTATGAAGGAAATGGAAACATAAGATGAAGTAATTTTGTAAGGTTCTTTATGTGTAATGAATTCTATGCTAATATTTTGGAGATTCTAAGATGTATATTTATTTGAAGACAATAGAGGGATATGCTCCTAAGAATTGTAATTTAATATGTTTATGTTATATGATAAGTATTCTCTTTGCCTTGTTACTTATTTATTATCAATATAAATTGCGTTACTCCGATGCATTCTCTTGGTTGTAATGTACGCCTTGTACATGATATGGAAGCCTTTGCGTAACTGAAGTAGTCATTCCTAGGCTTTAATATTGTGTACGGTGGACTGCCACATTTAGGGTACCTCTCGGGGGGTGACAGTGTAGCTTCCATAATATTTAGTTTTTGGAAACTCACTCCATGGTCATGTAAAGTTACATGACATGAGAATAATAAAAAATAAAGAAAAGTTTACCTAAAGAAGGTTTTTGAAGTGTTATGTGGTTATGGGTTTTGTGTAGATAGAAAAGTGGTTTGAGATTATTTTGAGAGAGTTTTGAAAGGATATTTTGAGAGAGTTTTTGTAGGGAAATTTATGAGTAGTAATTGTGTGAAAGAAGTGAAAGAGGAGGGAGGTATTTATAGGAAATGAGGAGTGAATTTTTGTATGATTTAAATAAAGATAAAATAAAACAAATTGAGACGGATATGTGGTTGGGGGGGGGGGGGGGGGGGGGGGGGGGGGGGGGTGCAAAGAGAGGGGGAGAGAGAGAGTTTTATTTTGTATTTTTTTTTTAAATAAATGAAGTAATAAGTAAGGTAGATGTGAAATAAAGTTATGAGAAAGGTAAAAAATAAAGATTATAAGTTATGATGTTGTAAGAGTAGGTTGTAAGAAAAAGTAGAGAGAAAAGAATAGTGTAGAATAGTAATGAATAGTGTAATGTAAAGTAGATATGACTAATAAAGTACCGGTAGTAAGAAAATATGCGTATATTGCGATATATGTTATTTTTACTTGCTAAAAAATTATAAAACTGATATTTTTGAAAACCTTATATTTTTATGAGTCTAATGGTATATTCAGAATATTTTTACTATTTTTAGGCCCGAGACATGTTTTTCAAGAACTATGTTCGTTCAGTTCAAAACGATTCGCGGTTTTTCTAATAAGATCTTTTTAGGCTTGCTTAGGTAGTTACGAACTATTCTATATACTAAACTCTTACTTACTTTCTTGGGTTGCTTATTCAAGATTGTTGGACTTATGCCATTACGTCTAACTAGGGTTTTGTTGAGTTTAGGGTTCCGGTTGACTTTCAGATTAGGGTTTTAAGCTAAACCGATTCAAAAAATTTGGGGGTTTACATACATATAGATAGCTCACCGCATGACATTCATGATGATAACTTGTAGGTAATGCATGTACATATAACACACTTGGTAGAAACAAAGTTAGGAAAATAGTGTCTTATACATCCTATTAAACATTATCTAAGTACATGAGGAAATAGATTTACAAACACCTATGAATCATGCATGATATTGAGTTATATATGTATATAATAGAGTCTTTCAAGATATAATGATAGCTAAGTATCTAGCTTTGGAATGATGCTTGGTTTAAAATTAAGAGTTAAATTGTAGGATGAGAATTTCATATAGCATTATGTACCTTTTTTATGGACCAAATGACCTTCTTTATGGAAATAACTCTAGAAATAGATAGCTCTCATTGAATAGGTAGAAATCGGTATATAATATGCGAAATTTCGAGTTAAAATGACCAAGTTATGTCCGTTTTAAGTTGGAATTTCCTCTTAGACGAACTTTGATGAACTTGTTAGAATATAATTTATAAGTTCATTCAAACTTCATAGAAATACTCATTGGAGTTATTTCTTTTGATTAGGAGACTTGGGAGACAAACTAGACCTTCCAAGGACTATTACGATTAAGTAGATTTTCGCACCATGGCAAAGTGAGTTTACTATCATTAAATTATATACTCATGATTATGCTTGTAATGATAGTGGCATTAGATTTATGGCAAGATAAAATTGGAATGTACATGTGAATTCTATTTGACTGAGTTGATGATAAGAATATCGAAATGGAATTGTTGTAAATATTTGTATGATTTATTATAGAATTAAAGTGTCTGCAATATCTATGATAGCCGATAAATCGTAAGTTAATATGCCATGATCTTATAATCAAATTGACTATGCATGCCATAAGTTGACTCACATTGCATTTGTTATTATACCTTTGTAGGAAGAAGGCATAATAGCTGGCAACGAGGGGTCTATAAACTCGAATGTTGGCGTAATGGCCGAAATTGAATGGTAGTGGTGTAGGCACTTGTATCAACTACAAAAATTGTGAGTGGGTAGGCACCTAAATCAACCACAATATGAATGAGAAAAAATTGAAATCTATAGTCATATAGGCCTGGAACACCTAACCCCGAATGGAGGGTGTAAATCCATTCAACATAAGACTCTCGGAAAGTCTTATGTATTGTATGCTCACGTGCTTGTGCATTTCATATGATTGATAATATAACTTGTTTCCTCTATCGTATGATGAAATATTTAATTTGGAAGTGAAACTCACTAAGCTCATAAGCTTATACTCTATAGTTTCCTGTTGCAGTATGATTATTTATGGTTATCCCCAAGAGGCCTCTTTCTTTAGGTACAGCTTTTCGAATTTAAGGAGCTTTTTGAAGAAGTCGGGACCTAGATGTTAGGCATAGACTTGTAGTTGAATCTCTTTAATCTATATATATATATATATATGTTATTGTAAGAGACTTTTGAGGACCTAAAGACTCAATATTTTGACGACGGTATGTCCCTTAGATCTTATAATAGATTAATCTAGCTATAACTGTTATCATTTATAATCTCATTGCTATTTATGTCTCCTTAAGGAAATGGTTCCCTATATGTTTAACATGAGCCTTACCTAGTGTCTAAACTCATGGAGTGACTAAGGTTGTCATACTTGAGTTTAAATATCGAGTGTGGCAGATTGTTGCATTTAGGATATCCTTTGAGATGTGACATATATCAATATATTTTAGAGCCTAAATGTTCACTAACTCACTAACAAGCTTATTATTGCTTTTTCTTTTCTTTCTCTTTTCTTTTTTTTTTAGGGGACATAGTCCCAGGATGCTTTGATAAAGTTAAGGCTCCTAATACTTGATCGGGTTGCTTGATGAATCTAAGCTCTCAATATATGACCAAGTTACCTTCATGGAGCTAAGGTTCCCAATGCTTGACTATAATATTTGCTTACTAATATTACTTTGCTTCTTATCTCATATTTTAACCATCTAATACTACATGTTTATGATACATGCATCCACATAATGATGTTGTCTCAACTAAATTTAATAGTGATTTTTTCTTCAATAAAGGAGCTTGAAACTAAATTTTCTATTATGTAACTTGTCATTAAATAATGGGTTATCATCAACAACATAGAAATGGATTTTTACAACATTTTCTCAAGTTTCTTAAAGTCTTCTCAAATAACAACGAGAATAGTTTTACTAAGGAAATAAAAGAAATAAACACATTCTTTTCATAATATAGTAACTTAAGTTTTAGTAAAAATAATTTGTTAGTATTCAAAGTTTTCACAAAAAGGTTAAGATTAAAGTCTTTTCAAACTCCATAATAAAACCAAGAAGCAGACTAATTTTCAAAGTTAAGATAAAATCGACCCATAAAGTTATAAACCCAATTAGAAAAATAATGATTTTCAAGTTTCTAGAGAAGGAACTTATTTTCAAAGAATGAAAAAGAATATAAATATGATAAGATCAAAAACAAAGGATTTTATCAATAAAGAGGATTTTTTTCAAATAAAATTTGTAGAGGAAATAAAAGACCAAGTTTTAGAAAACAAAAACTTATATTTTAAACAAGAAACATAAAAAGAAAAGACTCATTTTCTAAAACCATTCTAAAGGCAAATTTATAAATAGGTTATCAACAACTTAATAAACTTTTGAAAACATTGTTCCTTTATCACTAGAAGTAAAAATTGTGAAATACCATAGTTAAAGGAAAAATTTTTTTTTTGGAAAAGGAATGGGAAAACAAAATAAGAATATACTTATTTATAATAACATAAGAAAATATGAAGTTTCTCAAAAAGAAATTTGTCAAGTTTAAGTTTTAATACTTCAAGATGAATTTTTTATGAAAATAATTGTTGAGATACTACCATTATAATTTTTGCACATAAAGTGAGTCTATATATAAACTCAAAGGATTTTTTCATATATTATATATATATATAATATTTTTTATAAATGATTTTTTGAATAAAGTTGAGTTGGAAAATTGTTTTCCTAAATCTGAAAAATGCTATTTCAAATTTGTACCGAGCTTTTTGGCAACCAAAATGACCTTATATGTAGGAAATAACCTGAGAAATGGATGTATTTTTCGAGTATGTAGAAATCGGTATATAATATGCGAAATTCCTAGTTAAAATGAGCAAGTTATGGCCATTTTAAATTGGAATTTCACTCTATGTGAATTTTGACGAACTTAGTTGAATAGAGTTGCAAGTTTAAGTAATCTTCTAAGAAATCCTCATTTTGGGTATTTATTTTGTATAGGTGATGTGGAGTCTAAGCTACCCTACCCGAAGGACTATTTCGACTAAGGAGCTTCTGATATGGGAGTGAGTTTAAATTCTTGCAATTGTATTTATGTATTTGCTTGTAGCTTAGTGACACTAGATTTAAGAAAAGATAAGATATGAAAGCACATATGTTTTATTTACGTGGTTGAAATTATGATAAGTATATCGAGGGAATTGTTAACTAATCATTGTATGATTTAGTTTAGTATTGATTGTCTGCAAATTCTATGGACACTTATAAATGATTAATGATATGCCATGATTACTTAAATTAAATGATTCATGCATGATATGAAGAGTCACATTGCATCCATTACTATACCTTTAGTGGGACAAAAGCATAGTAATGAGGTCAAGAACCTGAAATCATATGATTAAATTATCTGTACTTAAATGGTGTGTGGGCACTCGAATAAACTACATTTTAGCGATTGGTAGGAATTTGTATAAAACTACAAAAATATGATTTACGAACTATGGCATTATTCCGGAACACCTAACCACTGAATGGAGGGATAAATCCATTCAAACATATGATTCTAGAAAATCATATGTATTGTTTACTCACGTAATTGCTTGCATCTCATATGCTTGATTAGACAACTTAGTTGATTAATTGTTGAGTATTTTACTTGTGGATTTAAATCTCACTAAGCAAAGAAGCTTATCCCCTTATAGATATCTCTTGTAGTTTCCCCATTTATGGTTGAAGCCCGGGGTATTTCTCTCAGTATTACCTTTTGGCTTAAGGAGTTTTTGGAAGAAGTTAAAGGCTAGATGTAGACTTAGACTTCTAAGTAAATCTCCTTGTAATTATTTTGATTAAGCTTCTCTAGACTATGATGAACTATATTTTAACGAGGAATGCCCCTTTTGATGTTTGTAAGACCTTATATAATTTCCTATTTCAAGTTATTATGTTATGATTTCATTCTTAAACTGCTATATGAATGTCTTCTTAAACAACTTATTTCAAAGTTGGTCCTCTATGATCGTGAATGTAGGCCTTACACTCGGTATCAAAGCTTATGGGATGATTGTGGTCATCATACTTAAGCTTTAATATTGAGGGTACCCTTTGGGGCGTGACAGTTTAAGTTGGTATCAGAGCCTGGTTAAGAATTTTAGATCATAAAATAGAAATGCTTAAGAAGAAAATAGGTAGAATGGAAATAAGAAAGACTTAGATAGTTTAGCATGGGTAGAATAACTTTTTTGATACCTTTTCTTTTGTGAATGGATATCTCTAGGAAAAGCCCACTTGGAAGCCTAGAAATTCGGAAAGAACCGATGAGACCGTTGTTAATTATCAGTTGAGACTTAGGGTCCTTTGCGAAGAGTTTGCTTTAGCGGGAAGATCCAAGTCATTGAAGGAGATGTTTGTTTTATGTAAGAAGGAGTTAACATACACCGAATGCAAGGTATTGAGACAGTAAGATATTGCCCCCTTAAGAGGAAGAAGTGGTTGGAGTTAGAGGTGATTTATGCCATCGAAAACATTGCTTTGTTCACCAATAACCAGTCCATGCTTCAAGAAGCAACTTTTGTATTGAGGAAAGAAAGAGCACCCACATTTCCCGATTTCCAAACTTAGGAGGAGATTAGACCATTATTCATCTATACTCATGATGAGTTGAAAGACCATAGTGAATGGTATAAAGTTGATTGTGAAGGAGCCTTCTATTGGCATGGCATGTACCAAAATATGCTGAAGCCGCCCGGCGATGAAATGCCTCAACCACCATCATTTACGGGACTTTAGCTTGAAGATGATGAAATTCTAGTAGATGTTGGATCGGGTGAGGTTGAGGAAGGAGAACCCGAAGAGGAGGAAGAAGAAGAAAAAGAAGACCCTAAAGAGGATCCCGAAGAAGACTCGGAGAACCCGAAGAGGAGGAAGAAGAAGAAAAAGAAGAACTTGAAGAGGATCCTGAAGAAGATCCGGAGGAGGATCCGAAAGAGATGCCTGTAGAAAATGAATCTACCATACCCTAGGAAGATAGGTGGTGGACCGAGGAGAAGGATGACCCACATGGGAATAGATGACAATATGAGGAGTGGCAGGCTCAGCTGGCAGCTAGAAACCGAGAAACTATCTCAGCAATGGAGGTTGATGCCATACCATCAAATCCTCCAGTCATGAATGTCAAATCCAAAGATGGCACAATGGAACCCCGCTTGTGGAGAAGTGCTTATGAGCAAAGTGAGTACTCCCTTGGTCGCCGAAGTATATCTCGAGAACTGACCCCACATTGTGCCCTAGAAGTGGATTCCTAACTCGACTAGATATTATTCTCTGAAGACAATGGAATACTTGGAGAAAATGTGATTGCCGACTTACCGAAAAAGGGTACAGGAAGTTGTAAGGAAAAGAAGAATTACTGTGCACCAATACTTGCACAACTTTATAAAGAGGCTGAAAGGCTTATTAAGTAGAAACCCGGGTGATGTACCATCCCCATGAGGTTTTGCAAAGAGAAAGAAGGAAGGAAGAAGGAAGGAAGCTAAGAGTTTGAGCCGAGCTTATCTACATAGTCCAATAGAAAGTTTTGTAAAAGGCCTAGAATATTAGGCCGAGTAGATTAGATTTTTATGCTTTACGGAAAGGTATTGTTTGCATTTTCCTTGTAATGTTGTTGTATGGTGTTATGTTTCGATTTCCTTTATGTAAGGGTCTTGCACCCATTTCTTATTTCAATGAAAAAGTTTTATGTGGATTTCAATCTTGATTTAAATTTCCTTATCTATTTCATGAATTTTCATTTCAAGATTATGATTATATGTGATAAATTTTCATGATTTCCATTATATCCATTTGAAGACTTAATAAACTTATTGAAAAGATTAAGCTCACAAAAAGTAAAATCTAAGTAGCCGAAGAAAAGGGAGAAGACGCCAAGAGCAAATTGCTTCAAATCATCCTGAGAAAGAAGCAAACCAACCCGCTACACCTCTACAAAGCCCACCTGCTGCTGACTTGCAGGTATACTTGCAACCTACGCTTGGGCAGCTAGCACAAGTGTTAGAAGCTCTAAGGCAAAATGTGCAAACACCTGCGCCACCTTAACCACAACCTGCGCCACAAGCTTCAATGGAAGTACCTGCCCTAGAGAGTGCACAATCTCAAATTGTGCCCTTGTCGCCACCGCCACTACTCAGACCATATTGAAACTCTTTACTCGAGTTCACTAAGAGTAATCGATATTTTGATAGAGCTTTCGGGAAGCCAGATGAAGCTGAAGACTAGTTAGCCCAAATTGAGAGATCATTTGATGCCTTCGAAGTGCCTCATCATTTGAGGATTTCCTTTGGCATTTATATGCTTCGTCTCAATGCTCGAGTCTGGTAGGAGTCTAAGAGACGTGAGTTGATGCCACCCATGACGTGGGAGATGTTCCGACAAGAGCTCCTGGAAAACTATTTTCCCAGAAGTCTGAGAGTTCAATATAGTGCTGATTTTCTGCATATTACTCAAAGGGGAAAGACCATGGAATAGTATGAAACTGAATTCAATCGACTGCTACAGTATGCATCGAATTCTTATATAGTATAGCGAGAACTTAAGAGGCAAGTCTTTTTAAGTGGTTTGGATGAGAAGCTGTGTACTAAGTTGGAAGAGTTTGATATAAGATCTTTCAGAAAACTAGTTGAAAGGGCTCAGATTGTCGAAGGAGCCAAGAAAAGAAAGACAAGAACCGTGGAGAAGAAAGCACTTGTCTTAAGATGAAGATTTCATGAGGGGTCAAGTTCTGCACACCCGCAGAAGAGATTTTGACTTGTTGGTTGCTTCAAAGGGAATGCTAATAGTGGAAAGTTCACACCAAAACCCATTAGCTACTGGAAGTGTAAGGGGGACGCATTATCTAAGAAGGTGCCCCAGTTTTAAGGAAAGTGTTATTTCTGTGGAGACCTGAGTCAAGATGCCTAAGTGCTCGAAGAAAGCGACAAATACTTGCTATATTTTGCAAGCAAGTTGGTTATTTTATCAGTGAATGCCCTCAGGGGAAGAATGCCCCATCTAGATCATCTGCTGGATCTGCCCCAGCAAGGTCCGAAAATGGAAGCGGTAATGGGAATCGATTTGGATCATCAATGCCTGGATTCCGTATTTATAATATGGAAGGACAATGGATGTGCGAGGAGATAGAAGACGAAGGAGTAGAGTTGGCCGCCTTCGAGGAGGATGGGGACTTCAGCTATGACCTGGTCACAAGTTAGCCTTAAAACCTAAGTTGTTTTGTTCTTTCTTGCATACGACATAAGAGATAGCATATATGTATGTAAGCTGTAGATTTATAAATAAGTAGGATTGTGGAATTGAAGTTTAGTAATCCCCCTATGTAATTACACAAGAGAAATATAGGTAGCTCATCAAAATGCTTATGCCTTTTTTGATTTTGAAGCGACTCATTCCTTTATCACGCCTAGCTTGGCTAAGGAAATCGGACTACCTATAATCACAACCACCTCTTGTTTTAAGATAAAAACCCCTACGGGAAGTGTTGTGACAACAAAAGAGATGTTGGGAAATTGTCCATTGATGATATAAGGACGTCTTTCCAATTGTGATTTCATAGTGCTGGAAATGACTAAGTATGAAGTGATCTTAGGCATGAGTTGTCTCTTACCAAGGGTAAGGTTGATTGTCAGAATAATAAAGTAGAATTTTTGGACCAAGAAGGAGAAAAGGCAACGTTTGTTGGAGAGTCAATGGTTTCAAGAGGAAAAGAATTGTACTCATTTGAGTTGATAGAAGGAGAGCACAATGGAGTCAATAGTTACAATGATAATCAGAAGATGGAAAGAGAGGAGCCTATTTTAGAGAGCATTCCCATTGTTAATGAGTTCCCGAATGTTTTTCCGGAGGAGTTGCCTGGATTACCCCCAAAGAGAGAAATCAATTTCGAGATCGACTTGATGCCTAACGCTTAGCTAATATCAAAGGCACCCGTGGAGCTCAAGGAATTACAAAAGTAGCTACAAGAGTTGCTAGACCAAGGATTCATTAGACCAAGTGTCTCACCTTAGGGAGCTCCGGTGTTATTTGTGAAGAAGAAGGATGGATTTATGAGGCTCTGTATAGACTATCGAGAACTCAATAAGGTTACTATCAAGATTAAATATCCGTTGCGATGGATTGATGATCTCTTTGATCAATTGCAAGGAGCAAAGGTGTTCTCACGCATTGATTTACGTTGAGGATACCACCAGCTAAGGATCAAACTCGAAGACGTGTCAAAAATGGCATTTCAAACAAGGTACGGACACTATGAGTTTTTGGTGATGTCTTTTGGATTGACGAATGCACTAATTTCTTTTATAGATTTAATGAACCGAGTATACAAGCCTTTGCTGGACAAGTGCGTTATAGTATTCATCGATGATATCCTTGTCTACTCAAAGATGTACAAGCAACATGAGGAACACTTACGAATGGCATTACAAATATTGAGGGAGCATAAGTTATATGCTAAGTTGTCAAAGTGTGATTTTTGCCTTGATCGGATTTCTTTCTTTAGTCATGTGGTATCAAAGGAAGGAATATCTGTGGACCTAGAAAAGATTAAAGAGGTAATGGAGCGGAAACCGCGAAGGACTGTAACTGAAGTAAGGAGTTTCTTGGGTTTAGTTGGTTATTATCGAAACTTTATGAGGGACTTTTCCAAAATAGCCAGACCAATGACACAACTAACCTAAAAGAATGAAAAGTTTGTATGGACGGACAAGAGAGACCAAAGTTTTCAAGACCTTAAACGATGGCTAGTGTCGGTACCAATCTTGGTTTTGCCAAAAGCTGAAAAACCCCATACAGTGCATAGTGATGCATCAAGAGATGGTCTTGGATGTGTGTTGATGCAAGAGGGGAAGATAATCGCCTATGCTTTGTCTCATGCCTCGGAGGATACCTTAAACGTGGCAGTTCGCCGCACATAATATTAAAGCTAATGAATGACAACCTTAGTCACGCAGGAGCTTCGATATCACATGCAAGGCGTGCTTCCAAGATAGTAAGAGACTTAAAGGGGTATTATGTTTAAATAGATAATAAAAGCATGCAAGAACTTATATAGATAAACATGTAATAATCATTAGAATAAAATTCTCTTACAACTTCTTAGGGGTATTCCCCCATTCTAATAGTCTTGTTTAACTTAGTCATCATCAAAATATACATAAATATAACATAAGTCTACTATAGAGATTTTTCTTAAAAGTCTACATTCAAAACTAAATACATATAAACTTCTCCCAAAAACCCCTAGTAGCTTTAGCTCATATCTGACAAAAGGGGTTCCTTGGTTGGCACCACAAGTAATCATACTGTAGCAAAAAGTTATAAGGGTATAAGCAAAACTAGCTTAGTGAGATAACTCTCATCTATAAAACATTTCCATATAACACATAGGTATTTAAACAATCATATGAGAATGAATCAATCACATGAGCAAACAAAATACACACGATTAACCAGAAACCATATGTAGCATAGATTTTATGCCCTCCATATTAGGGGTTGGGTGGTTACTGGCCCATACGACCATCAATAATTACAGACTTATCGGCTCCTACTTGCCCTGTAGAATTTCTGGCTCCTACTTGCCCATGTAGACTTTCCGGCTCCTACTAGCCACCACTACAACTCCTCATTTCCCCACACGAAGAATAGTAGTGAAAAATAAATGTGACTCACAAATATGATATGCATGAATCATTTTCAATATAGGGTTATTCCATTATTGTCGAGTTCAAGTTAAAGGTGATCAAAACAATATTCATCATATCATTGCAAAAAAACATAAATTATTCATTAATCCTCTTTCGATATTCTTAACTTTTATTCAATCAATCATGAATCCAAATCACACAATATTTGTTCATTTATTTTTTTCCTTATTTTCTAGTGCTACTACTTACATGCATGAACAAGGACATATAACTAGTAAGGGATTAACTCACTTCATGACGATCGCTCCTAGTTGAAGTAATCTTCCGAGAAGGTGATATTAGTTCCTTCTTCATCTAAACAAGATGAAAATACCCAAAATGAGTCTTTTATAGAATTTCTATTTTGAAGATTCTAAATCTATCTTGAATTCACGGTAAAATCGGATTGAAGGAAATTCCAACTTAAAATGGCCATAACTTGCTCATTTTAACTCGAAATTTCGCATATAGTATACCGTTTTCTATCTATTTGAAAAGATCTATCTATTTATAAAACTATTTTCATCAAACTAAGTCATTTAAGTTCTGAAATAGAGGTGATCAGATTCACCACGAATTTCACAAAACTTGCTTCGTTGTTTTTACAAAAACTCATATCAAAGAGAGATATTATAATAGTTTGCAAAAACCTTTGAAATGTATTTATATATGTATTCATTGACTCATATCAAATGCATGAAATTAATGAAGTTGTCTCAACCATGAATTTTTTTGTAAAAGTAAAGTCTTCTAAAGATTTTGTAAGAGTGAAACTTTTGAAAATTTCCTCTTAGCTTGCTAGAAAATATCTCAAGTTGTTTTAAATGAGTATTTTTCTTTTCCTTAATTTCATTTCCTTAGTCTTCTTAAATTTCTAAAGAATGATTTTTATTTTCTAAGCTTAGTTTTTAATACTTTTTGAAAGTAGTAATAATTCTATATTTAAAGAAATAATTTCCTTATTTTTTTTAAGACCATTCTACTTTTATGACAGGAAATTCTTAGTGTTTGTCAAACTAGTATTGATGAAAAGTAAAGTATAGTAAAACTTTTATTTAATCAAGAATTTATTTCCATTTTATGACTTTGTAAAGTGTATGTATGTTTTGTTTAAAAATTCCTATGTTCTTAAAATTATTAATGAACTCTTCTAGATTTCTAGAAAAAGTTTGTTAAGATAATTTCTTAAGTTTTTATGAAAAATTACTTCCTTCATAACAACATTTATATTTAGAGAAGAATTTCTATTTTAAGAAAACTTTTCCTCTTTTATCTTGTTGAGACAAAAATCAATATGGTCATGTATGTTCATGAATATGAAATCATAAAGTTATGAAAACATAAGAAAGACATAAAAATTAAAGAAATTAGCTAGTAAAGAAATATATCAAGTATTGGAATCTTAGCTTCATCAAGGTATCACGGGACTACGAATAGACTTGTCCCAAAAGAAAAAGAAAATTGTTTTGACTTGATGAGGACAAGTCTAAGACTAGAAAAACTAGTCTTAAAATAACTTGAAAGTAAATAAATTGCAAGGAAAGTCAATAAATTGCAAAACAAAAGAGCTTATATGCTCTAAAAGATATATATAGCTACATAGATATATTTAGTTAAAGATATATGAAAGCAACATAAAGGAAAGTAAATTCATGAACAAAAACAAAGTATGAACATATTGTTACTTTCTTAATCTTCATGGTTTTAGAAAACACACATTATGCTCATACTAAGCAAATGAACATAAAGGAAACTTAAAGAAGTATTACCTATGAAAACTAAACTTGAGAGAGCTTTAAGAGAGTTTATGGAGAGATTTTGAGAGAGTAATTTTAGTGTATGAAAGGTGTGAAGGAAATGGAAGGAAGATGGGGTATTTATAGGAAAATGTGGGGGAAATTTATGTTAATTAAATAAAGGGAAAATAAAACAATTTGAGGGGAAAGAAGAGGGGGCCGGCGCAAATCATGAGAGAAAGAGAGAGGAACAAATTATTATTATTATTTTTTTTTGTATTTTTGTTAATGAAAAGTAAGATATGAAAGATGTGAAGTTGTATTGGAAAAGAAAATTGTTAGAAAATGGATGTATGGTTGTAAGAATAGGTTGTAAGAAAAACTAGAGATAGATAAATAGTGTAGAATAGTAATAAATAGTATAATATAAAGTAGACATGACAATTAAAGTACTGATAGTAAGAAAATACATGTATAATTGCGATATATGATATTTTTAGTTACCGAAAAATTATGAAACTAATATTTTTGAAAACCTTATATTTTTACGAGTCTAATGGTATATTCAAAATATTTTTACCATTCTGAGCATCGGGACACGCTTTTCGAAAACTGTGTCCGATCGTGCTCAAAATGAATCGCGGTTTAACTAATCTGATATTTTTATGTTTTCTCATGTTATTAAGAACTAATCTACATACTAATCTCTTACTTACTTTCTTAGGGTTACGAACACGGGATTACCAGACTTGAATTGTAACGTCTGGTTAGGGCTTTGTTGACTTTTGGATTTTCGGTTGACCTTTTAATTAGGGTTTATGCTTAATTGATCAAAAAACTTTGGGGGTTTACACTTTGCGCCAATTGCAACTACATAAGAAAAATTAACGAACTCATGATCTCGAGCTGGCAGCTGTAGTGTCTGCACCCAAGTTTTGAAGACACTATCTTTATGGGCAAAGATACGAAATTTATACAGATCATAAGAGTCTTAAATATTTGTTCACACAAAAGGAGTTAAACATGCGACAAAGAAGATGGTTAGAGCTAATAAAGGATTATGACCTTAGCATTAATTATTTCCCGGGAAGAGTAAATGAGGTAGTAGACGCATTAAGTCAGAAGAACCATGGGGAAATCGCTGCACTGCTAACAGATAAGAAGGAATTGATTAAGGAATTTAAAAGGTTAAGCATTGAGTTCATTGGAAAAGACGTGGAGATGGAGATTCAAACTTTGTTTTAGAACCAACCTTGATAGAAAGAATCAAGGAGGCACAACGATACAATGATGTGATTTAAAGGATAAAACAAGAAGTTCAAGAGGGGAAATACACAAATTTTGAAGTTGATGATGAGGAAGTAGTCAAGATGAAGGGGAGGTTATGTGTCCTAGATGACAAAGAGATTAAAAAGGAAATTATGGAAGAAGCACACAACTTGGGATATACCATGCACCTTGGTGGAACAAAGATGTACCAAGATCTAAAGGGTCACTATTGGTGGAATGGCATGAAGAAAGATGTGGCAGACTTTGTAATGAAATGTCCTACATGCCAACAAGTGAAAGTGGAACATAAAAGGCCAAAAGGATTGTTAAAACCATTAGCAATTCCACAATGGAAGTGGGATCAAATTACAATGGATTTTGTATGTAGTTTAGCCCGAACACTAGCTTGATACGATGCCATATGGGTCATAGTGGATCGACTTACCGAGTCGACATACTTTTTTCCAATGAATACGACCTATTTAATGGATAAGTTAGCAAAGTTGTATAGAAGAGAAATCATGAGGCTACATGGATTTCCGACAAGAATAGTATCAGACAGAGACTTGAGGTATGTATCGAAGTTTTGGGCTAGTCTACAAAAATGTATGGGATTGCATTTTAGCACTGCTTATCACCTATAGACTGATGGATAATCAGAGCGGATGATCCAGACTTTGGAAGACATCCTTCGAGCTTGTGTTATGGAATTCAAAGGAAGTTAGGAAGTGCACTTGCCTTTAGTTGAATTTGCTTATAACAATAGCTATCATTTGACCATCAAGACGCCACCCTACAAAGCCTTATACGGTCGAAAGTGTAGGTCACCTTTGTTTTGGGACGATGTGGAAAAATTGGCCATTGGACCTGATCTCATTCAAGATGCGGCAAGTAAAGTCTGGATTATCCAACAAAGAATGAAAGGGACTCAGGATAGACAAAAGAGTTGGACGGATAAAAAATGAAGAGTTCTTGAATTCGGAATCGGAGATCATATATATTTGAAGGTTAACTCAATAAAGAGTATACACCGAGTTCGAGCCTAAGGAAAGTTAAGCCTAAGGTACATTAGATCGTTTGAGACGCTTGAAATGATTGGTGATTTGGCTTATTGCTTAGCGTTGCCACCAAATTTGTCGGGTATACATAATGTGTTCCATGTTTCGGTATTAAGAAAACATGTACCAAATCCTGATAGAATCATGGGGCTAGAATTGGTATAGTTGAGGGAAAACCTTACATATGAGGAACACCCCATTTAGATTTTGGATCATAAGGTTCAGAAGCTCAGAAAGAAAGAGATTCGGTATGTCAAAGTGTTATGGAGAAATCATTCTCATGAGGAAGCCACTTAAGAGGCCAAGTATGAAATTCGAAGAAAATACCCAAGCTTGTTTGGAGAATCAAGTACGAATTCCAATTTTTGAGGAAAAAACTTTCTTTAAGAGGGGTAGGTTGTAATCCCCTAGATTTTATGGTATGGTTATGTTCAAACCCTAAACCAGAAGTCAACCCAAAACTCTAAAGTCAACAAATATACATCAAACCCTAGTAGATTAGATCCGATAATCCTATGTTCCTAATCCCGAAGAAATGAAGTTGAGATAGTAGTGGGTAATAGTTCGTAATAATAAAGGGAAGTATAAAAATATCAAATTCGATAATTTTTGGTGTCCTTTGAATTCGAACGGGATTAGTTTTAGAAAATCGTGCCCTTGTACTCCCGACAATAAATACATTCCAATAATACAAATAAACTCGTAAAAATACAAGGATTTTAAAAATATCAGTTTTATAATTTTTTGGTATTTAAAAATATCAAATATAGCTTAATTGCACATATTTTCTTTACTATCGCTAGTAATTTGTTTTATCTACTATTCATAGTATTATTCTATACTATTCACCTATCTCTACTTTTTCTACACCTATTTCTACTGTCTACCATACCTATTATCTACTTTTTATTTTTTCCATACATCTTTATTCACATCAAACTTACATCTTATTACTTTTAATTAACAAAAATATAAAACAAATCAAAATCACTCCCTCTCTCTCCTCTCTCCATTCACACTAGCCCTCTCTCTCCCATACACACACACATTTATTTTCTTTTTCAATTTATTTAATTAGCATAATTTTCACTTCAAAAATTCTATAAAAATACCCCCTCTCCCTCCAATTCTTTCACACACTCTTTCACCTCACTAAAACTCTCTCAAAATCTCTCCTCAAACACTCTCTACCAAAATTTCTCTTTTCTTTCTTCTATTACCCAATTTTTTTACACAATTCCTACACATATAATCACTATCCAAGCTTTTCTTCTACTATTACTTCCATATTATCTTCTTAGGTAAAAGTTCTTTCCTATTTCTTTTTACCATGTCATATAACTTAATAGGACCATGGTGTATGTTTCTTAAACATTCCAATGTTATAGAAGCAGCACTATGTTCATGTTTTGTTTTTGCTCATGAATAAATTTCATATTATCTTCCTTTGCCATTATGTTGTTATTATGATCTTATTATTGTTATTATCATGCTTCTAACCTAACTTTATATATACTACTATCTATTTATATATGTATCTATATATTTTAGAGTCCAAATACTCACTAACTCACTAACAAGATTATTATTGCTTTTTCTTTTCTTTCTTTTTCTTTTTTTTTTAGGGACATAGTTCTGAGATGCTTTGATGAAGCTAAAGCTTCCAATACTTGATCGGGTTGCTTTGATGAAGCTAAGGCTCCCAATACATGGCCGAGTTACCTTGATGAAGCTAAGATTCCCAATGCTTGACTATAAGATCTTACTTATTATTACTATATTGCTTTGCTTCTTATCTCATATTTTCACCACCTACATACTACATGCTCATAATAGATGCATCTACATAATGATGTTGTCTCAACTAAACTTAAAGTAGAGTTTTTTCTTTAATAAAGGAACTTGAAACTAAATTTTCTATTATATAACTTGTCATTAAATAATGGAGTTATCAACAACATAGAAATGGATTTTTACAACATTTTCTCAAGTTTCTCAAAGTTTTCTCAATAACAATGAGAATAGTTTTACCAAGGAAATAAAAGAAATAAAAACATTCTTTTCATAATATGATAACCTAAGTCTTAGTAAAAATAATTTGTTAGTATTCAAATTTTTCACAAAAAGGTTAAGATTAAAGTCTTTTCAAACTCCATAACAAAACCAAGAAGCAAACTAGTTTTCAAAGTTAAAATAAAATCAATCCATAAAGTTATAAACCCACTTAGAAAAATAATGATTTTCTAGTTTCTAAAGAAGAAACTTATTTTCAAAAAATGAAAAAGAATAGAAATATGATAAGATAAAAAACAAAGGATTTTATCAGTAAAGAGGACTTTTTTCAAATAAAATTTGTAGAGAAAATAAAAGACCAAGTTTTAGAAAAAAAGAACTTATATTTTAAACAAGAAATAAAAAAAGAAAAGACTCATTTTCTAAAACCATTCTAAAGGCAAATTTATAAATAGGTTATCAACAACTTAATAAACTTTTGAAAACATTGTTCCTTTATCACTAGAAGTAAAAATTGTGAAATACCAAAGTTAAAGGAAAAATTTATTTGTTTTGGAAAAGGAATAGGAAAACAAAATAAGAATATACTTATTTATAATAACCTAGAAAAATATGAAGTTTCTTCAAAAAGAAATTTTTCAAGTTTTAGTTTTAACACTTCAAGATGAATTGTTTTATGAAAATAATTGTTGAGACACTACCATTATAATTTTTGCATATAAAATGAGTCTATATATATATATACATATACTTAAAGGATTTTTCAATCATATATATATATATATCTATTTTTTGCTAAAGGATTTTTTTTTAGTAAAGTTGAGTTGGAAAAATTGTTTTGCTAAATCTGAAAATTTTCATTTTGAATCTGTATTTAGCAACCCAGATGACCTTATATGTAGGAAATAACCTTAGAAATGGATAGATCTTTTTGAGTAGGTAGAAATTGGTATATTGTCACGCCCGAAGGGTACCCTAAACGTGGCAGTCCGCCACATATAATATCAAGGCTTAAGAATGGCTACCTTAGTCATGCGAAAGCCTTAGTATTATATGTAAGGCGTCTAACATGGTAATAGGAAACACTTTTGGGAAGCATAGTTTAAGCAAGTAAAGATAAACATAAAAGAATCCAGAAATAAGTATATCATATCATTAATAACCAAGGTCTATTACATAATTTCTTAGGGGCATACCCCTGCTAATTCCAAGGATCGAGATAAACTTCATAACATCCAAAATACTACATTAAAGATTTCCAAGGAATTCTAATCTAAGTCTTCGAGTAGATTTCCTCCAAAAGCTTCAATATAAAACGTATACGGATACTGGAAGACCTCGGGCACAAAAATAGGTGTTCCTGAGAATACAAATACCTATAGAGGTGTAAGCTTATGGGCTTAGTGAGTAAATCCCAGAATTCATACTCGAAGAAAATTATCAATCAAGTTTATTATTCAAACATATGAAATGCAACAACCACGTGAGCATACAAGACATATGACTTTCTGGGAATCGTATGTTGAATGAATTTACGCCCTTCATTCGGGGTTGGGTATTCAGGCCAATTACAGCCACAACTTTTAAAAACACTTTTATAGATCTTACTAGCTCCTATACGCCATAAAAAACTTGTAGTTATTACAGGCTCCTACTAGCCACCAATTTAAGTAGTTCTTATTGGCTCCTACTCGCCACTTACATGATATACCGGTTATGTCTACCACCACTATTATACACTTGTCCCACCAATTGTATAGCAGTGAATGCAATGTGACTCAACATATGAAGTGCATGAATAATTTCTTTAATTAAAGTCTAGTAGTTACATTTAATTTCTTTCAAGTGATCAACCAATTTCAAACACTTCAAGATATTAATGCACATACAACTTTATTATAAACAAATCGAGTCTCGATATACTTAGTATTCCTTTAACATATTATCATACACTTCCTTTTGATTTTGCCTAAATTCTAGTGCAACTAATTTTACAAGCACACTCGAGAGTATGAGAAAATTAACGAGAAGTAAACTCACTCAGCCATGATGACACCTTTCTTGAAATGGATGAGTCGTTCGGAATTTCTAATTAATCGTAGTAATCCTCGGGATACGAACAATCCTCCTCGTGATTATCTAATCAAGAAGAATACCCAAAATGAGTATTTCATGAAATTCTATTCTTGAAGATTCTAAACTTTCCTTAAAACCGTGGTAAAATTGTATGAGGGGGAAATTCCAACTTAAAATGGCCATAACTTGCTCATTTTAACTCGGAATTTCGCGTATAATATATCGTTTTTCTACCTACTCGAAAAGATCTATGCATTTCTAAGCTTATTTTTATAAAACTAAGTCGTTTGGGTTCCGAAAAGGTAGCGACCAGATTTGCCACGAATTTGCAAACACTTGTTTTCCTTCTTGTAAACAAAAGCTCATTTGAAAAGATAAATAGTTCAATTATTTTGTGAACTTTTGAAGGTATTATATATTTGTAATGACTCATAACAAATGTATGAAGTAAATGAAGTTGTCTCAACTTATAAAAGGTAAGGTTTTAAAAGACTTTGAACTTGAGATTCTTTTGAATATTTATTTTACTTTTGAAAGATCTTGAGTCATTGAGATGAATATTCTAAATTTAATCTCTTGTAATTTCTAAATTCTTAAGGTGTGGTTTTATTTTCAAAACTTGGGTTCAAAAAGTAATATAATGTCAATTTTTGTTTCTTGTAATGATTCCAAAAGAATTTCTACCTTGATGAAAGATAAGTTTCCATAAAATCTTTTTTTTTTTTATGTAAGAAAAATCATTTCCAAGATGTTCATGAGTTTTTTAGGAAATCTATTTCCTATTTTTATTTAACAAGAACCTTTAGTTTTAGAAAGACACTTCCTCCCTATTTTTGTTGAGACAAAAACATTATGTTCATGCATGAATATGAATCATAAGCTATAGAAATATAAAGTAAAATAATAACTTGAAAGCTTAAGTAAATAATAAAGTAAATCAAGTATTGGGACCTTAGCTTCATCAAGGTACCCGGACTAAGAAAAGACTAGTCCCGAAAAGAAAAGAAAGAAAATTGTTTTGACTTGATGAGGACAAGTCTAAGACTAGAATGACTAGTCTTAAAATCAACTTGAAATTAAATAAATTGCATGAAAGATAAATAAATTGTAAAACAATGAGCTTATATGCTCTAAATAATATATATATATATATATAATAGTTATATAGACATATTAGATAGTAAAGAACATAAAAGAAACATAAATGAACATAGAGGAATTATGTTTATGAACAAAAACAAAGCATGAACCTAATGTTGCTTTCTTAACCTTCATGGTTTTAGAAAACACACACTAAGCTCATACTAAGTAGATGAACATGAAGAATTCTTGAGAAATTTCTTACCTAAAGGAAGCTAAACTAATAAGACTTCTTGAAAGAACTCTTGAGAGAAATTGGAGAGAAATTTTTGTAGAGTAACTTTAGAGAAGAAGAGGTGTGAAAGAAGTGAAGGTATGAGGGGGTATTTATAGGAAAATGTGGGAGATAAATTGTGTTAATTAAATAATTGGAAATTAAAACAAATTGAGCATGGAGAGAGAGAGGGCCGGCGCCATTTGTGTGTGTGGGGAGGAGAAATTTATTTTTTTGTTATTTTGTTAATTAAAAGAGAAATGAAAGATGTGAAGTTGTATTGGAAATGAAAATGTGTAAGAAGTAGGTGTATGGTTTGTAAGAATAGGTTGTAAGAAAAAGTAGAGATAGATGAATAGTGTAGAATAGTAGAAAATAGTGTAATGTAAAAGTAGACATGACAATTAAATACCGGTAGTAAGAAAGTACGCGTATAAAAGCGATATCTGATATTTCTAGCTACCGAAAAATTACGAAATTGATATTTTTGGAAATCTTATATTTTACGAGTCTAACGGTATATTCGGAATAATTTTCCTATTCCGGGCTTCCGGACGTTTTTCAAGAATCATGTCCGATCGGGTTCAAAGGACACTCGAAATTCTTCAATGATATTTTTATAAAACCTATAGCTATTACGAACTATTACAACTAATTTTTCCAACTTCGTTTTCTGGGGCTTGAGAAAACGGCAATGCCGGACTTAAGCGGTTATGGTAAACTAGGGTTTGGTTGACTCTGGAAATCCGGTTACTTCCGATTAGGGTTTAAACTATAATTCGGATCCAAAATTTCGGGGATTTACATATATAATATGCGAAATTCCGAGTTAAAATGAGCAAGTTATTGCCATTTAAGTTGGAATTTCACTCTATGCGAATTTTGACGAACTTAGTTGAATAGAGTTGTGATGTGTGTTTTATTCTTGACTAAGTTAAATTAATTCCTATGATCTTTATCCTACGATATAGTCAACGCTAGGCAAGTGCACCTATCGATTATAATATAGGACTAGATTATAGAGTCGTATTCCTTGGGGTCGTCGACAAGTACTATTACTCGCCCTCTTTATTATTATCTAGCAAATCAATAATCAAAACTTTTTATTAACTAATTTTAACTACAATGCGTTCTTTACACTAATTAGATTAATAAACAATGATAACACATTAGACTCTCCTCACCAATGGATTCACATGTATTACTAGTTTCGTTGGTTGTTGTGTCATTCCTAACTGAGGGATTCTAATTATTAGTTTAATACCACTCTCGAGTCTATTGAACCCCAATTCTAGTTGTATCTACCGAAATTTCTTCCTAGTTAATAGCCGACTAAGATTGCATTGCATACATGATCCCAATATAACAATTAAACATGCAGAAGATTCCATGACCCTATCTCTAGGCATCGTGAGTAATCCATCTCTATAACCTAGATCTCTTTCACGGGTAGATTTCTCAATCGCATCCCGTAGAAATCAAATCTAATCCTTAGTTGTGCACTACCTAGAATTAGAGTACATTAATGCCTTATAGAGACTAGGAATTTCCACAACATTAGATATTCAATTCCTTGATATACATGCTATCACCAATGGCTACACGAGCTCTACAACTACTCACACATATTGTGAGTAAAACAAAACATATGCGAGACAATGAGAAGAGAGAATAAGAAAACAACCCTTAATCAGGCCAAATCACTTTCAATCTTGTACAATACAACAATTACACGAGTATACAATACACTATGGTTGATGGTTACACAGATGGTTGCAAGGAGGAAAGAAAGAATGGTGTGTGTATGAATGTGTGTTCTGTTACAATGATTCTCTCCCATTGCAATGATTGGAAAGATTATTTTTATGTTTCCTCTAATAAACATGTCTTATGGATGAAGATAGGCATCATGTGGACTTCGTTCCTCTTCAAAAAGGTACTCAAAATTCAAAGTGTGCAAAATAGACAAGTTATAACTGCCATATCGTCTCAAAAGAGATAATTCAACATTGATCATGGCCGTTATCTAGGCCGCGATCTCCTTAGATGATAAATTCCTCCTTTAATAACGATCGTTACACACAAGTGGTTGATTTCTGCAATTAGTCCTCTATCCAAAACGGTCGTTATCGTCACCCGTGATCTATGGTCGATCCTCCATGTCGGTCGTTATGCATCTATCTCAAATTGCCTAGAGGAGATAACGCCCTAGATCATGGCCGAGACATCTGATTCTTCTCCTCCTTCTTTTCCCGGCCAGAATTGCTTTGTCAAAATTGTCCCAAGGAGACAACGATCTTAAATATGACCGTTATCTGGACCGTTATATCATGGCTTCGTGATTCTGCCCTTTTTCCTCACCATTATAGTGCTCTTTTGACTTGTTTATCTTCAATTCTTGTTGCTTTTAGTCCAATAATTGGTGTTTGCTCTGTTTATGCCTGAATGAAGATATTTTCAAATTAAGTACCAATTATCTTCAAATTAAACAAGGATTAGAACAATGACTATAAATTCAACCAAACAAGTATGGTAAATTGCTTCTATCAAGTTGCAAGTTTAAGTAGATCTTCTAAGAAATACTCATTATGATATTTCTTTTGTATAGATGACGTGGAGTCCGAACTACCCTACCTGGAGGACTATTTCGACTAAGGAGCTTTTGATATGGCCGAGTGAGTTTAAATTCTCGCAATTGTACTTATGTATTTTCTTGTAGCTTAGTTGCACTAGATTTAGAAAAAAGATAAAATATGAAAGCACATGTGTTTTATTTACGTGGTTGAAATTATGATAAGTATATAGAGGCGGGAATTATTAACTAATCATTGTATGATTTAGTTTAGTATTGATTGTCTGCAAATTTAATGATTCATGCATGACATATAGCGAGTCACATTGCATTCATTACTATACCCTTAGTGGGACAAGGGCATAGTAATGAGGTCGAGAACTTGAAATCATATGACTTAAATTGTTTGAAATTAAATGGTGTGTGGGCACCCGAATCAACTACATTTTAGCGATTGGTAGGAATCTGTATAAAATTACAAAAATATCATTTGCAAATTATGGCTTCGTTGTCTAGAACACCTAACCATCGAATGGAGGAGTAAATCCATTCAAACATATGATTCTCAAAAAATCGTATGTATTGTTTGCTCACGTGATTGCTTGCATCTCATATGCTTGATTAAATAACTTGGTTGACTATTGATTGTTGATTACTTTACTTGTGGATTTAATTCTCACTAAGCAAAGAAGCTTACCCCTTTATAGATATCTCTTGCAGTTTCCCCATTTATGGTTAAAGCCCCAAGGGTATTTCCCTTAGGTATTACCTTTTGCTTAAGGATTTTTGGAAGAAGTTAAAGGCTAAATGTAGACTTAGACTTCTAAGTAAATCTTCTTGTAATTATTTTGATTAGGCTTCTCTGGACTATGATGAACTATATTTTTTAGCTGGGCGAATGCCCCTTTGATGTTTGTAAGACCTTTTATATAATTTCCTATGTCAAGTTATTATGTTATGATTTCCATTCTTAAACTGCTATATGAATGTCTTCTTAAACAAGTTGTTTCAAAGTTGGTCTTTTGTGGTCGTGAACGTACACCTTATACCCGGTATCAAAGCTTATGTGATGATTGAGATTGTCATACTTAAGCTTTAATATTGTGTGTGGCGAACTATCGCGTTTAAGATACCCTTTGAGGTGTGACAAAAACCAAATTAGAATATAATTATTTATAATAACCTAGGAAAACATAAAGTTTCTACAAAATACTTTGAAAAGAAATTTGTCAAGTTTAAGTTTGAAAACTTCAAGATGAATTGTTTTACGAAAATAATAGTTGAGACACTACCATTAGAATTTTTGCATATAGAATGAGCTTATATATATACTCAAAGGATTTTTCAATTACATATATATATTTATATTTTTGCCAAAGGATTTTTGAATAAAGTTGAGTTGGAAAATTATTTTGCGAAATTTGGAAATGTTCGTTTTGAATATGTACTGAGATGTCTAGCATCTCAAATGACCTTGTATGTAGGAAATAACCTTAGAAATGGATAGATATTTTTGAGTAGGTAGAAATCGGTATATAATATGTGAAATTCCGAGTTAAAATAAGCAAGATATGACCATTTTAAGTTGGAATTTCACTCCATGCTAATTTTGACGAACTTAGTGTAATAGAATTACAAGTTTAAGTAGATCTTCTAAGAAATACTCATTTCAGGTATTTCTTTTATATAGGTAACATGGAGTCCGAGCTACCTTACCTAAAGGACTATTTCGACTAAGGAAGCTTCTGCTGATATGGTTGAGTGAGTTTAAATTCTCGCAATTATACTTATGTATTTGCTTGTAGCTTAGTAGCACTAGACTTTAGGAAAAGATAAAATATGAAAGCGCATGTGTTTTATTTACATGGTTGAAATTATGATAAGTATATCGAGGGGGAATTGTTAACTAATTGTTGTATGATTTAGTTTAATTGATTGTCTACAAATTTATGGTCACTTATAAAATGACTAATGCTATATCATGATTATTTAAATTAAATGATTCATGCATGATATGTAGTGAGTCACATTGTATTCATTACTATATCATTGGTGGGATGAGGGCATAGTAATGGTTCAGGGACTTTGAAATTATAATTTATGACTTTGATTGTCTGAAATTAAATTGTGAGCGGGCACCCGCATCAACTACATTTTAGCGACTTATAGGAATTTGTTCAAAACTACACAAACATCATTTGCGAACTATGGTTTCGTTGCCTGGAACACCTAACCATCGAATGGAGAGTTAAATCCATTCAAACATATGATTCCCAAAAAATCATATGTATTGTTTGTTCACATGTTTGCTTGCATCTCATATGATTGATTAAATACTTGGTTGATTATTGATTGTTGAGTACTTTACTTGTGGACTTAATTCTCACTAAGCGAGAAGCTTACCCCCTTATAGATATCTCTTGCAGTTTCCCCATTTATGGTTGAAGCCCTGGGGGTATTTCTCACTGGTATTACCTTTTGGCTTAAGGAGTTTTTGGAAGAAGTTAAAGACTAGATATAGACTTAGACTTCTAAGTAAATCTCCTTGTAATTATTTTGATTAGGCTTCGCTAGACTATGATTAACTATATCTTTTAGTGGGGGAATGCCCCTTGGATAATTGTAAGACCTTTATATATGTTTTCCTATTTCAGATATTATGTTATGATTTCCATTCTTAGACTGCTATATGAATGTCTTCTTAAACAACTTGTTTCAAAGGTGGTCCTCAATGATCGTGAATGTATGCCTTACACTTAGTATCGAAGCTTATGGGATGACTGAGGTAGTCATACTTAAGCTTTAATATTAAGTGTGGCGAACTGTCACGTTTAAGGTACCTTTTGGGGCATGACAGACATTCTTGAAAATTTCTTTATGAGTAATATATAATATGTTAATATTTTAGGGGATCACTAGGAAATGTATATGTGTAGATTTGAAGACATTAGTGTGGGTATGCCCCTAAGAATTGTAATTGACCTTATTTATAATTAATGGTTTATATTTCTCTTACCTTGTTGTTTAAATTGTTATCAACATAAATTGTGCTACTCCAATACATTCCCTTGTGGTGTTGTACGCCTATTATGATGATATGAAAGTCTTTGCATGACTAAGGAAGTCATTCTTAGGCATTAATATTATGTATGTTGGATTGTCATGTTTAAGATACTTTGGGGCATAACGTCATCCATCCCTAGGCTACTTGTTAACTCAATCATATCCTTACTTAGTAGTTGTTCAAGAACTTTTATTGGTTGTACTAAAAATATAATAAGATCAGTTTTAAAATATGGGAAAAAAAGCAATAACAGAAGTTAGTTGGCATCTATTCTTGAAATTTTTCTAAGATTCTTTAACATTGTTCTTGTTGAGGTACATCACAGAAGTAGGGGAACAAAATTCAATATGGTTCTTAGAATGACTCTTAGACTAGCTATCAGCTCTTATAGGGGTGTTCACGGTTCAGTTAATCAGTCCGTGGCCTTTTTTTATCATAAGTAATGATTGGATTTTCAATATCTGATCCTAAACTGACCATTATGAATGGTTAACGTTTTTTGCGATTAATTTTTTCAGTTTTCGGTTTTTAACCGTTTAGCATATGGTTATGTAAATTTTGCAGTTAACCATATTTTTAAATATGTCGTTAAAAAAATTAAATTACTTTTTTGTATAATTATATTAAAAATATAATTAAGAATGTAAGACATGTAAAATAGTTGTTAATATATATATCGATGCCATAAGATATCCATTTATAACCTTTTATTTATGTTTTATCAACTTGATTGATTGAGCTCAATACAAAATCTCAATCAAGCACTACCATTCCAATTTTCAAACATATATGCATTTGTTTCTTCTTATCTGAATTATTCATTTCAACATAATTCATATTGATAACACTAAAAAAATAATTATATGGATATATTATAAATTAAGTATATTTATAATTACGGATCGGTTAACCGAATCCATCAGTTTCTAGTATCTAAAAATCGAAATCGAAACCAAAAATCGAAAAAATTAAAAATGTTAATCCTAAACCGAAATCGATGGATCGGTTAACTTTTTTTTTTTCGGATTGGTTTCTCGGTTTTGGTTCTGTTATCCTAAACATTCGGTTTTTTTACACACCCCTATCCTCTCATGTGCTGCTATTAAGTTACCACAGTTTTGTTATATTGTGGAAGAAAGTTTTGGCAATCAAATTTATATGAGATCCTAAAGTATATTCAATTGTAGTTTGATAAAGAAATAGAAATGTAGTTGATTTGAAAGGGGTTAATGCCTCTATAGTTAGATTTGAGGCCAGCTATCCGTGAAGATGGTTCATGTCTATTTTTCCACATGGACTTCATGAAATTTTAGGCTCACCTATGTCTAAGATATTGAAGGAAACAACAGCAAATGAGCAAAATATTATGATTCGATGGAGGTTGATGCACTCGGGTCTTAGTTTAAAACCAACTATCAAGGAATCTAATTCTCCTCTTGTTACACTAAGGATAGACAATGAAATATAGGGTGATTTGTCCATGAATATTTTGAGGGAGCAAAGAATTATAATCTTCTAAATTGATACCAATAGTTAAAATGATTTAATAAGGAGAATTACTCTTAGGTTGACACCTAAGTCCACATGTCAAGGAGCTCTTGGTTTCTTTTTTTACCATCGTTTATTATAGCTTTCCCATATAGCCACCCAGCAGCCAGCTGTGAATGAGGAAGGATTTATGTTTATCTCAACATGAAGTTCATATAATATAAGCTAATTTGCATTCAAGAAAAGAAAGGAAACAACAACAAAGGTGCAAAATATTGCAAAACTTTTGATGAAAGAAGTCAATGTGATTTGATTGGGGTAAGGGAGATAAATTATCGTCAAGTTGACAACTAAGCACAATGGTCAATGATTATCCACTAATGATTGTGATACTTAAGTAAATGAAATCAGATTGTGTCTAACTTATCAAAGAATCCTAGCTTTGTGGAGTTACAAAAAAAAATCTTACTAACTAGTGCAGGAAAAAAGGGGAAATGAATATGGAAGTGCCAGTGGTTGTGAAAATATATGTTTGACAATGGTAGCAAATGCTATTGATTGGAGAGAAAAAGAAAGGAATAGATAAATAAAACGTGTTGTATAATCCATTGATGAACAGAATAGGGTTGGTCGTGCTAGGAATTGGAGCTAGTGTTTGTTTTTGTCTTAGAATTTATCATAGCAAGTTGCTATGCTTTCAGGGTAATTGTTTCCTTGATTGACACACATCAAGTCACATGTTCACTCAAGTTTACCATAGCTTCTATGGTAAATAAAATGAGTGAGTTGGTAGAAAATTCTTCATAAAAGGGTTGCCATAGCTAAAGGAAGTTTTGAGCTTGGATACAAAGATAAGAGATACTATCTTGCAACCCATAACATGTAGGAACAACTATCGTAGAGTTCAGATTTTTGCATTGGAAGTCTGTCTGTTCTTGTTGTAATACCTGAGTTTTTCTTAATCTAAATACAGTATGAACTGTTAGGTGGTTTGTAATGCCCTAACCTGAAGGCATTATAACTCACCACGTATTCTCTCTTATATAGGACATGCAAATGCTCTAATATCCACAATAATACATTTATCACCTGTAAATACACATAGAGTATCTCATAGGATACGAAACCTGTTTAAACTAAAAACATATACCTCATAAAATATGAACTCCTAGTTCAAGCATAAATTCCAAGTCGGCATCACATAGCCAACAAATTCAGCAGAAAACTAAAAATTGTTCACATCAAAATCTTTTCATTTAAAAACAACATAAACGTCCAACTACAACTCCAAAAGACCTAAACATGTCTTTTCTTTAGAAATCCTGATATCTAGAGACTAGCTATTGGCTAGGTAGTCGGATCCACTATCACCATCCCCGTTATCAAAGAATAACTCATATCCAGAAAGATCATATACTATATCCTCTTCACCTATATCTGAAATTTAAAAGAATGAGCGATGACGCCCAGTACGATAATTCCAATCCAAAAACAAATGCATATGCACATACAACAGGTAGATAATTCATGCAACTTAAACTAATGCAAACATTCATATTATTATCTTTCTTAAGTCAACAAAACAACACAGTCCAGTATTAAGTACACTCTAATCCCGAACTCCGAGTTACTCAGACCCCATTAAAAATCAAACAACTCTTTGAAAATAATAATCATATACATATATGGATGAGTGGGTACTCCCCAAACACTCCTAATCCATAACACCTAATTCTATCGGAATCATATTAAGGCACGAGTTCACTAGGGATAACCTCACACGAAGATCATCAAGGTGCCTTATCAGTATCACTGTCTGCCAGGTCTTTACTAGTCAAAGCCAAGTATAACCAAACAGATAATTATCAAATCGAATATAATTAGGTTTATTATGAAATTTTGTTCCAATAACCATTCAATCAATACTAAGCTTACAAGCAAAAACAACAAGCAGGGATTAATCACACCTTTCTCAATTTCAGGAGTACAATTCAAATCCTCAAATCCGATATCAATAACAACAACACTAACACGAATCTCTATTACTCCTCGTTCAATACCAACAATCAAACACCAAAGTCTCCAATTATCCTGTCATCAGCATATATACATAAACAGATGTATAAAACGTGGTAAAAGAAACAAACCCTAATATATCATGATCTCCTAAAACTCTAACCTGATAATGAATCTCCAAAATTTTGCACCGTCTTCTCTAATCACAACTCATAACAAGTATACAATACCGATAATTCACCAAAATCCTAATATTACATGATAATAAGAAGATATAAAGATCATCTAATCTCACATTGTTTAAATTCATCAACGAAAAGACAAAACTTACTGATTTAGATCACTAAAACCCGACTCACATCCATAAATTCGGATTCCAACCAAATCTGGGGTTTCCTTCATGCAAACAATCACATAATTCTTAGAACTTGCATGAAATTCGCATAAATCTTATATGAGAACATTATACTTACTTGTTTTAATCACAAAACTCACTCCTTATCCAACCAAGACAGATTAAATCCGAGATCTAAAAGAAACCCTCGCATATACTGGCGGCGTTCTACCTAACGTTAAGAAAAATGCTACTATTCCTTTCCTAAGCCGGCAACGTAAATTCTCCAGATGGCGGCATCGAATTTGTCAAAAATTGCGGAAATCCAAACTTCAACGTTTGTTCTATAATCGAACTTAAACCTTTACAACTTACTTGTTTTGACCTTAAACTCATTCTATATCACCTTATGATTCATAATTCATTATATTTTCATCTTTATTTTCATATTTTACATGCTTAATAATTGTTTAAAAGTAAATTGTGTAAATATAAAACACCTAATATTAATAGAAAATTTATCTTGATGAGTTTTAGAATCTAAACTTTGTCTTTAATTTTATCATCTTGAAATAATTAATGTTTTAACTATACAATAATTAATGTTTGTCAAATATCATAAATTTTTTGTCTTATACACATTATGAACTTTAATTTAATAGCTTTCACTTAAACTTTTTTCAAAACTGCCCAAAAGCCCTTGCAAAGTTTGCTTTACTGTAAGTATAAGGGAGGGGGCAAACTTAATCAATTTCATAAAGTTTTCTACATTAATTTATAAAATGACATTTTAAAATTAAGCTTATCTTATCTTTTCTAATTTGCAAAAGAAACAATTGTAATTCAAAAATTTACAACAATTGGACATTAGTATCACATAAGATAAGTACAGTCGATTTTGAAAATCTACTATACTAATATGATTTAATATAAATAATACTAAATACCTTTTATCAAGCATAAAACTAGATAACCATAAGTTTCTTTTACTATCACTTTTCTATGAAAACCCTCCTTTTTATTTTTACCTATTACAATTGAAATATAAATTATTTCTTCAAACCCTCACTTTCAATATTAGAAACCTCTAAGAATCTATACAAACACTACTTACGGTGTTTTTGAAGAAGAAGTAAAGTAATCACACAGAACAAATTCACCAAACTAAGATATGTTCTATTTTGTAAAGTTTCAGTAAGTTCTTTCTATCAAACACACTAGTGTACTAACGTATGTTACTTATTGAAAGTAAAACACTAAGTTTAATAGGTATATTAAGTTAGTGAACTAAAACTGAACTTATTAGGAACTAATAAAGACATGTACATGCTTATTCTGTAACTTTGACCATGTCTAAGAGTTGTGATGTAAACCCCTGAAAATTTCATAATTCTTAGAAAATAATCCTAAGAGTCAAACACCGGAATCAAAACCCTGAAATATCAAACCAAGTTAAAACTTAATTCTAAATAAAATAAAAAATGAGATTTCTTAATCTAAGAAAAAGAGAACCCTAAAAAACAAAATAGAAAATCCAACTATCAATTGAATCAACATCCGTACATCAATCAAATCACCTATCTGATTCCTAAGCACACAAATCAAGAAAATATATCCAAATAACGCTCAACAATGAAATGCTAAGATCTTAAATCCTTCGGTGAATTTTAGAATCGAAAATTTCAATTTTCACCAAAAATCAAATTAGTCAACTCATAACCCTAGACTCGACTAAGCGATCCGAAAACTAAAAACTATTAAATAATCACAAATAAAATAATTTAAACCATAGATATCGAGCTAAAAATATAAAACGGACAAAACACCAAAAATTAGATGATCTTACGAATAACTCAACAAAACCAGAAGTCAAACCGGAACCCTAAAAGTCAACAAAGCTTATAAACCCTAGTGTTTAAGATCCAACAATCCCGCGCTCTTAAACACTAAACAACAAAATGAAAATAATTGTTGATAATAGTTCGTAATAATATAGGGAAGCTTAAAAATATCAGATTCGCAAATTTCTAGTGTCATTCGGATCCAAACGGGATCAGTTTTCAAAAACCATGCCCTGGTATACCGGATGGCAAAAATATTCCATTAATACCAATAGACTCGTAAAAATATAAAATTTTCAAAAATATTAGTTTTCGAATTTTTCGGTAGCTAAAAAATTACAAATATCGCATTATTACACGTATTTTTATTACTATCGATACTTTAATTGTCTAGTTTTACATTCATAGTATTTTCTACTATTCATTATTATTCCTCTATCTCTACTTTTTTTATACCTATTTTACATATATATCTATTTTTACATTTTTTTTTTTTCATAAAAATTATACACCACATATTACTAAACTCTCTTACACTTTCTTCTAAAATTAATTTTTTTTGTCAAACTTCTCTCTCCTACAAGCAATTGCCGTCCACTCCCCCTCTCTCTTCATCCCCATTTAATTTCTTTTTCAATTAATTTACATCTACTTTTCACTTCAAAATTCTGTAAATATCCCTTTCTCCTTCATTCTTTCACACAATTCATTCTACTACCAAAACTCTCTCAAATTCACTACACAAATCTCTCCACAACATTTTCCTCTACCAAAATTCTCTTTCACCAAATACTCACAAAATTTCTCTCTACAACTACCATTTCTCAATAACCACATAACCACACATTCACTACCATCTTCAAATCACATAAACACTTTAGGTAAAGATTTCTTCTAACCATTTATTTACTCATGTCATGTAACTTAACATGACTATGGTGTTGTTTTGAAACTCATATTAGTAGTAAAAGCAACAACATGTTCACGTTTTGTTCTTGTACATGAACTTCCTATTTTATTATGTTATGTTGATTTTATTGTTGTTATAATGCTAATTCCTTATTCATATCTAACTAAATATATTTATTTATTTATATATATAAATCTTTAGAGCATATAAGCTCACTCGTTGTTTATTTAATTTCATGCTTTGCAATTTACTTATTTCATACTATTTCCTTAAGACTAGTCTTTCTAGTTTTAGACTTGTCCATATCAAGTCAAAACAACCTTTTATTGTTTTTTTTAAATCTTTTGGGACTAGTCCATTCTTAGTCCCGGGATGCCTTGATGAAGCTAAGGCTCCCAATACTTGACTAGGATACCTTGATGAAGCTAAGGTTCCCAATACTTGATATTTTTATTATTTTGCTTATTATTATTTGTTTTTAGTATTTTCTTATGTTCTTATTATATTACATGCTCATGATAGTTGCATCTGTATAATGATATTGTCTCAACTAATTTAACAATAGAATTTTATTTTATTAAAAGAACTTAAAACTAAATTTTCCATTATGTGACTTGTCACAAAATAATGAAGTTATTATCAAACAACATAGAAATAGAGTAATACAAGTTTTCTCAAATAAAAAAGATAGTTTTACCAAGGAAACATAAGAAATAAATACTTTCATTGTCTATTATGAGAACTTAAGTTTTTGTAAAATAATTTGTTAGTTTTTCAAAGTTCTTGCAAAAAGCTTAAAGATTAAACTCTTTTAAACTCCATGACAAAACTAAGAAACAAGCTAGTTTTCAAAGTTAAGATAAAATCAACTCATAAAGTTATGAACCCACTTAGGAAAATAATGATTTTTAAGTTCCTAAAGAAGAGACTTATTTTCAAAGAATATAAATAAGATAAGATTAAAAACAAAGGATTTTATCAATAAAAATGATTCTTTTCAAATGAAATAAAAGAACAAGTTTTAGAAAACAAAAACTTATATTTTAGATACTAAATAAAGAGACAAGACTCATTTTCTAAAAACCATTCTAAATACAAAGTTATAAAAAGGTTTTCAACAACTTAATACACTTTGATAACTTTGATCTTTTATCACTAGAAGTAAAATTTATGAAAGACTAAGGTTAAAGGAAAAATTTACTTGTTTTGGAATAAGAATGAAGAAAATAAAATAAATAAAAAACTCATTTATAATAACTTATGAAATATAAAGTTTCTTCAAAAGACTTGAAAAGAAATTGTCAAAGTTAAAGTTTTAACAGCTCAAAATGAATTGTTGTATGAAATAAATTATTAAGACACTACCATTAGAAATTTTGCATATAAAGTGAGCTTATCTATATACTCAAAGGATTCATCAATTATATACATATATATATATATATATTCTTTTACTAAAGGATTTTTGAATGAAGAAAATGGATTTGGAAAAGTTTAGAAATATTCGTTTTAAATCTGTACCCAACGTTTTTGAAACCCAAATGACCTTTGATGACAAAGATAACCTTAGAAATGGATAGATCTTTTTGAATAGGTAAAAAATGGTATATTATATGTGAAATTTCGAGTTAAAATGAGCAAGTTATGGCCATTTTAAATTGGAATTTCATTCTATACAAATTTGACGAACATAGTGAAATAAAATTAGAAAGTTCAAGTAGAATTTCTATGAAATACTTATCCCGGGTATTTCTTTTGTCTAGTTAACGAAGGATATGGGATTACCCTTCCTGAGGATTACTACGACTAAGAAGATCGCGAAATGGACGAGTGAGTTATTCCTCTTAATTTGGTTACCTTGCTTGTGCTTGTAAAATAGTAGCACTAGTATACTAAGAAAAGATAAAAATTGATATATATTTGGGGAATTTGGGGTTATATATATGATTCTATGTTTATGCATGAAATGAGAATTAAGAATATCACAACTTCAAACTGCCTGTTTAAGTATTTTTGTTTACCTACTTATATGACTGCTTATTATTTGCTAAATTGATTGATCTTCCCTTAATAAACCTTAATAAGGTTTGGCTTAAGGAAAATAAAACACTTACGCATAGCATCCATTGAGTCACATTTCTTTCGGAAGGCTGCTACTCCTACGCGTAGAGTTGGATTGGCTTTGATCGTGCTATGACACGGGCCATATTCCTTCCTAGAGAATCCAAATCGCCCGGGGAATATGACTCTAGGTTTGGAGCCGAGCCAACCGAACGTTTTGGGTGAGGACCTGGGGATTAGTAGTAGAGGATCAAGGATCTTCAACACCGATTCCCTAACCTTCGATACTGTAAGCCCTGGAAAATTTCAGTAAATAATTCCAAAATGAACTTAAAAAATAAACCCTAAAAATCACTCCAGATTAAAACCGAACTTCAACTAGTCCTAAATCATGAACGAATCCGGAAATTTCTTAATCTTGAGAAAATGAAAATCCTTAAAAATAAAATAAGGACTCAATAGTCTTCAAATTCAAAACCACGACGTACGAAAAATTTCATATTTAACTCTGACTTATAAAATCAAATAATATAAAGCCCAAAAACAAATTATTAAAAAGTAAATAACAATGAAACTTTCTAAAATAAAACTCAATTCAAGAATTCCGAAAACGTTAAGAGATATTAAATACTTACAAAAATCAAATTTAAAATAAATTTCTCAAATCAAATATGTTGTATAAACATAAAATATCAGTTTCCAAATTAGCAAAGACCTAAGCCAGAAAATCACCCGGAAACCCTAAGTGGAATACAATAGTTTAACTCCGACAATCTAGCGCCTTTAACCCTAGAGGTCAAGGTGTAGTTT
The DNA here is from genome assembly GCA_024138025.1 of Combretum micranthum. Classification (NCBI taxonomy): domain Eukaryota; kingdom Viridiplantae; phylum Streptophyta; class Magnoliopsida; order Myrtales; family Combretaceae; genus Combretum; species Combretum micranthum. The sequence goes on from JAMXBD010001298.1 coordinate 188,020, forward strand.
AAATATGTAGAATAGCTCGTAGTAATATAAGTTTGTTTAAAAATATCAGATTGATAAATTTTTGACATTTCGAACCCGTTTGGATACAGACTTCGAAAAGTGTGTGCCAAGGCTCGAGATATCAAAAATATACCATTAGTACCGTTAAACTCATAATTTCATAAGATTTCCAAATATATCAGTTATATAATTTTTCAGGTTATAAAAGTTACAGTTATAACCTTTTATCGTATTTTCATTACTACCGGTAATTAATTAGTCTTTTCCACTATTCACTTTTATTTTATTACACAATTTTATTATTCTTATAAACCCTTATATTTTTAGATAAATATTTTATATATTATAGAAAATTTTGCTTTTCCAAAATTTAGTTCGTTTCGGGTTTTTACGGGATCAAATCATGTTTAAGACCCGATACTAAAAATAAAATAAATTAATTTAATAAATGAAAAATATTTGAAAAATATTTTTATTTTCATAAAATAATTTTTTTATAATTTTCGAGTTATAAAAATATCATTTATAGCCCATATTCGCGTATTTTGATCATACCGGTAACATATTTGATGAAGTACTAAATAATTCAAATATATTATTTAATTTTATTCATGAAAATTCTGCACTTATTTAAAAATATTTTTTCTAATTTTATTTTGTATTTTTCTTAATAAAAAACACTTTTTCTAACCCATACTTCAAGTACACCTTACACATATCACTTCCTTTTCACTTCAATCTTTCTATACATTATCCCACACTTCATGGCAGATTTTGACCCCCTTTTATGGTTGCCTTGACTCTTGAATTACTCAAAAATTAATTAAAATAACCCTCTTTCAATCCTTCTTCAAGAAGCTACATTATAAATATTGTTACACAATTCAATTTCAAGTCAAAATTCAACAAATTCCCTCTCTCTCTCCTCTTTAATGTTCACGTTTAGCTCCCCTCTTCATTGCTGCCCTTGTTTTATTTTTTCCCTCTTTCATTCATTTAATACACTCATTTTCTCTGTCTCTTTCATTTACTCATTTTACCCTTTTTCATTCCTTAACTTTTTCTTTCTCTTTTTCCCTCTTTTCTTCTTCGTTTTGATCTTGTTCCTTCAAGAACACAAGCTGCCCCCATTCCATTTTGAGCTCCTACACATATTTCTTCAAGATTTTTGAATAAAACTCTTGTCCAAAGCTTCCATAGGTGATATAGGTAAAGTATAATGAGAGTTTCATGCATCAAATGATATTCCATAAGCTTAAAAGCTAAGGATGATGATGCCAAAATGAAACACTCCTCTTCTCTATGATTATTATCTTGTGTCATTATTATTTTCTTGTTTAAAGTAGTTTATTTTATAGATCTAACTTTTTGTAGCTTTGATTTTTGTTTATGCCTTAAATCTCGTTATTGAAGTTATTATTTTTGTTATTGCTTATGATTTATGCATATTCATCATCCACATGTCCATCATGGTGTTCATGCATCTACAACTAGTATAGTAAACTAGATCTAGTGTTTTGAGTTCATCAAATGCATTAGACTTTGTTTTATGTTCATGGATAACTTGTAATAGCATGATGATAGTAGGAATGTTATAGAAAACTCAAGATCTATTTTAATTTCAACAAAAATCATTTTTGAAAATTCAGATGAATTTAGAAAAGTTGTTTTTCAACTTCAAAATGTGTATTTTTCATTTAAAATGAAGAGCTTAAGGTATAAACAACATAAATGAATGATTTTGATGAGTAAAGTTTAGATCTATGTATATAGTTTACTACCATGGATTTTTTTTATATTTAGTTCATATTAAGAATAGAACATGGTTTTGAACTCAAATAAAAATAGTGAAATTCGTATTTTGGCAAGACCCCTATTTAAAAACCACTTTCCAAGTGTCAAAATGTAATTTTTACTTAAGATAATGAAGGCTTAATGTATGTATATTATCAAGACTTCTTTTTACAAGAATCAAAGGTGATTTTCAAAGATTAATTTTCAAAACAAAATTCTATTTTGGGATTTTGGCCAAGGCCTAGTTTAAAAACATATTTTCCAACTCAAAAATGAAGTTTTTATTCAAGATATAAAAGGCCCTTAAAGATATGATATATAAGGAATAGATTTTCATAAGTTTAAATAGATTTTATCAAAAGATATGTCCAAAAAAATAAATTTGGTAAATTCGGTTCCCAATCAAGACTAGTTTTGAAAACTCATTTATCGACTCCAAAACTCATGTTTTATGTAAAGAATGAAGGGTATAGGTAATAGGTATCATTAAGTAGTGATTTTTACAAGTTAAAATGAGTTTTGATGAGATTAATGTGTAAAACAAGTGTCACGCCCCGAGGGGTACCCTAAACGTGGCAGTCCGCCGTACACAATACTAAAGCCTAGGAATGACTACCTTAGTCACGCAAAGGCTTCCATATTATGTACAAGGCGTACATCACAACCAAGGGAACGCATCGGAGTAGCGCAGTTTATATTGATAATAAATAAGTAACAAGGCAAAGAGAATACTTATCATAAATCATAAACATATTGTATTGCAATCCTTAGGGGCATATCCATCTATTATCTTCAAATAAATATACATCACTATTCATAAAAAGTCATTATATGTAAAGACCCTTACAAAATTACTTATCTTATGATTCTATTTCCCTCATAGAAGCTTAACCAATCCTTCCATGAGTTCCTCAATGTCATGATCCTCAATTTAAGCCACGGATATACCTGTTTCAACAAAATCTATAGGGGTATAAGCTACAACTCGCTTAGTGAGATATTCCTTTTCATTCGCACCATATTTTCAATCAAGTTTAATTATTTAATCACACATATGCTATGCATACAATGCAACAATCACATGATTACGCGAATATATATAGTCATCCGGAAACCATATATAGAATGGATTTACCCCTCCATATCAAAAGTTAGGGAATCGGGATTGATTGAAGGTCCTCGACCTTCTACTACTAGTCCCAGGTCCTCACCCACAGCGTTCGGTTGGCTCGGCTCCGAACCTAGAGTCGCTATTCTTCCCGAGCGATTTGGATTCTACAGGAAGAACATGGCCCGTGCACCGCACGATCACAGCCAATCCAACTCCACGCGTAGGAGTAGCAGCCTTCTGAAATAGATGTTACTCGATGGATGCTATGCGTGAACGTTTTATTGTTCTTAGGTCAAACCTTATTAAGGTTTATTAGGGGCAATCAATCAATTTAGTAACAATAAACAATCATACAAGTAAGTAAACAAAATTATTTAAACAAGCAGATCGAAGTTGCGATATTCTTAGTTCTCAATTCACGCATAAACATAGAACCATATACATACGCATAACCCCGAAATCCCCAAATATATTCGTTTTTATCTTTTCTTAGTGTACTAATGCTACTACATTACAAGCACAAGCAAGGTAACGAAATTAGAAGGAATAACTCACTCGTCCATTTCGCTATCTTCTTAGTCGTAGAAATCCTCGGGTAAGGTATTCTCGTGTCCTTCGTCACCTAGACAAAAGAAATACCCGGGATAAGTCTTTCATGAATTTCTATTCTTGGAGATTCTAGACTTTTCTTAAAATCGCGGTAAAATCGTATAAGAAGAAATTCCAACTTAAAATGGTCATAACTTGCTCATTTTAACTCGGAATTTCGCATATGATATACCGTTTTCTACCTATTCAAAAAGTTCTATCCATTTCTAAACTTATCTTGGTCATAAAAGGTCATTTGGGTTCTGAAAACGTCAGTTACAGATTTAAAATGAATTTTCTAAACTTTTGCAAAAATCCATTTTCTAACTCAACTTCTTTTTAAAGAAAATCCTTTTGTAACAATATAAATATATATTTGATAAACACTTTTGAATATATAGGTATGCTCACTTTATATGCAAAAATCCTAATGGTAGTGTCTCAACAATTTATTTCATAAAACAATTCATTTAAACTTTAACTTTGAAATTTTCTTTTCAAGTATTTAAAGAAACTTTATATTTTTACTAGGTTGTTATAAACGAGTATATTCTTATTTTATTTTTTTCATTTCCTTTTCCAAAACAAGTAAATTTTCCTTTTAACCTTAGTTTTTCATAAATTTCACTTCTAGTGATAAAAGATCTATTTTTATCAAAAAGTTATTAGGTTGTTCAAAACCTTTTTATAATTTTTGTATTTAGGATGGTTTTAGAAAATGAATTTTGTCTTCTTATATTTATTTCCAAAATATAAGCTTTTGCTTTTCAAAACTTGTTCTTTCATTTCTTTTGAAAAGAATCATTTTTATAAAATCCATTATTATAAATCTTACCTCGTTTATATTCCTTTGAAAATTAGTTCCTTCTTTTAGAAATTTGAAAATCATTATTTTTCCTAAGTGGGTTCATAACTTGATGAGTTGATTTTTGTCTTAACTTTGAAAACTAGTTTGTTCCTTAGTTTAGAAAAGAATTTAAGTCTTAAACTTTCGATATTAACGATTTATTTTTCTAAAAACTTAGATTACCATAAAATATAAGGAAAATATTTATTTATGTTTTCTTGATAAAACTATCTTTGTTATTTAAGAAAACTTGAGAAAACTTTGTATTATTCTATTTCTAGGTTGTTGATAATAACTTCATGTTTTTGTGGTAAATCATATAATTGGAAACTTAGCTTTGAGCTCATTTAGTAAAACAAGATTCTATTTTTAGACTAGTTGAGACATTAACATTATGCAAATGCAAGTATCATGAGCATATAAAATAATAAGAACATAAGAAGATACTAAAAATAATTAATGAGCAAGAAAATAAAATATCAAGTATTGGGAACCTTAGCTTCATCAAGGTATCCCGGTCAAGTATTGGAGCCTTAGCTTTATCAAGGCATCCCGGGACTAAGAATGGACTAGTCCCGAAAGATTAAAGAAAATAAATAAAAGATTGTTTTGACTTGATATGGACAAGTTTAAGACTAAAAAGACTAGTCTTAATAAATTGCATAAAACAAATAAATAAATAAGTAAATTGCAAGACTAGGAAATAAATAAATAACAAATGAGCTTATATGCTCTAAATAAATATATATATACGTAGTATACATAATATTATATAAGTTAGATTAGAACAAAAATAACAAAAATGAAAACAACAACATAATAACATTATGTAAAATAGGAACATGAACAAAAACAAAGCATGAACATATTGTTGCTTCTTTAACTCATATGAGCCTAAGAAACATACACTAAGCTCATGCTAAGATGTATGAACATGATGAAGGAATTTAAGTAGAATTTTACCTAAGGTTTAATGGAAGGTTTTGAAAGAGATGAATGGGTTTTGTGTTTGATATTTTCTTGAAGAGTAGAAATGGGTAGAGAGTATTTTGTGAGAGATTTGTTGGAGAGAGGTTTTGAGAGAGTATTTTGGTAGAGTTTTGCTATGTGAAATGAGTGTGTGAAAGAATGAAGGAGGAAGGGGTATTTATAGAATTTTTGGAGTGAAATATTGATGTAATAAAATAAATTGGAAAGAAAATAATATAGAGAAGAGGGAGGGGATGGCCACGCACATTGGAGAGAGAGAGGGGGGTATTTTGTTTGTTTTGTAAATTTTTTTTGTAAAGAAAAGAAATAAAGTGTAAAGTAGATGTGAAATAAAGTTGTATTGGAAAAGTAAAAAGTAAGAAAATAGATATGTAGGTGTAGGTGTAAGAAAAAGTAGAGATAGGTGAATAGTAATGAATAGTAGAAAAGTACAATGAATAGTAGACTAGACAATTCAAAGTACCGGTAGTAATAAAAATACACGTAATAATACGATATCTGTAATTTTTAGCTATGAAAAATTCTAAAACTGATATTTTTGGAATCCTTGTATTTTTACGAGTCTATTGGTATAAACGGAATATTTTTAATATTCCGAGCTCCGGGACACGCTTTTCGAGAACCGATCCAGTTTGGGTCCGAAGGTCACTCGAAATTCGCGAATCTGATATTTTTATGTTACCCTACGTTATTACGAACTATTATCTAGGCCATTAACTTAATTTCGTTTTCTAGGGTTGAAAACGCGGGATTGCCGGATCTTAAACACTAGGGTTCGTTATAGGCTCGTTGACTTTTAGGGTTCCGTTTTGATTTCTGATTTTTTTGTTGAGATATTCGTAAGATCGTATAATTTTCGAGTCTTGATCGTTTTAGAATTTTTAGCTCGAAAATTTATATTTTATTTCATTTGTGATTATTTAATAGTTTTTAGTTCTCGGAATCGTTTAACCGAGTCTACGTTTATGAGTTGACTCAGTTTGACTTTTTGTTGAAAATTTGGATTTTGTGATTCTAAAATTTTACTTAAGGATTTAGGATTTTATCATCTCATTGTTAAGCGGTATTGGATCTATCGTTTCGATTCGCGTTTTAGGAATTGGGTAGATTATTTAATCGACGTACGAACGTTGATTATATCGGTAATTGGACTTTATATTTCGTTTCAAGGGTTCCTGTTTTCTCAAGATTGAGAAAACTTGTTTTTGTTCCCATTTGGAATTAAGTTTTAACTTGGTTCGAGTTTTAGGGTTTCGTTTCTGATATTTGACTCGGCCTAGATTTGAGTTTTAATCTCAAGTTGATTTTTCGGGCTTTTGATATTTATACTTCTAGAATTATTTTTAAGGATTATGAAAATTTTTGGGGGTTTACAACAAGAAGTAGAATGAAGATGGAAAATTTTGAGTTAGTAGTCAACTTCTAAAATTCGTATCTTTGGATGATGCCCATGAAAACACCTATTATCCAAGTTCAAAATAAAAGTTTTATGTATTAAATGAAGTCCTTAAGTAATAGGTATAGTAAAGTCTTAAATTTTAATGCATTACACAAGTTTTTCCCAAATGAATCATTCAAAAAGTGGATTTCTAAAAATTCGGATTTTTGAGTGAATCATATTTGAAAACATATTTCCAAAGTGTAAAATGCAAATTTTTTATGAAAAAGTGAAGTCCTTAGTGGTTATATATGGTTGAGCCCTAATTTTCTATATAAACCCCTAAATTTTTGGAATCGGTTTAGCATAAAACCCTAAACTGGAAGTCAAACGAAACCCTAAAAGTCAACAAAACCCTAGTTTACTGTACCCATCTAAATTCGGCATTGCCGTTTTCTTTGGCCTGAGAAACGAAGTTGGGATAATTAGCTAGAATAGTTCGTAATAACCATAGGGTTTATAAAAGTTTCAGTTTCGCGAGATTCGGGTGTCCTTCGAACCCGATCGGACACAGTTCTCGAAAAACGTGTCCGAAGCCCGTAATAGTAAAAATATTCCAAATATACCGTTAGACTCGTAAAAATATAAGTTTTCCAAAAATATCAGTTTCGTAATTTTTCGGTAAGTAAAAATAACAGATATAGCTATTATACGCGTATTTTCTTACTACCGGTACTTTAATTGTCATATCTACTTTACATTACACTATTCATTACTATTCTACACTATTCTTTTATCTCTACTTTTTCTTACACCTATTCTTACACTCTACATAACCTATAATCTTAACTTTTTACCTTTCCCATAACTTTATATCACATCTATCTTACATATTACATCTTTTATTTAACAAAAAGTCAAAAAATAAATCACACTCCCTCTCTAACACTCAATGGCCGGCGCCCCCTCCCCCATGTGCCTCTCAATTTTGTTTCAATTTTACTTTATTTTAATCACACAAAAATCACTCCTCAATTTCCTATAAATACCCCCCTCCTCTTTCACTTCTTTCACACATTCACTACCCACAAATTCATACAAAAACTCTCTCAAATTTTCCTCTCAAAACTCTCCCAAAATACCATCTCAAAACTCTCTCCAAATAATTCTACAACAACTTCTACCAACAAACCAAAACCCATAACCACATAACCATATCAAGGTCTTTTTAGGTAACTACCTTATATTCTTTCTTCTTCTTCATGTCATGTAACTTTACATGACCATAGTGTGAGTTTCCAAATACTACAAGTTATGGAAACTACATTATGTTCATGTATTGTTCTTGTTCATGCCAATCCATTTATGTTTATGTTGTTTTATTATTGTTTATATATCTATACATAAGTATACATATCCTTTAGAGCATATAAGCTCACTTGCAATTTATTTATTTCATGCAAAGCAATTTATTTACTTTTCCATTTCAATTTATTTATTTATTCCTTGTTGAAATTAAGACTAGTCTCTAGTCTTAGACTTGTCCTCATCAAGTCAAAACAAGCTTTTCTTTCTTTCATTTTATTTCTTTATGGGACTAGTTTACTTCTTAGTCCCGGGAGCCTTGAAAAAGCTAAGACTCCAATACTTGACTTTATTATTTATGCTTTATGTTATTTTGTTTATTATTATTCTCATAATCTTGTTCATTTAGATTGTTGTCCAAAAGTTTTATTTTCTAAAGATAATTAAAATAAAAGAAGGCTTTTTGTCACTTAGGAATAAGTTTATGTGAAACATAAAAATATAAGATAACAAAAATAAACTCATTCATTTTCAAGTTACAAAAAGAATTCACTATGAAATTAGAAACTATTTTTACTTAAAAAGCTACTTAAATCCTTGTTATTCTACCTTGATTCCAAAAGAAAATATTTGTTGATACAAAAATGGTTCTTTTTATAAGAAGATGGATGACTAAGGAAATTTTAAGTAAAGACCTTTGCAAACAAATAGGCAAAGAAAATTTATGGTTTGAAAATAATAAAGTTATTTCTTTTCAAGTTACAAGAGGAAATTAATAGAATTATAGAAATTAGTTTTTCTAAAAAGTCCTTAATTGTTCCACATTGTTTTTATGAAGAAAACAAATTTTCATGCATGGATGATTATTTTTGAAAAATATGAGACATGAGAAAAAGAATGAGAAATATCAAGTAAGGATTTTTGCAAAACAAGTAAACAAAAGAATTTACACAAGAAAAATGAAGAAAAGCATATTTCCTAGAAAACTTCAAATATAGTATTAATGTAGCTTAGAAAGTAGAAGATTTTATTTTCAAAAGATACTTAGAAAAGAAAAATGAAACCAACATAAAACGTTTTTAGAAAATGAAGAAAACAAGGTATTCATTTCAAAGAAATTCACAAAAACAATTTCCGAAAAGCTTCAACCCGACATTGTTTTACCTAAGAAAAATAATTGGACAACAAGACATTGAGCATGCTTAAATATGGTTATATAGTTATAAAAAGAGAATTTTTCAACTATATAGATGATTAAGTATTTATCAAACAAATTTTGATTTCTTGAACCAAAGTTGTTTTTACTTGAAAATCCGTGGTGAATTTTGTCACCACTGTTTCGGGGCCTATATGGCTTTGTTTGATGGAAATAATTTTGGAAATGGGTAGATCTTTTCGAGTAGGTAGAAATCGGTATATTATATGCGCGATTCCGAGTTAAAATGACCAAGTTATGGCCATTTTAAGTTGGAACATTCTTCTATACGAACTTTAACGTTCTTTGACATTGTTTTGTCAAAATTCAAGAAAATCATCAAGAAAAACTCATTGTGGGTATTTTCTTTGGTTAGGTAACCCCGAGGAAGGATTCTTTTACCCCAAGAACTATTACGATTAAGTGGAGTGTGTGAACGACTCATCCGCTTAGAGGAATAGACGACAATGGCATCGTGAGTTACTTCCCGTTAATTTTCTCATACTCTTGATTGTGCTTGTAAAATTAGTTGCACTAGAATTTAAGAAAAATCAAAAGGAAGTGTATGATAATATGTTGAAAGAATACTAAGTATATCGAAACTCGATTTGTTATAATAAAGTTGTATGTGCATTAATATCTTGAAGTGTTTGAAATTGGTTGATCATTTGAAAGAAGTTAAATGTAACTACTAGACTTTAATTAAAGAAATTATTCATGCACTTCATATGTTGAGTCACATTGCATTCACTACTATACAATTGGTGGGACAAGTGTATAATAGTGGTGGTAGACATAACCGGTATATCATGTCAGTGGCGAGTAGGAGCCAGTAAGAACTACTTAATTTGATGGCTAGTAGGAGCCTGTAATAACTACAAGTTTTTGATGGCTAGTAGGAGCCTGTAATAACTACAAGTTTTTGATGGCGTATAGGAGCCGGTAAGATCTATAAAAGTGTTTTTAAAAGTTGTGGCTGTAATTGGCCTGAATACCCAACCCCGAATGAAGGGCGTAATTCATTCAACATATGATTCCCGGAAAGTCATATGTCTTGTATGCTCACGTGGTTGTTGCATTTCATATGTTTGAATAATAAACTTGATTGATAATTTTCCTCGAGTATGAATTTTGGGATTTACTCACTAAGCCTAGTAGCTTATACCCCGATAGATATCTTTTGCAGTTCCCTTACTTATGGCTAAGGCCACGTGGACCATGCGGGCAGGTAATCCCTTTTGAACATTAGAAATCTGGATAAAGTATAGCTTAGTATTAGCATGTTAATATGTATATAATAGATCAGTAATTTAGGGAGTTGTCCCTAAGTTGTAAAGCTTTTGCCATGAACAGATAATTATTGTGATTCTTCTTTTCTTAATATGCTTTTATATCTCCTTAAGCTACATTATTCCATATATGGTCCTCTAAAATTATGAAAGTAAGCCTTACACTTAATATAAAAGCTTTTGGAAATGACTAAGGTTGCCATACTTAAGCTTTAATATTGAGTGTGGTGGACTGTCACGTTTAGGGTACCCATTGGGTCGTGACATTCTAAATATCAAAAGATTTTTACTTAAAGGAATTACTCAAAAACTAATTTTTATAAAATTCGGATTTTGGAATCAACTCTACTTGAAGACATGTTTACAAAGTGTAAAATGGAAATTTTTATGTAGAAATGAAGGTCATAAGTAATAGATATAATAAAGACTCAATTTAAAAAAAATAATTATATTTTCTTAAGAAATAAATCCAAAACAAATGGAAATGATCAAAGTTAGAAAACTAGATTTTTCATAAGTAGTTGTTATTATGGTCTTGCAAGATAGAAAGCTGTAAATTTTTTTTTTTAGAAAAAATCATCAAGATCATGCATACATTAAACTCATCTCATGTCATTCATGTTAGGAAATCATTCATATTGCATGTATAGCTAATCTATATAATAGGAACATTACAAACATTTACAAAAATATTTTTTCGGAATTGAAATTGCTACTGTTCCGATATGATCTGACTTTTTCGAAGCTTCAAAGTTTTTAAAACTTAAATATAATATTAGAATTAGATAGATCTTTCGAAGTAGATAGAAATCGATATATAATTTGCGCAATTTCAAGTTAAAATGACCAAGTTATGGCTGTTTTAAGTTGGAATTCCCTCTTAGAACGAGAATTACGAATTTGATAGTTTACATAAGATCATTTGGACTAGTTTGAGTTGAAATACTTATTAGAGTATTTCTTCATTTTTAGGTGAACCCGAAATCGACGATTCCCTACCACCGGATTACTTTTACTAAAAGACCGGAGATCCAATGGCCGAGTGAGTTTTCTTCTTATTTTGTTACCTTGTTTGTGCTTGTAGCTAGTTGCATTAGAATTATAGGAATAAGATAAATATCGATATAAGAGGGCATGGGATATATAATGAGACTGTGATGAATGTATGCCAAAGGATACTAAAGCATATCGAAACCATGATTCGATGGATAACTGCACTGGTCATATTATTTCTGCTATGTGTATGATATTGGTTGGTCACTCTAAAGAATGTATGAATATTTTGACCTAAGCAAAAGTTAAATTGATCATGTATTACATCAGACATATTGCATTTAGTAGCGTGCTACCTATGCAGGTCGATCGGTATGGTCCGATGACTCGTTTGGGATAACGAGGCCGGTATCAGAGCTCATTCATGAGAACTAAGGTGCATCGGGGATGCATTCCATGTGTGAGCCTAGCCGAGGCAAGTGCTAAGAGCCGAGAGCTTGTGGACTAGCAGCGGTCGTGTAGACTTCAATACCATCCCTAACCCAAGATACGAAGGGCATAAATCCGTTCTGTGTGTGGGTTCAGGATACCCATACATAATTGTTTGCTCATGTGTTTGTTCATGCATAGCATATGGTTGATTATGACTTGCTTGTTATAGTATAGAATTAAGGGATTTCTCACTAGGCTAGTGTAGCTTATCCCCAATAGAGATTTGAATGAACAGGTTGTCTCAAGAATACAAAGTGGGGACCGAGATGGTTAAAGCTGAGAATGACTTCGGGATTTCGGCAAAGAATAAGAATATTTGAAGTTATCAGCTAGGTTTTATGATTTGCCTTGTAATAGTTTACGTAGGGAAATCTGTGGATGAATGTAATTGAAGTTTAATGATTTGTATTTTGAAGTATAGTGATTCGTACATGAAGTATAGTGATTTGTATCTGCAGTATAGTGAATTATATTTCCTTTGCATTATTACTCAAGTGTATTAATATAAAATGTATCTCTCCAATGTGTCTCCTCTATGTGTTAGACGCCTTGTACATAGTATGGAAGCCTTCGCATGACTGAGGCGGTCATTCCTAAGCTTTAATATTGTGTATGGCGAACTGCTACGTTTAGGATACCCTTTGGGGCGTGACAGATACGGAGAAGTAAATTCGTTCTATATATGGTTTCCGGATAACTATATATATATTTGCGTAATCACGTGATTGTTGCATTGTACGCATAGCATATGTGTGAAAATTTAAATGAACTTGTTTGAAAACATGGTGAAAATGAAAAGAAATATCTCACTAAGCTAGTTGTAGCTTATACCCCTATAGATTTTGTTGAAACAGGTATACCCATGGCTTAAATTGAGGATCATGACATTAAGGAAGTCATGGAAGGATGATAAGCTTCTATGAAGGAAATGGAAATATAAGATGAAGTAATTTTGTAAGGTTCTTTATATGTAATGAATTCTATGTTAGTATTTTGGAGATTCTAAGATGTATATTTATTTGAAGACAATAGAGTGACATGCCCCTAAGAATTGTAATTTAATATGTCTATGTTTTATGATAAGTATTCTTTTTGCCTTGTTACTTATTATCAATATAAATTGCGCTACTCCGATACGTTCCCTTGGTTGTGATGTACGCTTTGTACATGATATGGAAGCTTTTGCATGACTGAGATAGTCATTCCTAGGCTTTAATATTGTGTACGGTGGACTGCCATGTTTAGGATAAACCTCGGGGCGTGACATGTGGTATAATTGCTAAAGACTTATGAACAAGTATAACCTTACTTAACAAACACAAACATGATAGTTCATGAAGTAAAACAGAAAAAGACTACACTAAACTGTCATACTTGAGTGTTGGTCCTGTTGGGTTTTATTATCAAATTTGCAGCGGAATTTTCTTTAAAATTAAAACCCTAAGTCCAGTATCTATGTGTTTTTTATTAGATACAAAAAAAAAAAAAAACGAAATAAAAGTTCAAGTTTTATTACCTTTTAGATTTCAAAAGGTATTTGATGATACTGTAAAGACCCGCTGCTCTAAATCCCGAGACTTAGAGTATCGGATCCCCAACCACATATAACATTTTCACATTATATGTAAGGTTGTCCTAAAACTAACAGTTTATGAAAATTGTTTGATCAAATCACTATACTTTATAAAGAACTTTTTAAATAAAACAAGATTGCTAACAAAAGCAATCTATACATATATTTACATCAAATAAACATTGCATTGTGTCATTACATGACACTACCAAAAATTACATGTTTTCTCAGAACATAAGAATCCTAAGGGATCTTAGGTCATTACAAAAGGAATTTGGCTTAACTATTAAGCCATCTATATATAACTTCTCCATAGCAAAAGTCTTCCAAAAGTCCAGGGTGATCGAATCCTATTCGTCCCACTCATCCAAAAATCTTTTGAAATCAGATCCATAGCCCAAGTCATCGTAGTACTCGTCTCCAAAACCTGCAAAGCAGCAAAAGTGAGCCAGAGGCCCAGTACACAATAACCAATGCATAACAAGTCATCCGATTCATGTAATGCATCATAAAACAAGTGGTTATCTTTATTACATTTTGATTCACAAATCAACAAGAGGGTATTCAAACCCCGGTCACACTTCGGGAATCCAGGGATCCTGAGTAACAACAGCTGCTTAGGGGGTTGATATAAGCAGTCCGAATACTTATATCTCCTATATCTATTTCATGAAGATAATAGCTTCATCTAGGGTTTAAAAGCCGTTGCCCGACTCTACTTAAACTCAGTCCATAACATGAGCCTAGTTCACAAGTTCCATAAACCTTGAACTAAATCATGGTATTTCCCCCTAAGTTTAAGCAAACGTTACACAGATACAATTCCCCCCTATCGGCTACCCACTTAACCAAAAGAATCGCCATTGCATCATAGCGTACCATTGCATCATGGTATAGTCATTGCATCATGACTTGGTTAAGCGCCTAGCTAACATGTCATTGCATCATGACAGGTTTGCTGCTCCTCGGACCAGATTAAACAGCGTAATAGACATCCCATTCATTCAATTGTTAAGTCGAATCAATTTAGATCAAATTAGAAATGTCTGGTCCTAGCAAACATCAGACAAATTATTGCGTACCTGAACCTGTTACTATAGAACTAGGATCTCTCGGTGATGAACTAACCGAAGAATCCTTAACTGTAATAGAAATGTCACAATAATTAATAAATCAACATTTATAAATTTCATTCTCACAAATATATACATTATATCCACATATCACAAATTATCAAATAAATTCAAATAATTGAATATACAATCACGAATAAGCATTTAAACGTCCTAATATATCCCAAATTGCTTACCAAATACTCAAATGCTCAAATAACAACTTTGGAAACTTTTTAGAAAAAGCTCTCAAAATTTAAAAACTCAGGGGATACGTCGGCACTCAACGCCGGCGGCGTTGAGCCGGTGTTAAATGTTCTGAAAATGTACACTGCCAACACTGGCAGCGTCAAAGCGTACGCCGTCAGCCTTTGTAACCTACGCTGGCGGCCTTTAGCCGGCGTAGAATCCAAAACCAAATTTTTCGAAAATGTCCAGAGAGGTGTAAGCCAGCCGCTTACCTAAGTACGCGGGCAGCCTTCACATGTACGCCGGCGGCCTTGATTCCCAAAAGCCAGCGTACAAGTTAGAAGAAAGAACGCCGACTGACTTCCTAGCGAAAGCCAGCGGCGTTCAGTCGGCTCTAAGAAATTTGGTTCTCGTGAACATTCAACACCGCCTCTACGCCGGCGGCGTAGAAACTCAAATTGCGGCGTACGTTCTGAAGACAGACGCTGGCAAATCTTCGGCATATAAGCCGGCGGCGTTGCAAACGGCGTTAGGAAAAACAATTCTGTGGGCTTTCTACACCGCCTCTACGCGGCGGCGTAGAATCCCCAGATGCCGGCGTACGTTTGAAAACAAGGTTAAACGAAAATTCAAATCCCTGTTTTTTTCCACTTTGAAAAATTATATCTTAAAACACTTCAAAACTTCCTCAACTACACTTCCACTTCATATACTTACTCCTACATACACTACTCAATTCTAGCAACTCCAAGCATAAATTCAACACAATTAGACATTTCAAACTCTACTACAATCCATTCTAAATTTCTCTATACAATCCTCTTCACTTACTCCCCACACTTCATAACCATACAACATGCATGCACACCCTCACACACACATATAACACTTTCTCAACTCATCCCAAGCAGAACAACCATTTGATCAACATGAAATCAATTCATCCAATACCCTACAACTACTACAAGAAAGGAAAACAAAACAATGATCACAACTAAATCAATTCAAATACATATATATATATATATATACCTTGTCTTGAGAATAACTTTGATTTTCAAACTTGATATAACCTAACTTGAGCTTGGAAATGGAGATGGAAATGGAAAAGAAAAGAAAAGAAAGAAGAAAAGGAAATTCGGATAAAATTTGGCTGCCTTCAAAAAGTAAGTTAAATTATCTTAATTTTGACTTTTTCACATTCCAAATTTACCCTTAATGCCTATATTAACTTAGGTTGCATTTAACTTTAATTTGAGTCTCATTTGGCTTATATTTGAGGCATAAATGCTAACTTAATTACAAGAAACTTAATCAACTAACTTAAGTGAAATGATGGCTGATTTACAAATCTAGCTTAGCTTAACCTTTTAATGAACAAAAGACAACATTAATAATTTCATTACTCACACATTAATGCATATAAACAAAATATTAATATCAACATATACACATGCACAATCATGTATATTAAACTACTAACAACCTAACCATACTCCTTAAATTCAACATTTCAACATAATTAATTAAACACATGGAATTTGAATAAAATATAAATCTAGGTCATTTCAGATACAGATCTGTAGACGTTGCCACGTTGCGAACGCCCTCTACGGTATCCACACGAGAATGACCTTGATTTGGATCCTCTTGCGTGCTAGCGCAATCTAGAACGCTTCTAGATTTGGTTTCGAAGGGGCTCTAGAGATACGAATTTCTCACACTCTCTAGGGTTTCGAAAATTTCTTTTAGGTTTGCAGAATTTCTCTGCCGTCTAATGTGACGTCAAAGAGTCTGACCTAAAAGGCTGTCTATAGATCTATATATATAGACATATAGGAAACCCTAGAAGATAAATATGATGAGATATTTATTTAATATTTAACAAAATACATTATTTCATTAAATATTAATTATATGTCATAATCATTTATTATTCTTAAACTATTTAAGAATAATAAATATAATAATTCCTATAGGTTTAATTATAAACCCATAAAATGAAAATATCAAATATTTGGCCTTGGGCAAAAACACTAACAATCTCCCACTTGCACTAGGCCAAATAATTATTTATCAATCTAACAAATTAAGATTAATAAATGACTTTATCATTCCCATCAGACTCATTTATAGTCCCTGATCCTTTTAGTTCATTCTTTTGTGTGACCCTGTAGGTTCACTTAATGTTAGCAGTAGATCAAAAACCCTTTTGACCTACGAGACATAAGCGGCCTCTAGCAAGACATTATGCCTACCCAAATTAAGTGAAGATCGGTGATCCGATTTTACCTTATAGACAGTTAATTATTTAGTCCCTTTGTCACATGATATCTTATGATTAAACATAAGGTGTGGATCAATACACACTTATATTGTTTAATCACCTATTTCTTGAATCCAGAGTTTGACTGACTTAAACAAATAACATTGATAACTCCTTATCAATTCATTTGAGCACGGCCATGCATATCTCAGTCTTACTCAACAAGGGGCCCAAAAGATATCTCTCTCAATTTAATGAGAGGGACAAATTCCTTCATGAACACTCACATTCCTCCACATAACTTATTCTATATCCAATATCAGTCTTATAATCATCTGATTAAAGATGATAAAGAACTGAATTAAAATATGGAGTTTGTTATGTAGGAATCTATGGTGTCATCAGGTCAAAGGACTTAAATAATTACTGTAATGAGAAATACTTATCATATTGATCCATATAGTATTCTCATAATTGGTCATTCCAATACAATGTACTCTTACATGTATCTATGTGCTGAAATGATATCTTATATCCATGATCAGTAAAACATGACCATCATCCAGCCTACATACTAATCTTAATTCATTATTATTCCATATAATGAACGATTAGGGATAATTTAGAATAAAGTTATTTATTCCTTTATGGTTTTACTATTAAAGTCACATACTTTAATGACATAAGGAATAACAAAATTACTCATGGAATTATTTTATCAAGGTAAAAAGGCTAATAATAAACCTTGAAAAATAGAATGGCTTATAAAGATAATAAATATCCAAATGACATATATCTATGGCACATCACTAGCAATCTCTCACTTGCATTAGCTCTACTCAATCATAAGTCTAATGCCCAGTGCTCTAGTATGACTATCATGTTTAGACTGGGGAAGAGGCTTAGTCAATGGATCTGCAACATTGTCATTTGTGGGTACTCTGCATATCTTAACATCTCCTCTTCAATGATCTCGAATGAGATGGTAACGCCTGAGTATGTGTTTGATCGCTGATGTGATCTTGGTTCCTTAGCCTGTGCAATGGCCCCATTATTGTCACAATAAAGGTCCACTGGATTTGCAATGCTAGGAATAACTCCCAATGCACTAATGAACTTCTTGATCCAAACTGCTTCCTTAGCTGCATCCGATGCTGCTATGTACTCAGCCTCCGTAGTAGAATCTGCAACTGTGTCCTGTTTGGAACTCTTCCAGCTTACAGCACCTCCATTCAAACAAAACACATAACCAGATTGCGATCGAAAATCATCTGAATCAGATTGGAAGCTGGCATCTGTGTAACCATTTACTACAAGATCACCTTCCTGTCCTCCATATGTCAAAAACACATCCTTAGTCCTTCTTAAGTACTTTAGAATGTTTTTGACTGCTATCCAGTGACTTTCACCTGGATCTGATTGGTATCTACTTGTGATGCTTAAAGCATAAGCGACATCTGGTCGAGTGCATAACATGGCATACATGATGGAACCAATAGCTGAGGCGTATGGAATCCTACTCATGCGTTCCCGTTCTTCTTTTGAAGTGGACATTGAGTCTTACTCAATTTAATTCCATGTGATACTGAAATCCTCTTTTGGAATTCTCCATACTAAACCTTTTTAGTACCTTGTCAATGTATGCACTCTGACTTAGGCTAATTATCCTTCTAGATCTATCTCTATAGATCTTGATGCCTAGAATATAGGCAGCCTCACCTAAGTCCTTCATTGAGAAACAATTTCCTAACCATGTTTTGACCTTTTGTAATGTAGAATATCATTTCCAATGAGCAATATGTCGTCTACGTAAAGCACCAAGAAAACTACTACGCTCCCACTAACTCTCTTATAAACGCAAGGTTCATCTTCATTCTTGATGAAATCAAACTCTTTGATTGCTTCATCAAAACGAAGATTCCAACTTCGAGATGCTTGCTTCAATCCATAAATGGACCTTTGAAGCTTACATACCTTATGTGAATTCCTCGAATTAACAAATCCCTCGGCTGTGTCATGTACACATCCTCAATGAGGTTTCCATTCAAGAAGGCTGTCTTGACATCCATTTGCCATATCTCATAGTCATAATATGCAGCTATGGCAAGAAGAATTCTCACAGACTTAAGCATGACTACAGGAAAAGGTTTCATCATAGTCTATACCATGAGTTTGTTTAAAACCTTTTGCAACTAGTCGTGCTTTGTAGGTATGCACATTGCCATCCATGTCAGTTTTCTTCTTAAAACCCATTTACATCCAATAGTTTTTATACCATCGGGTGGATCAATCAAAGTCCATACTTGATTTCATACATGGATTGCATTTCGATCTCATGGCTAATAACCATTTCTCAGAGTCGGGGCCCATCATTGCTTCCTGGTATGATGTGGGCTCATCTTGGTCTATGAGCATGACATCGCGATTGTCAGTAACGAGAAATCCATATCTCTCAGGCTCGTGACGAATCCTACCAGTCCTACGTGGGCCTTCAGTTAGTGGTTCAGGCTCAGCAACTAATTGCGAGTCTGATTGAACATCTATCATGGGTTCTATGCTAGTTTGTGGTTCTCGAACTTCTTCGAGTTGAATCGTACTCCCACTGATTCCTTTAGAGACAAATTCTCTTTCTAGAAAATGACCATTACGAGCAACAAACACTTTGTTCTCAGATTGGTTGTAGAAGTAGTATCCTTTTGTCTCTTTAGGATATCCCACAAAGAAGCATTTGTCAGATTTAGCTGCTAGCTTATCAGACACCTGTCTTTTAACATAAGCATCACAACCCCATATCTTTAGAAAAGACAAACTGGACATTTCCCATTCCATAACTCGTATGGTGTCTTTTCAACCGATTTTGATGGAACCCTGTTCAATATAAACGCAGTTTCTAAGGCATATCCCCAAAAGGATATTGGAAGATCTGTCTGACTCATAAAGTTCGATTTCTCCTTTCAGAAACACCATTCCATTGTGGTGTTCCTGGAGGAGTCAACTGTGAGATTATCCCACAATCCTTAAGATAATCAGAGAAATCTTGGTTTAAATATTCACCACCTCGATCTGATCGAAGCGTTTTTATATTTTTGCCAAGTTGATTTTGTACTTCATTTTTGAACATTTTGAACTTTTCAAATGATTCGGATTTATGCCTCATTAGGTATACATATCCATACCTACTAAAGTCATCTGTAAAAGTAATGAAGTATAAGTAACCTCCTCTAGCAGGTGAACTTAATGGTCCACATACATCGGTATGTATTAGGCTCAGTAAGTCATTAGCTCTCTCACTTTGTCCTGTGAAAGGAACCTTTGTCATCTTTCCCATCAAACAAGATTCGCATGATTCATATGATTCAAAATCAAATGAATCTAAAAGCCCATCTTGATGAAGCTTTGATATGCGTTTCTCATTAATGTGGCCTAAACGACAATGCCAGAAGTAAGTTGGATTCAAACTGTTAGATTTGAACCTTTTGGTATTAATGTTATAAATGGACTTATGATCAGATTCATCAAAGTTTAGAATATAGAGACCATTCATCAAATGAGCAATACCATAAAGATGTCTCCACGATAGATGGAGATTGTATTATTCTCAATAATAAATCTAAAACCATCCTTGTCCAAACATGAAACTGAAATAATGTTACTGCTCATAGCAGGCACATAATAACAATTATTTAAAATCAGAATAAGTCCAGAAGGCAAAGTTAATTCAAAATTTCCCACAGCTAATGCAGCAACCCTTGCTCCATTTGCCACGTAGGTCCACTTCACCTTTAGCCAACTTTCTACTTTGCTTTAATCCCTGCACATTTACACAAATGTGAGACCCACATCCAGTATCTAATACCCATGATGTAGAAGTAGATAGATTGACTTGTATGACATAAATACCTGAAGCAGTAGTCTCACTACTCTTCTTCTTTCTCAGATCCTCCAAATAAAGTTTGCAGTTCCTCTTCCAATGACCTGGTTCATTGCAGAAGAAGCAAACCCCTTCCTTGGGTGGTTTGGCCTTAGGTTGAGGCTTGGGCTTTTTAGCTTTGGGCTGACCTTTTGCTTTGCCCTTGCCTCTACCATTGGCATTTCTCTTTTTGCCTTGTCCCTTTTGAACCATCAGAACATTGTTATTTGTTTTAACATTTTGTTCTGCATTCTTAAGCATCCCATGCAGCTCCATGATAGACACATCCATTTTGTGCATGTTGTAGTTCATCACAAACTGGTCATAGCTAGGAGGCAAAGAGCCTAGGATCAAATCCGTAGCCATCTCCCTAGAAACTGGAGAGCCTAGCTTCTCAAGTCTATCAATATAGCTCTTCATCTTGAGTACATGTGTACTCACAGAGCTACCTGGAGCCATTTTACAAGAATTCAGCTCCTTGGTGACTGCAAATCTCTCATGTCTTGCCTGTTCTTGGAACATTTCCTTTAGGTGTACGATCATATCGTACGCCTCCATGTCTTCCATTTGCTTCTGAAGCTCAGGTTCCATGGTGGCAAGCATAATGCAGGTCACATCCAATGAGTCTTCCTTATGCTTACTAAAAGCATTTCTTTCAGCTCTTGGAGCATCAAGAGCAGGTTCATCAGGGATTGCCTCATCAATCACATACAACTTCCTCTCGTGCTTAAGAACAATTCTTAAGTTACGATACCAATCAAGGAAGTTTTTACTATTCAGCTTATCCTTTTCAAGAATTGATCGCAAGGTTGTGTTGTTGGTTGCCATGATCTACATATAGAGGTATGCAAAGTTAATTATCTTTATTTAAGCCATTTTCATAGTTCCACTATTTTTATCAAATTAATAACCCTCTAGTATTAATTTGGAAACCATTAAATAAAGTTTCTTAGTGGGTCAAGATCCATATTTCACTAAACCTTGAGTCAGCTATGGCATGACACCCAAAATTTAGTTATTTAGGTAGGAAACCCTTTCCAATTACATCAAATGTAACTCTCGTTATGGGATTGACATCACATGTCCCGGCCTACTAATCCCATCTAATGCCATAGGCCCAAAACCGTTTTGATAGCCTATTTAAGTCTAACCATTACGACATGTGGATAGCACCATTATTCACCTTGTGTGACTAGGATAGTCTATTGCACCCTGCTTTGGCAGAACCTACAATTAGACGATCTAAGTCTTGACAAGTGTCGAACCATGGAAGGCATTTTCATGACTTAATATTATTTGAGGGATTTTAAAAGGTGATATTTTATCTTATTATCACATGTAAAGGATATTAAGTATATGGTTGTAAACATAGTATCACATACATGTCAGCATATTATCATGTTATATAATATAAAAACGTGTCATAGCATGGCCCTTAATCTATATTGATCTTCATAAGCCAATATGAAGACCAATAGCACGATATTAAGGTAAAGATCCATCAACATGGATCTGAGTTGAAAAACTCCTTGTATCTTCATCAAGGCTCTCACTTCTCCATCATCATGGATTGGGAAAGGTCTTCATTACATCTTCATGTCTTCCATTACAATGATGAAAAAGATACAAAAATCCTACTACAACTAGTAAAACTAAATTACAATAAAACAAACGAGCACAGGTCGTATTTATAAAATTACATCCCATGAAATAAATAAATAAATAAAACCTGCCATTCACATAAGACCTAGGGGCCATGCTATGCACCATGCATATAACTTAAGCACTCACAAGAATATGTAACATAAAACACTTCAAAAGCGCATTAATGTTAAGTGTAATTAAGTTGAATACTATGTTTATATATGGAAAATTCTTTTTAAAAAATCAATTTTTGGTTCATGTCATACACGAGACTCGACCAACAAACAACCCCTACGCTTAATCATATTAAACATAGTATTTGCATAATAAATCGAAAATTTGAGTTGCGGGTTCCATTCAAAAATTGAATTTTTAATAAAAATCTGTCCATAAGAATATGTAAATATTAAGTTCAAAATTATTAAGACAACCTTAACAATTTGTTCAAATATAGCAGAAAGAAAACGTTGATAATCAAATCGTTTTGAAAACTGCAGATCACGATTTTTTTTTTATTTCAGATATGTTCAACAAGATTGAACCTTATCTGTTCAACAAGATTGAATCTTATCTATTCAACAAAATAATTCGTGATGCACTTTGTAATCTAATTACAACAGATTTCTTTAACTTTTCACAAACAATCAATTTCGTCCATCTGTAAAAATCCATAACCCCATCGAACAAGTATATCAACATATACATCCGTTGTAACCATTTGACATCGGATTTGTTCAACCCTCGAATCAAGGCATTATCTTTTAAAATCTCAGATCTGAAGATTTCGTTTTTCACATGATTAAAATGATTCCGAAAATCGTTTTCACAACGCCGAATTTCATAAATTCATAATTCATGGCATTAACATATTCGAATCAAATCTCAATCCAAAAACGTATAACAGATATATAACATTACTACATCGATTCATTAAACAGATGTTCGTTCATATCATCTATATGCAAAATACAAGATTCGAATATCAAATAAAACAATTTCATATCATCATATGAATAGAATACGAATTCAATCATAAACAGGAAGGCAATTTATATTCGCATCACATGCAAATCATAACATAATTTCGATCAAATCAAAAACACAAGCGGCTCTGATACCACTGTTGGGTTTTATTATCAAATTTGCAGTGGAATTTTTCTTTAAAATTAAAACCCTAATTCCAGTATCCATGTGTTTTTGATTAGATACAAAAAAAAAAAAAAACGAAAATAAAAGTTCAAGTTTTATTACCTTTTAGATTTCAAAAGGTATTTGATGATCAGATCTGTAGACGTTGCCACATTGCGAACGCCTTCTACGGTATCCACACAAGAATGACCTTGATTTGGATTTTCCTCTTGCATGCTAGCGCAATCTAGAACGCTTCTAGATTTGGTTTCGAAGGGCTCTTAGAGATACGAATTTCTCATACTCTCTAGGGTTTCGAAAATTTCTTTTAGGTTTGCAGAATTTCTCTGCCGTCTAATGTGACGTCAAAGAGTCTGACCTAAAAGGCTGTTTATAGATCTATATATATATATAGACATATAGGAAACCCTAGAAGATAAATATGATGAGATATTTATTTAATATTTAACAAAATACATTATTTCATTAAATATTAATTATATGTCATAATCATTTATTATTCTTAAACTATTTAAGAATAATAATATAATATATTCCTATAGGTTTAATTAAAACCCATAAAATGAAAATATCAAATATTTGGCCTTGGGCAAAAAAAAAAAAAAACACTAACAGGTCTCATGAAAGACTGATAGATTTTGGCTTAACTAGTAAGTTTGTTATATACTGAGGTAGCTATGTTAAGTCTATCTTTAACTACATTTTGAATTGGATATTAGTTGAAGAAAAGTTAGTTTATGAAGTGGGATAAACTAAGATTGATGTTTTTGAACATGATGAAAGTCATGGCCAACTCAAGTTCACAGTTGAACTCGCGATTTAAGCTGTGACTTTCGCATATAACCACAATTCTTTACCCTATCTGACCACGGTTTCTATAGTACCCATGATTTGAAAATATGAATTTTCCTTAAGATTGCTTCAACCTAGATCTTCAAATTCATTTTGTTTTCAAGGGCATTGCCCTTGACCCCTCAAGGGATACTATCCCCTTACCTTTATCCACTAACCAACTAGCAGAATCGCCATATTCGTAGCTACTTATAATTCCTTAAAGACAAACAAACTAAGTTAAGACATGAGTTTAAGATACTTAATTAGTAATCTAAATTCTTGTTAAGTTATAAAATTAGTAACATATGTTTATTATCTTATAAGAATCATAAATTAAGATATGGACTTCCCGATAGATTATTACAACAATTAAGGCAAGATGCATAGGTGAGTAATTTAAATCTTCTCACATTGTTTGTGAATGTAATGTAGTTGCATATAATCCTAAATATAACTTAAATTGATAATATGCATGGGGATTGGGGGAGTAATGCATGTTATATGTTGTATGAGTTAATGATAATCTTTAATGCTTAAAGTATAATTATTTATACCTATCGATTATGTAATTATGAATTGTGGATTGTCTGAAATTGATGTTGTCACGCCCCGAAGGGTACCCTAAACGTGGCAGTCCGCCACATATAATATCAAGGCTTAAGAATGGCTACCTTAGTCATGCGAAAGCCTTAGTATTATATGTAAGGCGTCTAACACGGTAATAGGAGACGCTTTTGGAAAGCATAGTTTAAGCAAGTAAAGATAAACATACAAGAATCCAGAAATAAAGTATATCATATTATAAATAACCAAAGGTCTGTTACATAATTCTTAGGGGCATACCCCCGCTAATACCAAGGATCAAGATAAACTTCATAACATCCAAAATACTACCTTAAAGATTTCAAAGGAATTCTAATCTAAGTCTTCGAGTAGATTTCCTCCAAAAGCTTCAACATAAAACGTATATGGATACGGGATGGCCTCGGGCACAAAAATATGTGTTCCTGAGAATACAAATATCTATAGGGGTGTAAGCTTATGAGCTTAGTGAGTAAATCCCAAAATTCATACTCAAGGAATTTTATCAATCAAGTTTATTATTCAAACATATGAAATGCAACATCCACGTGAGCACACAAGACATATGACTTTCCGGGAATCATATGTTGAATGAATTTACGCCCTTCATTCGGGGTTGGGTATTCAGGCCAATTACAGCCACAACTTTAAAAAAAACAATTTTATAGATCTTACCGGCTCCTATACGCCATCAAAAACTTGTAGTTATTACAGGCTCCTACTAGCCATCAAAAACTTGTAGTTATTACAGGCTCCTACTAGCCATCAATATAAGTAGTTCTTACCGGCTCCTACTCGCCACTTACATGATATACCGGTTATGTCTACCACCACTATTATACACTTGTCCCACCAATTGTATAGTAGTGAATGCAATGTGACTCAACATATGAAGTGCATGAATAATTTCTTTAATTAAAGTCTAGTAGTTACATTTAACTTCTTTCAAGTGATCAATCAATTTCAAACATTTCAAGATATTAATTCACATACAACTTTATTTCAAACAAATCGAGTTTCGATATACTTTGTATTCTTTCAACATATTATCATACACTTCCTTTTGATTTTTCTTAAATTCTAGTGCAACTAATTTTACAAGCACAATCAAGAGTATGAGAAATTTAACGGGAAGTAACTCACTCGGCCATGATGACACCGTTCTTGAATTGGATGGGTCGTTCGGAAATTCCACTTAATCGTAGTAGTCCTCGGGATACGGACAATCCTCCTCGTGGTTATCTAATCAAGAAGAATACCCAAAATGAGTATTTCATGAAATTCTATCCTTGAAGATTCTAATCTTTTCTTAAAATCGTAGTAAAATCGTATAAGAGGAAATTCCAACTTAAAATGGCCATAACTTGCTCATTTTAACTCGGAATTTCGCGTATAATATGTCGTTTTCTACCTACTCGAAAAGATCTACGCATTTCTAAGCTTATTTCCATAAAACTAAGTCGTTTGGGTTCCGAAAAGGTAGCGATCAGATTTGCCACGAATTTGTAAACACTTGTTTTCCTTCTTGTAAACAAAGCTCATTTTGAAAAGATAAACATTTCAATTATTTTGTAAACTTTTGAAAGGTATATATTTGCAATGGCTCATAACAAATGTATGAAGTAAATGAAGTTGTCTCAACTTAAAAAGTAAGGTTTTTAAAAGACTTTGAACTTGAGATTCTATTTTACTTTTGAAAGATCTCTCATTAAGATGAATATTCTATTTCTAAATGAAATTTCTTGAAATTACTTTGATTTCCTAAAGTGTGGTTTTGGTTTTCCAAACTTGGATTTCAAAAGTAGCAAAATGACATTTTTATTTCTTGTAATGTTTCAAAAGAATTTATACTTCTTGATAAAAGATAAAACCTTTTGTAAGAAAAATCATTCCCATACATGTTCATGGTTTTTAAGAAATCCATTTTCCATATTTATTTCTTTTAGAAGAATCTTTAATTCAAGAAAACACTTTCTTATTTATTTTTGTTGAGACAAATACATTATGTTCATGCATGAATATGAATCATAAGCTTTAGAAATGTAAAATAATAACATGAAAGCTTAAGTAAATAATAAAGTAAATCAAGTATTGGGACCTTAGCTTCATCAAGATACCCCGGGACTAAGAAAAGACTAGTCCCGAAAAAGAAAAGAATGAGAAATTGTTTTGACTTGATGAGGACAAGTCTAAGACTAGAATGACTAGTCTTAAAATCAACTTGAAAATAAATTGCATTGGAATAAATAAATTGCATGAAAGGTAAATAAATTGCAAGACTATGAGCTTATATGCTCTAAATAGTATATATAGCTATATAGATATAGTAGATAGCAATAAACATAAGGGAAATATAGAGAAACATAAAGGAACATAAAGGAATTGATGTTATGAACAAAAACAAAGTATGAATCTAATGTTGCTTTCTTAACCTTTATGGTTTTAGAAAACACACACTAAGCTCATACTAAGTAGATGAACATGAAGATTTCTTTGAGAAATTTCTTACCTAAAGAAGCTAAACTAAGAGGACTTCTTGTAAGAACTCTTGAGAGAATTTGAGAGAGATTTTGAGGGAGTAACTTTAGTATAGAAGTGGTGTGAAAGAAGTGAAGGTATGAGGGGGTATTTATAGGAAAATGTGGGAGATAATTTGTGTTAATTAAATAATTGAAAAATAAAACAATTTGAGCATAGAGAGAGAGGCCGGCGCTATTTTGGGGTATGGGGAAGAGAAAAATTAATTTTTTTGTCTTTTGATTAATTAAAGTAAGAAATGAAATATGTGAAATTGTATTGGAAATGAAAATGTGTAAGAAATAGGTGTATGGCTTGTAAGAATAGGTTGTAAGAAAAAGTAGAGATAGATGAATAGTGCAGAATAGTAGAAAATAGTGTAATATAAAAGTAGACATGACAATTAAATACCGGTAGTAAGAAAATACGCGTATAAAAGCGATATCTGATATTTTTAGCTACCGAAAAATTACGAAATTGATATTTTTGGAAATCTTATATTTTTATGAGTCTAACGTTATATTCGGAATATTTTCCTATTCCGGGCTCCCGGACACATTTTTCAAGAAATGTGTCTGTTCGGGTTCGAAGGACAACTGGATTTCGCGAAACTGAAACTTTTATAAAACCTATGGTTATTACGAATTATTCGAGCTAATTTTTTCAACTTCGTTTTCTAGGGCTTGAGAAAACGGCAATGTCGGAGTTAAATGGTTACGTAAACTAGGGTTTTGTTTGACCTAAGAATCCGTTTGACTTCCGATTAGGGTTTAAACTATAATTCGGATCCAAAAAATTTCGAGGATTTACAGATGTGGTCACTCAATAATATGATATAATTCTTAATTGACTTCTAAATAAAACGGACATGCATTGCACGACAACAACACTTGCATGGTAAACACAATACGTATTAGTATTTTGATTCTATGGTAACTTTGAATTTTTCTAGTAAATAAAAATTAATATCTACTTCTACAAGAAGGGTTACCACTGTTTTGTCAGTTTTACAGGAACTAAGCAAACATCGAAAGACGTTGCTTGTGGTGTTGACATGAAATGTCTAATACTTAGTGGAGTTTCTAAGTTCTAAAAACAAGTTGAGTTATAATATTTCTACATATATATGTATATATAATAAATAAGAATGAACAAAAACTTCTCCTTCCATAGCTCTTAGTCTCTTCTGGGTGTGATTTTGTTGAGTTGGCTCCTTCAATCCCCAAGAGAGGGTGTAAATCCCAATTGGTTTAGATTCTGGTTATCCAAACTATGTTTGTTGCATATAATTGATTGTAGCATTGCATATGTTTGTTAATTAAACTTGCTTCACATTGTTCAATTCGTGTTAAGATTCGGTGTAAACCCCTAAAGTTTTACAATCGGTTAAGCTTAAACCCTAATCGGAAGGTCAATCAGAAGTTCTAAAGTCAACAAAACCTTAGTTAGATGTAACAAGTTTAAGTTCGGCAATCTAGTGTTCATAACCCTAAGTGAGTAAGTAAGAGATTAGTATGTAGAATAATTCGTAATAACATAAGAAAGCTTAAAAATATCATATTAGTAAGACCGAAAATCATTTTGAACCTAAACAGATACAATTTTCGAAAAATGTGTCATGGGGTTCGAAATAATAAAAATATTCCAGATATACAGTTAGACTCGTAAAAATATACTGTTTCCAAAAATATCAGTTTTACAATTTTTCGGTAACTAAAAATATCAAATATTGCATTTATACACGTATTTTCTTACTACCGGTACTTTATTAGTCACATCTACTTTACATTGCAGTATTCATTACTATTCTACACTAATCAACTATCTCTACTTTTCTAACACCTACTCTTATACTCTATGCACCTACTACTTTTACTTTTTACCTTTCTCATAACTTTATATCACATTTACCTTACTTGTTATTACATTTAATTAACAAAAATACAAAAAAGTAAAACTCTCTCCTCTATCTCTCAATGTGGCTAGTGCCCTCTTTCTCCTCCCTCTCCATATTTCTTTTTAAAATTTTCTTTTATTTAAATCACTTAATTTCACTCCTCATTCTCTATAAATACCTCCCTCCTCTTTCATTTTCTTCACACCTTTACTTCTACAAGGTTACTCTTCAACATTCTCTTTAAATTTCCTCTCAAACACTATCTCAAAATTCTCCCAAAATTTCTTCTCAAAACTCTCTTCTACTCATACAAACACTACTACCATTCTTACTTTAGGTAAGAAATCTTCTCCAATCTCTCTTACCATGTCATGTAACTTTACATGACCATGATATGAGTTTCCTAAACTAACTGTTATGAAAGTTACACTATGTTCATGTATTGTTCTTATTTATGAACTTCCATATTTATATTTTTATGTTAATTCATCTCTTGTTCATATTATTATAACTTCTTATATATATCTAACTAAATATAATTATGTGTATATATATATATTCTTTAGAGCATATAAGCTCACTTGTCTTTCATGCAAAGCAGTTTATTTATTTTCTTCTTTATAATTTATTTATTTCATGTTGTTTTAAGACTAGTCTCTAGTCTTAAACTTGTCATCATCAAGTCAAAACAATTTCTTTTCTTTTACTTTCTTTTCTTTTTAGGACTAGTCTATTTCTTAGTCCCGAGAGCCTTGAAGAGGCTAAGAGTCTCAATACTTGACTTTATTTTGTTATTCATTATATTACATTATACTTTTGCTTGCTATTATTCTCATGTCCATGCACATAAAGGTTGTTGTCTAAACTTTAAAGCTTCAAATATGCTTTTTGCAAAAAGGAGATTTTATCACTAAAGAATGGTTTTATATAAAATTTAGAGTTCATGATTTAATAAAATTAAATCCATTCTTTTCAAAACTTTAGGAAGAACTCCCTATAATTTTGAAGCTACCTGTGTTTTAAAAAGTTTTTTTTTTTAAATCATCTCTATATTAAATTATTTTCCAAAAGAAGATGACTTTTGATACTAAAATGTTTTCCATAAAAACATAATATAAAGGAAACCCCATAAAAAGGAAATGAAAGCTTTCAAACCAAAATTTTCCAAGTAATAGTCAAAGAAAAATTGTATAGAAACTAATAAGAAAAGTGACCCTAGTTCCAAAAGGAAAAATAGAGAAAATTCACTTTTATGGAAATGTCACCAATGAAAATAGTAAGATAAACATAAAATACTTTTGAAAACAAAGGAAACAAAAGATTCATTTTTAGAAAGTTTACAAAAAGAATTTTTTATAAACTATAATTTTACAAACCTTCAACTAAATTGTTTTGCTAAAAAGTTTGGTTGGACAAAATATTGAACTATGTGTGAACATGAGCTATGTAACTATAAAGAGGAATTTTTTTAACTATATAAATAACTAAGTATTTATCAAATGTTTTTGGATGATTTGAAGTTTGAAACAAGTGTTGTGGGGGATAGGAAATCGCGTGGTGAATCTGATCGCCACTATTTTGAAACCTAAATGACCTAGTTGATGAAAATAGTTTTGAAAACGAATAGATCTTTTCAAGAGGTAGAAGTCGGTATCTTATATGTGCAATTCCGAGTTAAAATGACCAAGTTATGGCCATTTTAAGTTGAAATTGTCTTCTACACGAATTTTGACGATCTTATGACATAGTTTTGACAAATTACTATAGAATCATCAAGAAATACTCATTATGGCATTCTTGTTGATTAGATGATCCCGAAGAAGAGTATTCATACCCAGAGGATTACTTTGATTAGTGGATTGACCG
The DNA here is from genome assembly GCA_024138025.1 of Combretum micranthum. NCBI lineage: Eukaryota > Viridiplantae > Streptophyta > Magnoliopsida > Myrtales > Combretaceae > Combretum > Combretum micranthum. Next base: position 219,541 of record JAMXBD010001298.1, read on the forward strand.
ATCGACTCATCCCAAAGAAGAAAGTATCATCATGGCAACGTGAGTTTATTTCCTTAATTACTTTACTTAATTGTGCTCGCAGTTTCGTTGCGCTAGAATTAAGGAAAGACAAATTGATACTTATGTAAAATTGTTGAAAGAATTGTAAGAATATCGAGGCGGGAATTGATTGTAAGTAATCGTTTGTTTTAGTATAGAACTTGATATGTCTAAGATTCTATGATCACCACAAAATTGATAATAGTGATGCTATGATGTCTTAAATAAATTGATTCATATATGTCACGAAGTGAGTCATATTGCAAAGGGTTATTATTCTTGGGTGAAAAGGATAGTAGCACGGCCAAAAGCAACACTTGGCGGCTATGATCAAAAGCAATTGCTTTGCTTAAACCAATGCTTAGAGGTAATCGAAAGCATGTCTCAACCCGAGTACAGTTAATATGGTGGTAATGATCGAAAGCATAACTAAAACTACTCGTTTTGAGATTACTTATCACTAAACCCCAAATGGAGAGTGTAAATTCATTCAACATATAGTTCCTAGAAAACTATATGCCTTGCTTGCTCACGTGTATGTTGCATTTCACTTGAATGCTTAAATAACTTATTTGAATTTGCTACTCAAGTATTTATCTTTGGAAATAATTCTCACTAAGCCTATTAGCTTATACCCCCTACAGATATCTTTTGCAGTTTAGCTATTTGTGGTTGAGACCATGAGAACTTTTTGGTTAAGGAATTTTTAGACAAAGTTTAGTGTTAGTTTAGATGTAGACTTCATAGAAAATTTCTTGTAATAGATTAAAGTTATTTTTAGCAGGGGAAAGCCTCTAATACTTGTAAGACAATAATTATGAATGAATGAATATTATGAATTCCCTTTCTTAATTTGTTATTGTATCTTCTTAAGCTTCATATTTCAAAGTGTGGTCCTTTAAATTTGTGAAAGCATGCCTTACACTTAATATCGAAGCTTTTGAGAATGACTAAGGTTATCATGCTTAAGCTTTAATATTGAGTATGGCGGACTGTTACGTTTAGGGTACCCTTTGGAGCGTAACATTTGGTTATTCACTAAGCTTTGTTGTGCTTACGCTCCTTAAGATTTATTGCTTATAGGAATTTAAAGGGAGGAATCAAGTCTTAGGAGTGGAAGCTAGTAAAAGAAATCAAGAAGTTTAGATATGAGTTGAAGATAGTATTTTGTATATGTAATGAAGTTCAATTATGGATTGGAAACAGAGCAAAGTTATGTATGTAAAGATGTCTTTTAAAGACTAATGCTTGTAAAGTTTTAAAGTTATGATGTAATGTTTAAAGTGTCACATCCCAAAGGGTATCCCAGACGTGGCAGTCCACTACATATGGTATTAAAACTTAAGAATGACTTTCCAAAGTCATGCGAAAGCTTCAACACCATATGTAAGGAGTCTATCGCAACAATAAAAGACTCATGTGGGATGTGTAGTTTGAGATAGTAAATATAGCATACAAGAAATCTATACAAATATCTAACTTCAATCATTATAGGAATATGATCCTTACATCATATTAGGGGCATTTCCCCGATAAATCTCTAGAGAACAAAATTTCAACTTAGTCTATCATATAAAAAAAAGTACTATAACCAAAAGATTTTAAAGGAAATCTATTCTAAGATCTGCAAAAGGATTTCTCCCAAAGCTTCCTAAAAAATAATTCCACTCGGGTGTATGAAGTTTGATAAAGTCATATTTTACTCAACTTTGCAATGATCAAATCATGTTTATCTATTATAGATTTTATAGAAATCAAATGGAAATGGTACTTAAGTATGCTTAAATTGTTATTTTAGGTCATTAAGGACTCAAACAACAAATACAAGTAATTGGAAGAAGTTTCATGCAAATTTGGGAAAGAAGTCAAGCAAGGCCAGCCATGCACGCATAATAGAATAGTTTTGGCGATATTTTGTAAATTTAACATATTTCTCTCATCCAAGCTCCTATTAAGATAATTTAAAATGATATTAAAAGCTAAGAGAAAGATCTTAAATTTTCATGTTTTGGGTGTGAATGAATTTGGAGTGGATCAGGGCCCAAAATTGTCATGACTTTGCTATTATTACAGTGATGGTGTTCACTTTTAGAAAATGATAGAATTTGGTAAATTGCAAATATCTCTCTTATCGGATCTCCGTTTGAAGTGATTCAAAATCCTATGGAAATATAAGAGATAGATATAAAATCTTCATGTTTTGAGTTTTTGCTAATTATGAAAGAATGAAGGTTTAAAATCATCTTGAAGTCACCACAAGTGCAGAACATCTGTAAGATTTGTAAATTGACACTTTTTAGTAAATTCAACCTATTTCTCTCATCAGAGTCCATTTGATATGATTCAAGATCCTATTGAAAGAGGAGAGAAAGATATATAACTTTCATTTTATAAGTTTGGCAAATTCTAATTAGAGTAAAGTCAGAAATTGCCATGAAATTTCTATACATCAACAATGCTTAAAGGTTGCCATCTATCTTGCTTTGGAAATAATTTTTACAATTTACACCACCTACTAGAGATTCAAGGCCACGGCGTTGAAGCCAGTATACATTCAAAAATGCTCTTGAAAATCAATTTTTAAAAATAAAGTCGGCTAGATCTAAAAGTACATCGCCGGTGTAGAGTGCTAGAATATCTTCTCTGCAACATTTCATATATAAACTTCTCTTATTGTATCATTTAGTTAAGAGAAACCTTAGGCATGATTTTCTTTGATATTTCTCCATAGTTCCTTGATAGATTAGGGTTTAGAATACTAAAGTAGTTAACTTTTTAATTTGATATTGGATTCTATATCGGATTCAAGTGGAAAACAACATTTGTGTTTGGATTTCAAGAACATGATTCCATTGACAAGGTTATTTTGTTCGTTTTCCTATATCCTCTTATTGGATGTTGTTTGATGCTTGATTCCTTTGATCTTAAATCGGTTTTGAATTGTTGATCTGATGCATATGATTGGTGATTTATGATGTTGATTAAATCTTTGTTCATAGTTGGATTGTTGATGATATTTCACAAATCATAGATTTTGGATTACATCTGGAATTCATGATGGATTAGCATTGCAATTGGGGAATTCTCTTCTAATTAATTTTGTGAATATCTAATTGGGTTTTGAAATCACATAGGGATATGAACTATTAGGGTTTGGTAAATTACATAGATTTTTCAATTTATCATTTTCCTAGAAATAGGGAACATTGATTGGTAAATCTAGGGTAATAGTTCACTTTGGAAGAAGGCATTAGTATCTAGTGCTTATTCGATTAAAATACTAAACCCATTGACAATTTAGATTAGCAATTGTGTTTCTAATCAGTAGCATACATTAATTGATTATTCAAATATGTTGGCTCATAACTTAATCAATTTAAAGGTATTGGAAATCCAAGATTTTTTTTTAGGTTAGTCCTATGAAAGAAAATCTGAAAAGAGAAACAACTTTTGATTTGCCTAGCTATGAATTAAACTAATACAGTTGAGAGCTTGTCACGCCCCATAGGGTACCCTAAACGTAACAGTCCGCCACATGCCATATAAGATTCCCGAATTACCACTTTAGTCTTTCGAGAGTCTCATATAGATGTAAGGCGTACCTTTACACAATAGAGTACAAGTCCGAATGGAGATAAAGCTTAATTTGGCATGCATGGGCAATAGGATATAATTCATGAACATAAATAAATATTACAAAATTCTAAGGGGCATTCCCCCGCAAAAGAATATTTAACGGTCCATTACAGTCATCCAAGTCTTAGATTTTCTATGGAAGTCTAATACAAAAATTACAACTTATAGGGAAAACTCCTAGCTTCGGTACCTGTTCAGCTGGGTCTCGTCGCCTAAGCCATAAATGTGTAAGCTGCAAAAGGAATGGACTGTAGGGACGTAAGCTAACTAGCTTAGTGAGTGTAATATCCCACAAAAACATTTATGTCACAGCAATTCAACCAAGTTATTAATCAAGCAAGTGTATGCATCAAACACATGAGTTCAACATACATATGACCAACCGGAAATCATATGTGGATGGAATTGCGCCCTCCATCCCGGTTAGCAGATTAACGAATACTGCGGTACTAACAATATCCCGTTTATGGATCACGGCTAACCTACGATTATTCGATGTCGTTTATGTTCACGACTAACCTACGATTATTCGATGTCGTTTATGGTTCACGACTAACCTACAAATGCTCATGCTCCATCCCCTTGTGATATGCACGTGTCAATTTATCATTAGTCCAAGTAGTTGATTAAGCCAATTTACTTAGGCGATCAATCAATTTATCAGACAATCCATCATAGCTAACTATACAATCAAAGTTTATCACCCGGTTTCGATATTCTTAATTTTGTTCTCACATCATCATCAATCATATAATTTCCCATTAATCCCCATCATTCATATTCCATTCAATTGACCTACATTCTAGTGCACTACTTTACAAGCACATACAATAAATGAATTGGGAAGAAAAACTCACTCCGCCATTGGTACTCCGTTTCTAGTAATAATAGTCCGGAGGCAAATAGTCACCGTCCACGGGTTCACCTATTCATATAAGAAATACCCTAATAAGTATTCTATCAACTTAGGACACTAAACTCTAAGAAAACTTAGTGAAATCGGAATTCGCGTCATTTCCGAAGTTCCGTTTTAAAATGGCCATAACTTGGTCGTTTTAAGTCGGAATTTCGCAAATTTTATACCGATTTCTATCTACTTCGGAAGAGCTTTCTAAATATGAAGTTTAAATCAAGTTTTGAAAATATCTAAGCCTCGGAATTGAGGGATCAGATCTGTACAGCGGGTTTGTCAATTCCAAAAATGCGGTTTTCATGAATGCATTTGAGATTCCTAAGTGTAATATGATGCTAAATGCAATGGTAATGATTTTCCCTATCATGAATGTCATGATGTGAACCTTAAGGAGTCTATGTTCTTATAACTTTTTAGATTTAACGATTTTTAGAAATAAACTTTCCTTAGAAACCATTTCCTCTCAATGTTTAGTAAGTGAATTTACTACACTTGACCACATCTACATTTTACATGGATTTCCTTTAGAAAAACTCTACTTTATTTAAAGAAATTTTGACCCTTATATTAGTTATATCCTAAGGCCTTTATTTCTTTAATAAAATTCACATTTATAAACTTTTAAGTGGGTCTTTTACTATGGGGTTTCCAAAAATCCGAATTTACAAAAGTCCATTTTCAAGTTGATTCCTTTAGGAAAATATATTTTATACTTGAAACTTTAAGTATCTATTATACCTATATCCTAAGGACTTCATTTATTTAAGAAAATATCATTTTTGAAGTTGGAAAAATAGTGTTTTCTAACCCTACATCCATTATTACGAATTTGGTTTTCATAACTTTTAACTCAAAACTCCTATGGACTTCATTTCTTGTTTCCAACATTTTCTTTAGTAAAAACTCCTTTAGACTCATGAAAAATACTACTAAACATTATCTATTACCCATAGGCTTCATTTCTCTTATAAAATATAAGTTTAGAAGTTGTTAAAAGTGTTTTTGACCTAGGTTTTCAAAGTCATCCGAATTTTCAAAAGTCTTTTTCTTGTAAAGTACTTTTCTTTTTGACTTCATGGACTCATCTATCTATAGATCTATACACTAGAAAGTCATTTACTAAAGACAAAAGTATTAAAGACTATTTATGCACATAAGTACAAAATAATAATGAAACCTTTAATGCCTATATGATCATGAGTAATAAGATGATGGATCTACTTTATCAAAAGCTTAAATGAGTTTTAAAAACATAAAAACCATATTTTTATAAAAGATCCTTTGTTTAAAAGACTTTTTGATGGATAAAAGTAAAGCTTTTGGTATGAAAGCTTCTTTAAAAGATAGATCTACTTTGTAATGGTTCGGGATTTTTGTTTTGATATCTCATTGTCCTACTAAAAGATCATGGGAACATGGAGTTGAAATATCCAAAAATCACTTAGCCATAACAAAGTTTTATGAGTGGAAGTAGTGGATCTTTACTTACTTGAAGTGGATGGAAGATAAGAAGAGAAAATGGAAGTTGTGATGTGTGTGGCTCCAAATTTCGGCCAAGAGGAGGAATGAGGAGAGAAAGAGAGCTTTTGCACTTTAGAAAAATTTGGAAAGTGAAGAATGAGGAAAGAGAGAAAAAGTAGTTTATATAGGAAGTGAATTTAGGTTAAATGAAGAAAATTTGAAATGGACAAGGGGAGGGGGCCATTTGGCGCCGGTTTTGAAAGGCAAAGGGGGGGGGGGGGGGGGGGGGGGGGGGGGGGGGGGGGGGGGGGGGCATTTGATTTGGCCTTGATTTGATCTTTGCTTCATTTGTCATACTTTGTAAGAGATGAAGGGACAAAAGTTATGGAAGAATGGGTTTGATTTGAGTGATGGTAAGGTTTAGACTTGTAGGGTGGCTAATAGGTAGTGTAGGTGGTACTTTATGAATAGTAATGAATAGTTGACAAGACAATTTAATTTCCGGTAGTAATGAAATACGAATAAAAAGGCTATAACTGTATTTTTCATAAACCGGAAAATTATGAAAAATATATTTTTGAAATCCTTATTTTATTTTGGTTCTAATGATTACTCATAAGTATATTTTTGAAATTCTAGTTTCGGGGCATGTTTTTCTAAAATGGGTCTCGGGATGACCCGGAATTGAAATTTTCTTAAAATAAGATATTTTCTTAGTTTGAAATATAATCAAGAACTATAATCAAAATTAAATTTTCTTAGAAAAGTTTATTAACTGGAAACCGAGGAAAAGCCGGAATTAGGGTTCCTAGTTCTCACTCCAGACTTGAGCTATTCCGGTTTAGGATTTTGGTTTCCGGTTCTAGGGTTTTCTTGGCTACTTGAAAAACCGGGGTTTACAGAGCTAGTTCTCACTCCCTATGGATTTAACTTGGTATTCACCGAAATTTTATTATAGCACACGTATCTGATATACTGTTGGTTAAAGATCTGCGCATTTAAAGGAAATTGAATATAACTAAAAAGTTTTAAAAAGCATATATTGAAAAAGTGTAATCAAAGTTTTTTGGTGCTGTTGTCGGGGAGTGATTTGGTGCTACTTTCAATTTTTAGGACTTTTGTAGACTAGGCTTTTATATGAAATAAAAATTTGCAAAATATATATATATATATATGTATAATTTTGCTTTCTTCTTTATCTTGTATATACTAGTTTTTGATTCTTTTTGTATAATCTACTCGGTTTTTTTTTTCTCTTTTCAAGTGCTTGAAGAACAAGAGATAGATAATCAAGAAGCACCAGTTTTCCTATTTTTGTACTTTAGAGATCATATCAGAATTATAATCGTTCAAGCAGTATGAAGGCAAGCCTTTGTCAAATGCCTAAGAACAATTCACCATTTGATGAGTCAATGCTCTTATCATAATCCCCCCACTTGGACTCATTTGAATTTTTTCCTTATTGGCATAGGTGATAATGATAAGATGATAGAATCAGCTGTTGAAGGACTCATGTCACCACAATTGGCGTTTATAAAGATTGATGGACTATTGGAAAGCACATATGATGACTCATATGATTCTCCTCTAGTAGTATGTTCATGGTATGGCGGGTTACATGAAAGTTCTCAATATCAAGGCAGTAGTTTAGAACATCATCAAAATTTGTCAACTTAAGAAGAATACCACTACACTTGTGAGACTCCAAAGCAAGAGATAGTTGTTAATTCTTCTTCTATCCCCACAGCCCTATATTCAGGTAAAGAGAAGAATTTTAAAGAGATGGTGAAGGGTTTAGAGAAGAAATGAGAAGAAAAGTTCGAGAAATAATAGGAAGTTATTCAGGATGATAGACTTAGGTAGCAACTTTGACTAAATTTGTTGGTATTTTTAAGTTAGCTAACTCAAGTGAAGATTGGGAGCTTCCTTATGATGGAAAGAATGAAGAAAGCCCATATGGCAATGAAAGGCAAGAAAAAGAGAAAGTAAAAACAATTGTTTCAAGTGATGGAAAAATGGACAGAAATGCTTCAGTAGTAAATGAGGTTGAAAAGAAAGAAGACAAGTCAGCATGGGAATTAGCAATTGAGAAACTTGCTAATCTGATGTAAACCCCTAATTTTTAGGATAATTTCAAGCTTAAATCCTAAATCGGAAAGTCAACCGAAAACCCTAAGTCAATATATTCCCTTAAAACCCTAGTAGTTTAGATCCGATAAACCCATGTTATTAAACCAAGAAGTTGGAATATGAGTGGAGAGTGTAGATTGTAGATTGGTTCGTAATTACATTAGGATGCTTAAAAATATCAGATTTGTGAATTTTGGACCTATTTTGAACCCGATTGGATACAGACTTTGAAAAGTGTGTCCTAGGGCTCGAGATACAAAAAAATATGTTATTAGTACCGTTAGATTCGTAATTTCGTAAGATTTCCAAATATATCAGTTATATAATTTTTCAATTTATAAAAATTACAGTTATAGCTTTTTTATCGTATTTTCATTACTATCGGTACTTTAATTTTCTAATCTACTTTTTTATTTCTAATCACACTATTCACAAGTACAACCACCCCTACCCTATTATTACATCCTTATAACCTATTCTTACAATATTACATCATTTTCCTTACATTTACTTTTCCAATACATTTTATTACCTAAATTACTTTTAAATTTGAATTTTATTATACAAAATTATCACACGTCTCTCTCTCTCTCTCTTCCTTATAGAATCGGTACCCCTCCTTCTTTTTCTCCCTCAATTTGTTTTATTTTCTTCAATTTATTTAACACACAAACCCTAATCCACTTTTCTATAAATACCCATTTATACCAAATTCATTTTACTTTCTCACTTTTCATCTAAACAATCTCTTGCAAATTTTTTTCTCTCCTCTCCTCCTTTCCTCTAGTTGCCATGACCTCCCCCATACACACATACACACACTATATTTTTCTTCAAATTTCTTGTTTCAAACACTAAATAGGTAATAGATCTACACCCTACCACTTTAAAAACATGTAATGGCAAGATCATACATGTATGATTCCACTCAAAATCCCCATGAGCTTTATGCTAGGGATGTGGAAACACTTGAACATGAGATCCTTGCGATCATAATGTTATAGATCTTGTTATTTAAGTTTTTCTTGCTATTATTATGCTTTATTTTTTAGTTATGTTGTTTTATTAATGTTTTGCACATATATTCATCATTTAGCCTTATCTACATAATGAGCATAGTGCATTTGCATTTATGACTAGTATAATAAACTAGATTTAGTTGTTTTGAGTACATAAATACCTTAGGTTTTTGTTTTATTTACATAAAAGACTTTTAGTAGCATGATAATAGTGGGAAAAAATTAGAAAGCTTAAGATCTATTTTAGTTTCAACAAAGTTAATTTTTGGAAATTCGGATCTAAAAGGAACCCTATTTAGAAAAGCTAATTTTCAACTTCAAAATGAGTATTTTACATTAAAAATGAAAAGACTTGGGGAATAGGTATTATAAATGAGTGGCTTAGATGAGTAAAGCTTAGATCTACTAAGGGATATTTTCAAAACAAGAAAAGTTTACAAAAGTTATGTTAGCATTATGTTTCAATCCCAACAACAAACTTAAAATTCATAATAAGGAAAGTTTGATATGTTAACTCCTATTTTTCAACCCCAAAACAAGATTTTAATTACAGAAATGGAAGCCTTAAGGAGTAGGTTTGATTAGGAGTTAGTTTTAGAAATATTAAATGAGTTTTACAAAACAAACAATCCCGAATATAAATTTCAAAATTCGGATTTAGAAATGACCTCAATTTAAACACTTATTTCCAAATGCTAAAATGAAGATTTTAATGGAAAAATAGAAGTCCTAGGGAATACATGTAATAAAGACCTAATTTTGATAAGTATAAATGAAATTTATCAAAGTATAATCCTAAAACAAGGAAAGGTTTCAAAATATAGATTAAACAATATTTTCATTCTATAAAATCTTGTAAAATTCATAAATAGGTAAACCCCCTATTTAAACATCTATTTTCCAACTCTAAAAGAAAGAATTTTATTAAAATAATGAAGGTGTTAGGCATATAGGTCATGAAGGTTGAGTTTTGATAAAAGCAAGTGTGATTTTGCAAGAAATAAAGCTAGTTTTCCTTAAGTCTAGTAAATTTCAAAAGTTTCGCAAAGCAAAGTTTTCTAAAAAATTCTTGATATCATATATCATTGAGGATATACGTATAGATAGCTCATCTCATGACATTCATGATAATAACTTATAGGTAATGCATGTACATATAATGCACTTGGTAGAAACAAAGCTAGGAAAATAATGTCTTAAACATCCCATGGAGCATTGTCTAAGTACATGAGGAAATGGATTGACCAACACCCATGAATCATGTATGATATTGAGTTATTTATTTATATAAAAGGGCCATTCAAGATATAATGATAGCTAAGTATCTATCAAAGCTTTGGAATGATGCTTGAATTGAAATTAGAAATTGAATTGTGGGATGGGAATCTCGTATAGCATTCTGTACCCTACTATTCATGGACCAAACGACCTTGTTTGATGGAAATAATTTTAGAAATAGATATCTCTTTTCAAATAGATAGAAATCGGTATATAATATGCGAAATTCCGAGTTCAAATGACCAAGTTATGATCGTTTTAAGTTGGAATTTCCCCTCAGATAGACTTTGACGAACTTATTAGAATAGAATTTATAAGTTCATTCAAACTTCATAGAAATACTCATTGAAGTTATCTCTTTTGATTAAGAGACTTGGGAGACAGATTAGACCTTCCCGAGGACTATTATGATTAAGTGGATTTTCGTGCTATAGCAAAGTGAGTTCACTATATTTAAACTACATGCTCTTGATTGTGCTTGTAATAATAGTGGCATTAGAGCTAGGAAAAGATAAAATTGAAATGTCCATATGAATTCTGTTTGATTAAATTGATGATAAGAATATCGAAATGGGAATTGTTATAGTATGAGTTAGTATAGAATTAAAGTGTCTACAATATCTATGATTGCCTATAATTTGCTTAAATAATATGCCATGATCTTATAATTAAATTGACCATGCATACCATATGTTGAGTCACATTACATTTGTTATTATATTTTTGAGGGAAAATGCATAATAGCTGGGCAACGAGTGGGTTGGAAAACTTGAATGTTGGCTTGAAAGGCCTGAATTAAAATGGAAGTGGTGTAGGCACTTGAATCAACTATAAATTTAGTGAGTGGGTAGGCACCTGAATCAACCACTATATAAATAAAAAAATTGAAATCTATGGTCGTATAGGCCTGAAGCACTTAATCTCGAATGGAGAGTGTAAATCCATTCAACATAGGACTCTCGAAAAGTCTTATGTATTGTATGCTCACATGTTTGTGTATTTCATATGATAGTCTAATATAACTTGCTTACCCTATTGTTTGATGAAGTATTTAATTTGGAAGTGAAACTCACTAAGCTCATAAGCTTATACCCCTATAGTCTCCTGTTGTAGTACGATTATTTATGGCTATCCCTGAGAGGCCACTTTTCTCAAGTACAGCTTTTGGAATTTAAGGAGCTTTTGGAAGAAGTCAGGACCTAGATGTTAGGCTTAGACTTCTAGTTGAATCTCCTTAATCTTATATATACATATATATATATATGTTATTGTAAGAGAATTTTGTGGACCTAAAGACTCTTAATATTTTGACGGAGGTATGCCCCTTAGATCTTGTAATAGATTAATCTGGTTATAACTGTTATGATTTAAATTATTATCACTATGTATGTCTTCTTAAGCGATTTCGATTCAAAGTAAGGTCCCCTATATGGTGAACGTAAGCCTTACACCCAGTATCTAAACTCACGGAATGACTAAGGTTATCATACTTGAGTTTAAATATCGAGTGTAGCGGACTGTCGCGTATAGGGTATCCTTTGGGGCGTGACATCTGACCTTAGAGGGGTTTGAGAAATTAGGACAGAAAATTGCAGATCTTGAGAAGCCCTCTACCCTAATTGAGCATGTAGATGAGATTAATGTAGAGACAAGAAAGCATGTTGATAATGAAAAGACTCAAGCTTCTACATCAAAGAAAATGGAAGATATGGTACAATAGGAGCACACTGAGCCTATTGTCAAATCAGATGTGCCATCATCTCCTTTTTTAGGAAGATCAAGAAAGAGAAAAGATGATGAAGACTTTCAGAGATTCCTGGAGGTGTTTAAGAAGATTAAAGTTAATATTCCTTTGGCTAAAATTTTAGAAGAATCACCTCAGTATAGAAGGTTCTTGAAAGAATTCATGAATAAGAAGAGGAAAATAAATGGGAAAGAGATAGCCATGTTGTCTCTGGCTTGTACTCTAGCTTTGAAGGATGCATTGCCCCTAAAGTTAAATGATCTAGGGACATTCACGGTGGATTGCACTATTGGAAATACTCAATTTAAAAATGCTTTTTGTGATCTTGGTGCAAGCATAAATTTAATACCTTTCTCTATGGCAAAGGAATTAGGATTAAGAGATGCAATTCAGAAGTCTGAGATGACAATTCAATTAGTTGATCGCTCAATTAGAAGACTAAAAGGGGTAATTGAGGATGTGTTACCAAAAGTTGATAAGTTCATTTTTCCAGTGGAATTTGTTGTTCTAGATATGAAAGAATATTTCGAAATTCCCTTCATTCTTGGTTGCCCAGTCATGGCTACTGCTGAAGCTTTCATAGATGTGAAGAATAGAAAAATGGTGCTGAGGGTTAGAAATAAGGAGTTGAATGTGAATATCATGAAAAGATGGAAAAAGAACCCTAAATCCACCAAGGCAGACACAACATCAGAGAGTGCAAGAGTAGAAAAATGTAAGAAAAGGAAGGATAAGAAGACTAGTGAATTTGATCCTCCTTGAAGAAGAAAGTTAAAAAGTCAGGCTGAGACTATAAAACAAGCATTGAGTGGGAGGCAATGCACTAATATCTATCTACTTATATCTTTTTCTTTTTCTTTTTCCCTTTTTTTCTTTGCTTTAATAGTGTGCCCTAATTGTGTAGATAAGAGAAAAACAAGAGTTAAAGAGCTTAATTATAGACAACAAGAGGATGAACTTACAAGATGGACTTACATGGAAACTTCTCTATTGCTGTATCGCTTAGAACTCACAAATATAACCATTTAAAAACTGGGGAAGTACCATTATTCCTTTTCTCCTTTGTTTTTATTTCTTTCCCATTTTTTGAGTTGATTAGAAATAGTGAGGACACTACTTAATTTAAGTGCGGGGTAAGGGATAATGAGAATTGGAGAAAGAAGAATTGAGTTGATATAGAGTTAAGTATGACTGGTGATGTTTGAATTGTTGTTTTAATTGAATAGACATGACATTTGAATTGTATTGTGTACCCACAATTAGAACTATTTTATCTTTAAGTATTATATGGCAATTTTAGGCCAAATTTTTCCAAAAGTTTTTTATGAAATCTGGAGATTGTACAAAGAACTATTGATAGCATCTATTTAAAAAATTGAAATGAACTTGTTAAGTGCCCTACTCACATGCTGCTGTGATTAAAATACTTGGTTAAAATTAAGTAGTGAATCTTTAAGGAACAAATTTACCTTGTGTTTAGCTTTAGAATTGGAAATTTGAGAATAGGTCGAGTCTTTAAGTGAAAAATAAATAGCTCTTCTTCTAAGAAAAAGTTAGCTTATATATAATCTTTATGTTCTTTTTGTCACACCCCGCCCCCGCAGGCGACGGCGATGCGATGCTAGGGCAGGCAAACCCACCACTGGCCTCCTAGTGTTAATGGTCGACACCACCATTGCATTATGGTGAACCCAACCAACGCATGCCCCTCAGGGTACCATGGGCACTATAGGTATTGTTACCCTTAGGCAGAGTTGAATCCAGTCTGCATACTTTAGGATTCGAACCCCAGAGCTAAGGCTTTTGCCTGCCTTAAAGCCAGTACCTCTTAACAATTGAGCTGCAGCTCAACTTGCCTTAGGATTTCTAGATAGTTTAGTATTTTGTTTTTTCTTTTTCCTTGTATTTTGTTTTGTTTCCAGAAATAGGGAGAAATGTTTAGAATCAGAACTAGAATGTAGCTAGCCAGATTTTGTGAACAAAAACCTTCGATGTAAAATTTTATATGGCTCGCTAAAGCAATGAAGGATCGTGTTTATTTCAAAAGAAGGAAGTTATGGGAATCAAGCATGCTAGACATTAGACATAAAGAACATTAACCACATATAAACTACATGAGCATTCATTAATTCATGTTATTATTTTGAGATTGCAACTTATCCCCTTATGTATGAATTCTTTTGTTTCTCCTTATGATTATATGAAGTTTATGAAATTTAATTCCTTTTTGAAATTTGATTTCCGAATTCTCGCAAAGTTGTGAACCTTGTTTGACAAATTAATTCCCCTGAAAATTGAAAACGTCCTAAAAATGCTAAAATTTATTAAACAATGTGTAAACAAACGAAACCGATGGATTCGGAATCGGGAACAAGAATCTCGCTTGAACGAAGCCAACCAACCAGCCATACCTCAACCAACTGGCTAATCTCTTGAATACATTTATCCAGAATCAAAACCCAAATCAGAACCCGCACCAAGGACAAAATGTTCGGGATTCTGCTCCATATCTACCACCACCTGTAGATCACCGGGAAGTGACTGCTGAAGCAACTGCTCCACAGGAGGAGCATTCCTACAATGTGCCCTTGCCACCACCTCCACCATACCGAAGGCCTCACCAAAGCTCTTTACCGGACTTCATTAAAAGTAACCGGTATTTTGATGGGGCGTTTGGTAAACCTGATGAAGCCGAAGACTGGTTAGCTCAAATTGAGCGATCTTTTGCTGCATATGAGATTCCACCTTATTTACAATTGGAATATGGAACTGATAAATGTATTAACGCTCTTATTTTTATGATGATTTGGGCTCATTCAGGTGATATTTTCTAGTGAAAATAATCAATAATTGGTTCTTAATTGATTAATTTGTCGTTTTCAGGAAATATGGAACTTACCACGAAGGAATTAAATGAATTCGACAAGAAAAAAAAATCAATTTTGGTGAATTTTGGACTCAAACAACATGTTTGGAAAGATATATGGATGCATGGAGCAAAGAGGCAACAATACAGCGTCCAATACAGCATGTTTGAAGAGCTGTATCAGTCCAGGAAGCAACACAGAGAGTGATACAGGATGCCATATTTTCTGTATTGGAACATGTATCACTTTCTGTATCATGTTTTTACATGCTCCAGGTTTCCACAGTAAGTCATACAGGTTGCCATACACCCTGTATGGCATCCTGTATGAATGCGCGGCCATGCTGTTTTGTTTCTTTTCTGAGTCCACGTGTGTCTAGATATGGGAGGGAGGAGAGAGAAAGTTAGTTACGATTTTTTTTAGACATTCCCAGACATCTTTTCCTGAAATTTTTGGTGAGAACTTCTTGTGGAAAAATCGTACGAAGGATTCGATTGAAGATTCCATCAGGATTTGTAGATCCAATTCAAATTAGCTAGACTTCATCTTTACAGGTTGTGTCCATGAATTCTCTTTCCTCTACTGAAATTCAAATGTTCTTTATTATATCGATGGAGGAGTAGATCTTAGATCTAGATCTTTTCGGATTTTAATTTCATCATGTGTTGAGGATCTGAACTTAATGAATTTCTATTGAATTTCTTATATTCAAGTTGCATGTTCTTCGTCTTTTCTTAGATTCATACTTTCGTAGTATGAACTTACGTTTGATTTCATTCAAGTTAATTGAGAAATTACTTAAATGAATAGATCTATGCAACTTGATAAGGTTTGATTGTGATCCTAAAGATAGGTTACAAGAATCTTCCGTTCATGTTCTGTTTTTATAAGTTTTTGATCTTCATGCGATCTTAGATTGTAATTAGTTAAGGAGAGATCCTAATTAATCGATCTAAGGTTAGATAAATTGATAAATCCGAGAGGATTATTAATTTGATTTAGAAATTCAGTGGTATAAGAATTCAATTAGAACAACTCTTAGTATTCTGTGATTCGCATGTTGAAATTAAATGATAGACAAGATCTAGGTCGTTTTGAGTAATTGATTGTTAAATCTCTCTCGAATCCTAAGTGCTTTGCTTCTTGATCTGCTGTAGGTCATAATTTTCTTTTCATATAGTTAGTTTTAATCAATCAAACTCTCTTTGATGTTTGCTAAATAGTAGTGAATTTAGTGAGTACTAGTAGTTATTTCATCTCCGTGGACGACTCCGATCTGAACACTATACTACGTTTCGATAGGTTCGCTGCCTATTGTCTCTTATAGTGAGTTAAGAAAGGATTTACAAATTTAAACTACATTTGACAAGGATTTTGTTCAACCAAGTTTTGGCACCGTTGCCAACGGGGATTAGGAGTAATATTAGGAAAGCTCTATCTCTACTAGTTTAGCTTTTGTTTTTGTTGTTCATTGAGTTCATTGATTTTTGATGCCAAAGTGATCTTACAGGTTATTTTATTTGTTTTGTTCAGTATATGGTCCGGAACAGGGGGCGGAAACTGATTGAAGCCAACTCCGAACCAGAACGAATTATTCGAAAATCTCAGAAAAAGAGCAAAGGACCAGTTGGATCATCTTTAGCCATCCACAGCAATTCTCTATCAACAATTAATATGGCTGATCCGCAAGATAATCGTGGCCAGGAGCACCAGCAGGATAATTTCAACATGTATCGTGCTGTTCCAAGAACCAACTCTGATTTTGCAAGGCCTACTTTGACTGGAGCTAATTCTAGTATTGTTCGTCCTCGGGTTGAGGCGAACAATTTTGAGCTGAAACCGGCTATCATTCAAATGGTGCAGCAGTATGCACAATTCGATGGCCTCCAAGACGAAGATCCTCATACTCACATCCAAGCTTTTCTTGAAATATGTGACACATTTAAATTCAATGGAGTGAGTGATGATGTTGTTCGTCTTCGTCTCTTTCCATTCTCATTAAGGGGGAAGGCAAAGCAATGGCTGAACTCCTTACCTTGGAATTCTATTACTACATGGCAAGAGCTTGTTAATAAGTTTATGGATAAGTTTTTTTCCTCCTTCGAAGACAGCAAAGTTCAGAGCTGATATTCAATCTTTTCATCAAATGGAGATGGAAACCTTGTATGAGACATGGGAGCGATTCAAGGAATCCTTGAGACGATGTCCACATCATGGTCTTCCGGAGTGGTTGCAAGTCCAAACTTTTTATAATGGACTCAACTATCAAACACGTCAAATGATAGATGCCGCAGCTGGTGGTACTCTCAATCATAAGACTCCGGAAGAAAGCTTGAAGCTATTTGAAGACATGGCTGCCAACAATTATGAATGGTCTCACACAAAAAGCCGGGATAAAAGGCCAGCTGGCATGTTGGATGTTGATGTGGCTACCACAATTATGTCTAAAGTGGAAGCTCTCTCAAAGAAAATTGATGGTATTTCTATTTCTTCCCAGCAACTTGCTTATATTGAACCTTCTTGTGGTGAGGAGACATTTGTTGAGCAAGTGGATTATTTGGGGAATCCTATCCGGGCTCAAAACAATCCTTATAGCAACACTTATAATCCCGGATGGAGGAATCACCCCAATTTTTCATGGAGCAACAATAATAACAATGAAGCGGGTTCATCCCAACACCAATTCCAATTCTCCACCGGGTTTTCAGAAGCAACAAACTCTAGGGTCTAGCTCTCAATTAGAGAACATGATAATGAAGTTGATTAAGGATTTTGATGACAGACAAAAATCCTTAGACTTGGTTTTAAAGAATCAAGATACTACTTTGAGGAACCATGGAGCTTCAATTCATAATCTTGAGACTCAAGTGGGGCAAATTGCCAAGATGCTTTCCTGAGAGGCCTCCGGGTTCTTTACCGGGAAATACTGAAGTTAACCCAAGGGAGCATGTTAAAGCTGTTACTCTTCGAAGTGGAAAGGAAATAAAATCTGGAATACAAGTACAAAAGGAGACAGAGGAGGTTGAACCAATTTCAGAGTCAGCTCCTGTGCAAGTTGAAGAAAAAGAAACTGACATTCCAGTTGAAGGGAAAGCGACTCCAGCTCCAAGTTCAGATTATAAGCCTCCCATTCCATATCCTTCAAGGCTCAAGAAAAATACTGTTGATGCGCATTATAGTAAATTTTTGGAGATTTTCAAGCAGCTTCATATTAATCTTCCTTTGGTTGATGCTCTTTCTCAAATGCCTAGATATGCAAAATTTCTTAAAGAGCTTTTAACGAACAAGCGGAAACTTGAAGAGTTATCCACTGTCACTTTGGGAGGAGAATGTTCCGCGGTGATTCAAAACAAACTTCCCAAGAAGCTCAAGGATCCTGGAAGTTTTATAATTCCATGCCTAATTGGAAATTTAGCTGAAGAAAAGGCACTAGCTGATTTGGGAGCTAGTATCAACTTGATGCCTTATCAAATGTATAAGAAACTTGGGCTGGGAGAACCGAAACCGACAAGAATGAGTCTCCAACTAGCGGATAGATCGGTGAAACTTCCTAGAGGAGTTGTGGAGGATGTTCTAGTGAAGGTACAAGATTTTATATTTCCTGTTGATTTTGTTATTCTTGATATGGATGTCGATGTGGATATTCCTCTTATATTGGGTAGACCTTTTTTGGCAACTGCTAGAGCTATAATAGATGTTGATGATGGAAAGTTAGTGTTGCGAGTTGGAGATGAAAAAGTTGTTGTGAAAATGTCTGAGGTTTTAAAACAAGGTTTACATCAAGATGATACTTGTTTTGCCATTGATTACCTTGATGTTGCTGTGGCTGATTCCATACCTGCATTATTATGTAATGATCCCTTAGTTCTTTGTTTGATGAATGGAAAAGATGAGATGAATTCTGCATTACAAGTAATTGTTCAACAGTTTGAAAGTCATTCTGAGTTTAAGAAAGAAGGGACCTATGAAAAACTTGGAGATTCTGCTTTTCAAATTTCTAAGCCTTCAATAGAAGATCCACCTGAGTTAGAATTGAAGCAACTTCCTGCTTATCTTCAATATGCTTTTCTAGAAAAAGATTCCAAACTTCCAGTGATAATATCTTCTAATCTCAGCAAAGAGCAACAGGATAAACTTTTGATGGTTCTTGGCCAACATAAAAAGGCTATTGCTTGGAAAATTGCGGATATTACGGGAATTAGCCCTTCATTTTGCACTCATAAAATTCTCATGGAAGATTGTATTAAACCTGTGGTACAGTCACAACGTAGACTCAATCCAAACATGAGAGATGTAGTTAAGAAAGAAATCATTAAACTCTTAGATGCGGGTATGATTTACCCAATTTCTGACAGTGAATGGGTTAGCCCTGTGCAAGTAGTGCCAAAGAAGGGTGGCATGACTGTTGTACCAAATGAAAAAAATGAACTTATTCCAATGAGGACAGTCACAGGCTGGAGAGTATGCATAGATTACCGCAAATTAAATGATGCAACACGGAAGGATCATTTTCCCCTTCCATTTATTGATCAAATGCTTGAAAGGTTGGCGGGGCATGCTTATTATTGTTTTCTGGATGGGATGTCCGATATTTTCAAATTCCAATCGCACCGGAAGATCAAGAGAAAACGACGTTTACATGTCCATTTGGCACTTTTGCCTATCGTCGTATGCCTTTTGGTTTGTGCAACGCTCCAGCCACCTTTCAAAGATGTATGATGGCTATATTTGAAGACATGGTTGGAGAAAGCATGGAAGTTTATATGGATGATTTTTCCGTATTTGGGAATACTTTTGATGCTTGTCTTCATCATTTAGAGTTAGTGTTGCAGCGATGTGAGGACACTAATCTGGTCCTAAACTGGGAGAAGTGTCACTTTATGACTCAAGAAGGTATTGTTCTTGGGCACAAGATTTCTAGGAAAGGAATTGAAGTGGATAATGCAAAAATTGAGGTCATATCCAAGCTTCCACCACCTTCTTCAGTAAAGGCAATTAGAAGTTTCTTAGGCCATGCTGGTTTCTATCGTCGATTTATTCAAGATTTTTCTAAAATTGCAAGGCCTATGACAAAACTTCTGGAAAAAGATACACCTTTTGAGTTCAATCAAGATTGTCTTAAAGCTTTTGAAACTCTCAAACATAAGCTTATTACTGCTCCAATTATGGTCACACCAGATTGGAATCTTCCATTTGAGATAATGTGTGATGCAAGTGATTCCGCATTAGGTGCTGTTTTGGGTCAGAGGAGAGATAAATACTTTCGACCTATTTATTATGCAAGCAAGACTCTGACTTCTACTCAAGCAAATTATTCAACAACTGAAAAGGAGTTGTTGGCGGTTGTCTTTGCTTTTGACAAATTCCGATCTTATCTTCTTTTATCCAAGATTATTGTCTATACAGACCACTCCGCTTTGAAGTTCTTGTTGACAAAGCAAGATGCAAAACCAAGGCTCATTAGATGGATCTTGCTTCTTCAAGAGTTTGATCTTGAGATAAAGGATAAGAAAGGAGCTGAAAATTTGGCGGCAGATCATTTATCAAGACTTGAAAATCCTAATTCAAAGGACTTGATCGATGTTGATATCAATGATAATTTTCCAGAGGAGCAGTTATTTTCATCTCCACAATTAAGGACTCTACCACACCTTGGTTTGCTGACATTGCAATTATTTGGTGGCCAGGATTCTTCCTAATGAGATGAGCCGTCAACAAAGGAAGAAATTCTTTGCTGATCTGAAGCATTACTTCTGGGAGGATCCATTTTTGTTCAGACTTTGTGCAGATCAAATGATTAGAAGGTGTGTTTCCCATGAGAGGGCTGGAAGATCTTATTTCACTGCCACACTGGACCAACAGGAGGACATCATGGTGCCAACCGAACAGCTCATAAAGTTTTAGAAGCGGGATTTTATTGGCCTTCCTTGTTAGAGATGCTCATAGTTATGTTACCCAATGTGATAGCTGTCAGAGGTCTGGTAATATTTCTAAAAGAAATGAAATGCCACAAACCTATATTCTAGCATGTGAAATATTTGATATTTGGGGCATTGATTTCATGGGACCATTCCCTTCTTCATTTGGGAATAAATATATTCTTGTAGCTGTGGACTACGTGTCTAAATGGGTTGAAGCGCAAGCTTTGCCAACAAACGATGCAAGGGTAGTGGTCAAGTTCTTGAAGAAGTTGTTTTGTCGATTTGGAGTTCCAAGAGCACTAATTAGTGATCGAGGAACACATTTTTGTAATGCTCAAATCGAAAAGATTTTAAAAAGATATGGAGTGACTCATCGTCTAGCAACTTCTTATCACCCACAAACAAGTGGGCAAGTGGAATTGTCTAATAGGGAGTTGAAGCGGATTTTGGAGAAATCAGTTGCGACTCATAGGAGGGATTGGTCTGCTAAGCTAGATGATGCCTTATGGGCCTATCGAACAGCTTATAAAACTCCCTTGGATACCACACCCTATTGGTTAGTTTATGGCAAAGCTTGTCACCTTCCAGTTGAGTATGAACATAGAGCTTATTGGGCAATCAAATCCATGAATTTGGATTCAGAGCAAGCCGGAGCTAAGCGAAAGTTACAATTGAATGAGTTGACTGAATTGAGGCTGATGGCTTATGAAAATTCACAAATTTACAAAGAAAAGGTCAAAAGATATCATGATTCTAGGATTTTGCAATCAAGGCAGTTCAAAGAAGGTGATTCTGTCCTCCTCTTCAACTCAAGACTAAAGCTTTTCCCAGGAAAACTCAAATCCCGCTGGTCTGGACCCTTTCAAATTAAGAGAATTTTTCCATATGGGACAGTTGAGTTAGAAAATTCCGACAAAAGCACATTCA
This sequence comes from Combretum micranthum, assembly GCA_024138025.1. NCBI lineage: Eukaryota > Viridiplantae > Streptophyta > Magnoliopsida > Myrtales > Combretaceae > Combretum > Combretum micranthum. The sequence goes on from JAMXBD010001298.1 coordinate 241,476, forward strand.
AAGTGAACGGTCAAAGACTCAAGCTCTATTTTGGAGGATCTCAAGTTTTTCAAGACAAAGAAGAAATTCACTTCCTTATTTCTTTCTAAGTTTGATTTTTCTTTAATAAGTCGAGCTAACGACATTAAACAAAAGCGCTTCTTGGGAGGCAACCCATGCCTAACTTTTTCTTTCATGCTTTTTGTTAGTTTAGAGCTTGAGTAATATCTTTGATGTGGTTTCTTTGCAGAAAGATCACCCTTGGAATACATGGATGCTGTCAAAGAAGTGAGGATTTGTTGAAAAATTTGATTATAAATTCATACAGGGCTGTTTTACATCCTGTTTCACTCTCTGGAGTTCAATGTGCTTGAAATAGATTTCCATACGCTGATATATACAGCCTGTATGGCTGACCGTATGGGTAATACGGGGGCTAATACAGGGCCGTATGAACTCCTTGTTGATTTCGTGTCATCCACAGTAAGTGAAACAGGATGCTAAATAGGGTATATGAGAACCCGTTTGTACCCAGAATTTTTTTTCAAATCAGCACAGTAGGCTATACGGGTTTCCATATTGGGCTGTATCATTTTTTGTATTTTTCTTACACAACTTCAGTAAGTGATACAGGATGGCATACGGGATGTTTCACAAGCCGTATTGACCCAGCGAATCAAAGTCTCCACCATAGTAAGTCATACGGCCTTCCATACAGGGCCGTATCAATTTCAGTTCGATTTCAAGACTGGTTCAGTAGGTGATACGGTTTCCCATATTCACTATATACCATCCCGTATGAATCCAGGTAAGTCATTCTTTTCCATTCAGCATGTGATACGGGGTCCAATATAGGGGTGTTTCACCACACTTTTCACTTTTCAAATTAAAAAAAAAACGCCTCTGTTTTTATTTCATTTCGTTCTTCTCTCTTTTCAAAGATGGCTTTCGTTTTTCTTTCTCTCTGAAAAATCTCACGATCCTTTATCAAATCAAAACTTCTTCACATCCATCATCCCAAGGATCTCTCTCTTTCCAGGTATGTTTCTCCTAACCATCTTTGTGTTGTCTTTCTCGAAATTCTTTAGGGTTTTTCTTCTTGCTTTGTTATCATTGCATTGGACTGTCTATTTGGGCTGATTGGTACTGATCTTCAATTGAGTTATTTTTTTTTTTTATTATCAATTGTGTGTATCAATTGTTTTTGCTGCAATGATCCATATTTGTGTTCACGGCAGTTAGGGTTTAATCCGATATGTCTTTCAACTTGGGAGTTGCATTGATTGGATCGATTGGTTTTCGTGGTGTTGGGGTTGTGATGTTTTCTCCTTTTGGTTATCTTGCGGCCTTCTTGTGTTCTACATTTGTTCCCAACTATGTTTACAATGCCAATCTTTGGTTTCTCAGCTCTTTTTTTTTTTCCAGCGATGGATATGCGCTTTCATGTTGCACTAATTGCCCTGATGACTATGTAGTTTCTTATTAATGACAAGATGATTTGGGATTGTGTTGATTGCCTTTGTGCTCTTTTGATTTGACTTTGATGCAGGACATTTTGTTTTCTCTTGTTTTGGGGCAGAATTTTGTTTTGTTCTTTTTGGCCTGATTTTGCAATTGAGCTTAGTTAATCACACTTACCTTGCTGGTTTTTGTTACACAATCTGTTATCATGACACATGGAGTTGGAATTGTTTTGAATTTGGATGTTTTTGTTTATGTTCTGTCAACTTGGCCATCCAACTGTGTTTCTGATTCCATTTGCTTGTTATTTTGAGTCATTAGCATTGGCTTTGCGTTTGATCTTCTCCTCTTTGTTCTCATTTTCATTTTGTTTCTGTGCAGATGGGGAAGAAAAGTTTCGCTAATAAGAAAAGACCTCGATCTACTGCTGCTGGATCCAGTGGTCCATATAGACCACCTCCGGGTTTGAATGATGAACACCGACACAAATTTAAAGAATTGTTCAATAAGAAAACTTTCAAGCCTAATGCATGTTTGGATTGGGATGTTATTGACCGATTCGGTTTGGCTACAGAGTTCCAGCAATTGCTTGCTGATCAAGCTTGGCAGAATTTGTTTTCAATCAGTGAAAACACTTACCGTGGAGTCACTTTGGAAGTTTTGTCTTCATTCAAGATCACATTTCCCCATCTTCTTCATGGTATGCGAAATGAGGTATCTTTTTGCGCATTTGGTAAATACTATGACCTCCCTATGCGTCAATTTTGTGAGTATACTGGTCTTTACACTGAAGCTTACATGCAATTGGATGATTTTCCAAATTTACCTTCTTCATGGCCATGTGACATCACTCAGAATACATTTTGGGAATCTATTTCTAAACGGTGGCCTTATAATTCTATTGCATCGAGGGGCACTCAATTAAAGTCAATTAGTCATCGCATTCTCCATTGGCTTTTAGTCCACTCTTTGAATGGTAGAATCCATAGCACTAGTGTCATGACCCAGCCTGATTTGCTTGCTATGCTTAGTATGATTAATGGAGTCAAGATCAATGTTGCGGTCCAATTAGCTTTCGCCATTCGACATCAATCCAAGTTTCTAATCATGGTGTTTTTTGTGGTGCTTATATCACGAGGATTTTAAGAAATATGGGCATATTTCCTGCTGAGGAACCTACCGATATTGTTGCTTCCTCATATCCTATGACTAAATCTGCACTGGTACATTGGGGCATTCCTGAAGCTCCTCCCAATCCCAATGATGAAGAAATTCCAACTTTTACTCCATCAGACACTACTTTGGCAATTAGGCAGTTATCAAAAGAGGTTAAAGAGCTGAAAAGAAACCAGGACGATATGATTGAAAGGCAAAAAGGACTCAAAACCTTTATGGTTTCTAGTTTGAAAGCTATAGCTGCACATATGAAAATCACAATTCCTGACTGTCTTAGCCCATCCCATAGTGCACCTACTGAAGTCAGGGCTGATGTTCCAGTTGGTGAGGAGCACTCTGCACATACACCGATAGTAGCACCATTTGGAGCAAATAGCGGTGGTGATGATTTTTTTTCAGGATATTGACCATTATGTTGATGAAGGAGGAGCAGAAATCTTGGACCATGGTTCCACTCATGATGATGTAGGCACAAGCACTCCTTTGATGCCAATGGACACAAGTTCTGCACATGGGGATCAGGAGAAAGATGATTGATTCAGATGTTTCGATCTATTTTTCATTTTTTCTTCTGCTGTTTTTGATTCCTGAAAGAGAGAGAGAACTACTGTCTGTATTAAACTCTTATACTCTTGCTCTATTTTGTTAACCTAACCTTTTATCCCTTTTGTTTCTGTCTTTTCTGCAAGCTTTCTACAGGGCTCTTTTCTTTGGATTCTTGACTTCTTTCGTGCCGCCATTTTTTTCTTTCAGGGCGGTACCTTTCTCCATCTCCTCTTCCTGCATTTAATCTTGTCTTTCTCTTATCTTTCCCTATTGGTACTTTCATACCAAGACATTGAGGACAATGTCTAGCACAAGTGGGGGGGCAGTCAGTAGATACTTTTTAAGAGGAGAAGAAAAAAATTAAGAGTGATTTTATGCTAATTTTTGCATTGAACAGAATTTGATCTTAAAAAATTCCACTTACTCTGTGCAAGATAAATGGACTTTGTGATCATGACTTTTTGCATTGAACTTCAGCATTAGAATTAAATGAAATTCTTCTAAGAATACATTGTATTCTCACTTAGCTTATTTTGAATCCTTAATACTTAGTCAAGGTTATAATATAGAATCTAAGTGAAACAAGCTTACTTACTTTTTAATGATGGATTTAGAGTTGGATTTAGATTTGGGGTCCTTAGTAAAAGGTTAAGTGGTTTTAATTTCAAAAGTTCACTAGGACTATATCTTTTCATTGAGAATTTTGAAAGCTCTTTAATCTTTAGTGAAAGGGCAAATGAGATATCTCTCTTAAAATTTTCTCCTAAGTTACTAAAAAAAAAAAAATAAAAAAAAAAAAAATATTATGAAATGAAAAAATATATATTATATATAAAAACATAAAAAATATATATAAATATAAATAATAAATAGAGAAAGCCTTTACTCCACTGACTCAGGTAAGTGAGTCAAGAGTATTAAAATCTGAATGTTAGATTGAGTGAGAGTTCGTTGGGGTATTTTAAAACCCGGTCACTTGAGTGATGAACTCGGGATGTGCCGACTCAATGATCTCATTATAACAAGAAAGATAAAAAGGCAAATAAGGCTGAAAAGATGCGGGCAAAAACCCGTCCAGAGGATTTAGAAAAGATGGAGATAAAAAAAAAAAAAAAAAAAAAAACCTCCCCCTCTGAAGGCCAAATTCAATAAATCATACTTAAATAATAATAAACAAAAAAGAAAAGGAGAGAAGACTAGGGGGGATTTTGATGCAAAATACTTTCATTTTAGATTCCTGTGCTTAGAGAGATGATTGATGTAATTATATACTCTCAAGTGAATAAATGAAGTAAACCAAGTCTCTTTTTGCTCTGTTTGACCTTGGATTTACTTTTTCTTTGAAAGCTGTTTTAAAAATTAAGGGTAAAGCTTGATTTACTTTGATTAATCTTAGAAGATTGACTAAAGTATTTTGTTGATGCAATTTTTCCGTGGCTGAGTGAGAATCACTTTTAAGGGATAGAAGAATTAATTGAGTAATTCTGATGTTCTGAGCTAATTATGTTTCAACAAAAGTCATGATTGATGATTGATCCATTTGTTGTTTGATTTCCTCAATGTTTAATGATTTGATTTGCTTGAGGACAAGCAAAGAGTTAAGTATGGGGGAATTTTGATAAATGTATTAACGCTCTTATTTTTATGATGATTTGGCTCATTCAGGTGATATTTTCTAGTGAAAATAATCAATAATTGGTTCTTAATTGATTAATTTGTCGTTTTCAGGAAATATGGAACTTACCACGAAGGAATTAAATGAATTCGACAAGAAAAAAAATCAATTTTGGTGAATTTTGGACTCAAACAACATGTTTGGAAAGATATATGGATGCATGGAGCAAACAGGCAACAATACAGCGTCCAATACAGCATGTTTGAAGAGCTGTATCAGTCCAGGAAGCAACACAGAGAGTGATACAGGATGCCATATTTTCTGTATTGGAACATGTATCACTTTCTGTATCATGTTTTTACATGCTCCAGGTTTCCACAGTAAGTCATACAGGTTGCCATACACCCTGTATGGCATCCTGTATGAATGCGCGGCCATGCTGTTTTGTTTCTTTTCTGAGTCCACGTGTGTCTAGATATGGAGGGAGGAGAGAGAAAGTTAGTTACGATTTTTTTTAGACATTCCCAGACATCTTTTCCTAATTTTTGGTGAGAACTTCTTGTGGAAAATCGTACGAAGGATTCGATTGAAGATTCCATCAGGATTTGTAGATCCAATTCAAATTAGCTAGACTTCATCTTTACAGGTTGTGTCCATGAATTCTCTTTCCTCTACTGAAATTCAAATGTTCTTTATTATATCGATGGAGGAGTAGATCTTAGATCTAGATCTTGTTCGGATTTTAATTTCATCATGTGTTGAGGATCTGAACTTAATGAATTTCTATTGAATTTCTTATATTCAAGTTGCATGTTCTTCGTCTTTTCTTAGATTCATACTTTCATAGTATGAATTTACGTTTGATTTCATTCAAGTTAATTGAGAAATTACTTAAATGAATAGATCTATGCAACTTGATAAGGTTTGATTGTGATCCTAAGATAGGTTACAAGAATCTTCCGTTCATGTTCTGTTTTTATAAGTTTTTGATCTTCATGCGATCTTAGATTGTAATTAGTTAAGGAGAGATCCTAATTAATCGATCTAAGGTTAGATAAATTGATAAATCCGAGAGGATTATTAATTTGATTTAGAAATTCAGTGGTATAAGAATTCAATTAGAACAACTCTTAGTATTCTGTGATTCGCATGTTGAAATTAAATGATGGACAAGATCTAGGTCGTTTTGAGTAATTGATTGTTAAATCTCTCTCGAATCCTAAGTGCTTTGCTTCTTGATCTGCTGTAGGTCATAATTTTCTTTTCATATAGTTAGTTTTAATCAATCAAACTCTCTTTGATGTTTGCTAAATAGTAGTGAATTTAGTGAGTACTAGTGGTTATTTCATCTCCGTGGACGACTCCGATCTGAACACTATACTACGTTTCGATAGGTTCGCTGCCTATTGTCTCTTATAGTGAGTTAAGAAAGGATTTACAAATTTAAACTACATTTGACAAGGATTTTGTTCAACCAGGAACTTATATGTTGAGATACAATGGGAGGGTTTGGTGGGACTTTAAGAGAAGAAGCTTGGCTTCCCCGATTACATGAGAATCTTTTCGCCGGGAATTCTTGGACAATTATTTTCCCTCCAGCTTGAGAGTAAAGTATAGTGTTAACTTCCTCCATGTTAAACAAAAGGGGAGAACTGTGGAACAATACGAGACTGAGTTTGTCCACTTGCTGCAATATGCACCTGAGTCTTTCAGGGATAGTGAGGAGTTGAAGAAACAGGTATTTTTGGAAGGCCTGGATGAGGAATTACGGATTAAATTGGAAGAATTTGGAGTAAGGACTTATCCTGAGTTGGTAGAAAACGCTCGAGTGATTGAAGGGGCCAGGAAAAGGAAGTACTAGGAACCCGACAAAAGAGTATTCGGGAAAAGGCCGTTTGACACCTCAAGTTCAGGATTTAAAGGAAAGAGGTACAGACCGTACTAGGGATTTAAGGATGATGCTAGTGGAAAGCCAACCTAGTTTAAAGCCAATGTCACTTGTTGGAAATGTAAGGGGACTCATGCCCCTAGGCAATGCCGATTGTTGAGGAACAAATGTTATTACTGTAGCGATGCTGGCTATATGGTTTATACGTGCCCAAAGAAGATGGTCGTGACTTGCTTTATTTGCAAGGAGAAGGGGCATTTGGCCTCTGAATGTTCGTAACAAAAAAGTATGGCTGCTCGACCCTTTGGGACTTCGAGCAATACCAACCCTATGAGGTCAGGTAGTAAAAGTGGGAGCCGTGCAGCTTCAGCAATGCATGGGATGAGGCTATATAACTTCGAAGGCCAGTGGATGGTAGAGGAAGTGGAATTGGCAGCCATGGATTAAAGCGATGGCGTGAATGGCGGTCTGGTGATAGGTTGGTAGCAGAAACCCTCTTAAGTTGAAAGTAAATTATTTATTTACATTGTTGTCTGAATTAAATTGAATATGTTTATGGGAAAGCTGGAAGTTAAGAACCCCACGTAGGTAATTTTGAGAGTGTTTTAGGGTTGAGAAGTGATGGATGTTTGTTGACTACAGGACACATACGGGGTGAATAAAATGGAGGCTAATGTTTTGTTTGACACGGGAGCGACACATTCGTTCATCACTACTAGTTTGGCTAACCAACTTGGATTACCTATAGCCATAACTACTGTTAGCCTGAGGATTAAGACACCTACCGGAAGTGTCGTGTCAACTCGAGAGTTAATAAAGGATTGTCCGTTTGAGATTCATGGGCGCCACTCCAAAAGTGACTTAATAATATTAGAGATGAGTAAATACAAAGTTATCCTTGGAATGAATTGGTTAAGTAAGGTGAAAGTTATAGTGGATTGCCAAAAGAAGATGGTGTGTTTCTATGATCAATCGGGAGGAGAAGTGGAGTTTGTGGGAGAAACCTTAGTTCCGAGAAAGTTCGGATTGAACTCTTTCGAATTAATGATGGAGGATGAAGAGATGGTCCCTGTCGAAGGTATTTTGGATGAAGAGGAAACTCGGGAGGAAAAGGACATACCGGTAGTAAACGAATATTTGGATGTGTTTCTAGAGATTTTGCCTGGATTACCACCAAAGAGAGAAATTGATTTTGAGATTGTTTTGCTCCAAACACCGAACCGATATCTAAAGCACCATACCGGATGGCACCGGCTAAGTTAAAGGAGTTAAAGACACGATTACAAGAACTTTTGGATCAGAAATTCATAAGACCAAATGTGTCGCCATGGGGCGCACCTGTCTTGTTTGTAAAGAAAAAGGATGGATCAATGAGATTGTGTATCGATTATCGTGAGTTAAATAAGGTGACTATCAAGAATCGATATCCTTTGCCAAGAATCGACGATCTGTTTGATCAACTGTAAGGGACTTATGTGTTCTCACACATTGATCTGCATTCGGAATACCATCAGTTAAGAATAAAGCCTGAGGATGTACCAAAGACGGCTTTTCGTACTCGTTATGGACACTATGAGTTTTTGGTGATGTCGTTTGGGCTGACTAATGCACCAGCTGCATTTATGGACCTCATGAACAGAGTTTACAAGCCACTTTTGGATAAGTATGTAATAGTTTTCATAGATGATATCCTGATATATTCTAAGACCAAGGAACAACACGAAGAACACCTTCGTTTGGCGTTGCAAACCTTGAGAGAAAACAAGTTGTACGCCAAATTGTTCAAATGTGATTTTTGGTTGGACAAAATATCTTTTCTTGGACATGTGGTAACTGGTGAAGGAATATCAGTTGACCCCGAAAAGATTAAGGCTGTAGTGGAATGGAAACAACCACAAACGGTTACTGAAGTAAGAAGTTTCTTGGGATTGGCTGGCTACTATTGCAAGTTTGTGAAGGATTACTCAAAGATAGCCAAGCCACTGACTCAATTGACCCAAAAGAATGAGAAATTTGTTTGGACAGATAAGAGAGAACAGAGTTTCCAGGAGTTGAAACAACGACTGGTATCAGCACCAATTTTGGTTCTACCGGACCCGGAAAAGTCCTATACGGTGCATAGTGACGCCTCAAGGAATGGCCTTGGATGTGTATTAATGCAGGAAGGGAAAGTTATTGCATATGCTTCTCGACAATTGAGACCCCATGAGTAGAACTACCCTACACATGACCTGGAATTAGCCGCAGTTGTCTTCGCCTTAAAACTATGGAGACACTATTTATATGGACAGAGGTGTGAGATATACACGAATCATAAGAGTCTTAAGTATCTGTTCACACAAAAGGAGTTAAACATGAGACAAAGGAGATGGTTAGAACTAATAAAAGATTATGATTTGGGAATAAATTACCGTCCAGGAAAAGTTAGTGAAGTCGCGGATGCCCTAAGTCGGAAAAATTATGGGGAAGTAGCCGGCTTGATCACAAGTCAAAGAGATCTGATTAGGGATTTTGAGAAATTAAAGATTGAGTTCATAGACCAAAGTGCTGAGCTTGAGATGGCTAATCTGGCATTGGAGCCAACCCTAATAGAAAGAATCAAGGAAGCCTAAAGGTATGACGAGGTGATACAAAAGATTAAAAATGAAACCCAAGTAGGAAAATACCTTGACTTTGCAGTAGACGATGAGGATGTGATCAGGATGAAGGGAAGGTTGTGTGTGCCGGAAGACGAAGAGTTGAGGAAGGAAATAATGAGTGAGGCTCATAACTCCAGTTATACCATGTATCCGGGAGGTACCAAGATGTACCAAGATTTGAAAAGCCACTATTGGGGGAACGGCATGAAGAAAGATGTAGCAGATTATGTAATGAAATGTCCGGTTTGCCAACAAGTGAAAGTAAAGCACCAAAGGCCAGGCGGATTGTTAAAGCCTTTACCCATTCACGAGTGGAAGTGGGATCAGATATCTATGGATTTTGTGTGTGGTTTTCCAAAGACCCCTTCAGGTTGTGATGCTGTATGGGTAATAGTGGATCAGTTAGCCAAGTTGGCGCACTTCTTACCCATAAATATGACTTATTCAATGGAAAAGCTAGCTAAAATCTACATCCGGGAAATTGTACGATTACATGGCATACCAGCAGGGATTATTTTAGATAGAGACCCAAGATTTGTGTCTAAATTTTAGACAAGCCTGCAAAAGAGTGTGGGTACCAAATTGCATTTCAGTACAGCATATCACCCTCAGAATGATGGACAATCTGAGCGGACGATCCAAACCTTGGAAGACATGCTGAGAGCTTGTGCCTTGGAATTCAAAGGGAGTTGGGATAGTCATGTGCATCTCATCGAGTTCGCTTACAATAACAACTACCACTCAACTATTCAGATGCCACCATATGAAGCTTTGTATGGACGACACTATAGATCCCCTCTGTTTTGAGATGAAGTGGAAAAGATAGCTATTGGGCCAGAATTAGTACAAGAAGCGGCCAATAAGGTGAGGGTAATCCAACGGAAAATGAAAGGGGCTCAGGATGACAAAAGAGCTAGCAGACCTGAAAAGAAGGAAACTCGAATTCAAGGAAGGTGACCATGTATACCTGAAGATAAGTCCGATTAAAAGTATTAAAAGGATGCGTACACAAGGAAAGCTAAGCCCGAGATATATTGGACCCTTCGAAATTTTGGAAAGAGTTGGAGATCTGGCGTATCGGCTAACTTTACCACCAAAACTATCCGGGATTTACAACGTATTCCATGTGTCAGTATTGAGGAAGTATGTGCCCGACCCGGAAAGGATTTTGGAATTGGAACCTATCAAGTTAAAGGAAAACCTGACATATGAAGAATACCCCATAAAGATATTGGATAAGAAAACCCAAAGGCTACGGAACAAGGACATTCACTATGTTAAAATATTATGGAGGAATCATGCCTTTGAGGAAGCAACTTGGGAAGCTGAGGAGAAGATCCGAAGGAAGCACCCCGAGTTATTTGAAGGACAAGGTACGACAGTTCAGTTTTGAGGACAAAACCCTGTTTAAGGTGGGAAGGTTGTAAACCCCGGTATTCTTAGTAGTCAAGTAAACTCTGAGGATCGAAAAGCGAAACCCTAATCCAATCTAGTTCAAGCTTAGTGAGAGAAGCTTAGAAACCCTAAATCCGACTTTCCTTTGGTTTCATAACAAAAGAAGTTTTATAAAGTAAATGAATATGAATTATTGTTTTAAAATATATTTTAAACCTTAGAAAGTTTTAAATTCGAAAAATTTTCAATTTCGGGCCTTTCCGAGCTCAATTACAGAAAAACGTGCCTCGGGATCAGAAACTCAGAAAAATATTCCAGAATATTCATTAGAACTGAAATTTTATAAGGATTTCAAAAATATAAATTTTATAATTTTCTAGGCTATAAAAATTACAGTTATAGCCTTTTTCCCATATTTTCTTTACTAACGGTAAAGTAGATGTCTTGTCTACTACTCATTATATTTTCTTTTTCAAGAAATTTTGTTTCCTAATTAATTATTACATTTTATTATTTAAATTACAAATTTTATCAAATTCAAATATCTCTCTCTCACTCCCTCTCCCATGACCGGCGCACCCCCTCCCCATTTCTCTCTATTTTTGTTTTATTTTTACTTCTTTTAATTCAACTAAACCTTAATTCATTCAATATATAAGCTCCTTTTTCTCTCTCTCTTCTCATTTTTACTCTTTCAAAGTTTCTAAAAGAAGCAAAACTCTCTCTTTTTCTCTCATCCTTGCTGTGACCTACACACACACACACTCACTCACTCACAAGTCCATTTCTTCTTCATTTCATCTCCAAACCTCTCTTTAAGTGATGATTTCTAGCCTTCCTACTACATCATCTTGTAATGGTAAGACTTTTCTTGTGTGTTTTCCACCTTAAATCCTAATGAGCAAATGCTAGGGATAGGAAAACACTAATACAAGAATGTCAAGCCATCACAAGAAGTAGATCTTGTGTTTAATGAAATTTTGTTGAAATAATATCTTGTTCATGCATGTAAAGTAGAGATCTTGCATGGAAAGTTTATGTTCATGTCATTAAACTCATGTTCATACGCTATAAGTTGTAGATCTAGTGTTTAGACATTTATATCTTTCTTGAAATTTATGTTCATGTGAATATTTTGAGCTTTCATGCATTAATGATCATAAAAGCTTAGCCTTGCATGTATATAGATGTGTTAGATGATAGATCTTTATGGATATAGGACAAGGAACTTGAAAAAGAAAAGATTTTTGTTAGAAATGCCTAATGGAAAATTCGGATGATTTTTGAAACCTATTTTAAAAACCCTTGAAACCACTTCGAAACTCATATTTTCCATGAAAAATGAAAGGTATATGTAATAGGTATCTCTAAGGAATGATTTTTACAAGTTAAAATGAGTTTAGGCATGAGTAATGTGTAAAACAAGTAATGGAATTAAAATGGAAAATTTTGAGTTTGTGATCAAATTGTCAAATTCGTAATTTGAGATGATGCATATGTAATCACCTAGTATTTGAGCTCAAATTGCAAGTTTTATGCGTTAAATGAAGTCCTTAGACAATAGATATAGTAAAGCTTCACATTTTGATGCATTAAACAAGTTTTCTCATAAGAAATATACAAGAAATGAAATTTTCCAAAATTTCGGACTTTTGTGAAAAGCTTGTTTAAAAACATATTTGCAAGGTGAAAAATGTGAATTTCTATGTAGAAATGAAGGTCTTGGATAGTATAGATGATGAAGACTCATTTTTATTTAGATAGCAAGTAAATTCTAAGAATAAAATCCTAAAACCCTAGGAAATGCAAAATTTGAAGAATGGATTTTTAAGAAGTGACTATTGTGGAGTCTTGTAATAATTAGAGTTCTTAGAAGTTCATTATAAAAAATTATCAAGATCATACATATATTGAACTCATTACATGACATTCATGTTAGGAATTCATTTATATTCCATCTATACATGAATCATCAACTAGAAACATTTTACCAAATGCAAAACAATTTTTCGGAAATGATAAAGTTATAGAACAGATCTGATCCCTCTTTTCTGTGACCTTAATGTTTTCAAAACTTGAAAGTAATATTAGAAATAGATAGATATTTCGAAGTAGATAGAAATCGATATAAAATTTGCGAAATTCCGAGTTAAAATGACCAAGTTATGGCTGTTTAAAGTTGGAACTTTCGCAAATAGCGAGAATCACGATTTTGATTAGTTTAGATGTAGAGTTTGAATTAGTTAAGTGATGAGATTCTTATTAGGTTATTCTTATTTGGTAGGTGATCCCGAAAACGACGATACCCTACCACCTAACTACTACTATTAAGAGACCGGCGTACCATGCCGAGTGAGTATCACTTCCGATTTCAATTATTGCTTGTGATTGTAGTGATAGTTGCACTGGTTGCTAAGCAAAGATAAAAAGAATGATTATTCATGGTGGGGTTAGTTGGGAATTATAATTGTCTGTTGTTGATATGTGAAGTTGAACTTAAAGAATATCGAAGCCGGGTGATAGTTTATTGCTTGTATAAAGAGGAGCTAGAATTGATTGTCTACGAATATTGCTTGACCACCTGAAAGAATCGGATTAATTAATTATTAGACATTCAATTATAATTGAACTCATTTATATCACGATGGGGATGGAGAATTAGCATTTGTTGGTTTTTCGTGATCCATAAAACGAAAATGTTAGTTAATCGTGATCCATAAAACGAAATCGTTGGTTAATCGTGATCCATAAAACAAATTGTTGGTTAATCATGATCCATAGAATGAAATATTGTTCAGTTGACCGTGACCTTAAACGGCGTCGTACCGCAGGATTCGTCTACTAACCCGTGATGGAGGGCACAAGTCCATCCACATATGATTTTTGGCTGGTCATTTGTTTGTTAAATCCACTTGTGTGATGCATCTCACTTGATTGAATAATTACTTGCTTGAATGATTTATCTTAATTGTGATATAGAAGTTTTCACTTACTAAGCTAGTTAGCTTACGCCCCTATAGTTTTTACTTGTTGCAGTAAGAATTCATTTGGCTTAGGCCAAGGCAGGCTATAACTCAGGTAGCGAAGATAGGAGTTTCCCTTAGAAGTTTACTTCGGTTTTTTTTAGACTTCCGTTGGAAACCAAAAAACTCTGGATGACTGTAATGGACTTAATATTATTTTGCGGGGAATGCCCCTTAGACTTTGTAATTTATATATGTGTTTTGGTTTATTATCTATGGCTAATGAATGCCGCATTAAACTTCTTAACTCCATTGACTAGAGTATTCTATTGTCATAAAGGGACGCTTTACATCTATACAAGACTTCCGAAGGGCTTGGATAGAAATTCAAGAGTCTTATATAGTATGTGGTGGACTGTTACGTTTAGAATACTCCTATGGGCATGACAGATGCTTCTTAGCTTCCTCACATATCATGCGTATGTTACAGTCTATTGAGATTGCCTACTCCTCCTCCCTACGTGATTCTCTCTTGATCATCCTTGCACGTGTTGTTTCCCTAGATCACATGTAGCGTGATAGTCATGCGGTACGTATGTGGTTGCATCTGGAATCATACCCACACATTCTTGGCGACTCCACGGGGGGAAGGGAAATTGGCACTTACATGATGGCACCTCCAAGAAAGAGACCTACCGATCCCACTAAAGATATGACTCAAGAACTTGATGCCAATCCTGAGATTGCTGAGCATGACATACCAGCACTTGAGGATGTAAATCAATCTACTAGCACTTAACCCGATAATGTTGTGATCTTACGCACTGTGCAAGAAAATACCAAGCAAGTCAATCAATCGATGCAAGAGTCCACAAGACAATTCCAACAATTCATGATAATGTTTGCTCAACACTTTCCTGGTATAGCGGCTATTGCTACCACACAACAAGGCACGACTTCGTCGACCCCTATTGTTACTGTGAAATAATGTGCTTCTTATGCACTTCAGGCTCCTCAAACACTTCAACCTACTAATCCCACTCCTATTCCTGAATAAGATCCTACCAGAGTTGGAAAGCAAATCCCTCCATTGGAGCTTGTAATTACAGAATTGCTCGTACCTCATGTAATGAATACATGAGTTCAACTTAGAGCACCATCAGCCTCCCAGCCTGCATTACACGCTCAACCCGGAGGATCCTCATCCTCACATGCTACACCACAAATTATCATTGGTGGACCTACTGTTCAACCTAATGTAACTCCACTCCAAACGGCTACTCTAGCTACACCAGCTAAAGTTACTACTTTAACTCCTAAAGGCACATTTGTTATGAAGGAAGATCTAGACATATACCTGAGGGAAATACAAGCTAAGTCTATTGTGGGAGTATTGGATCTCAAGCTCCCATGCAATCAATGTATTCCTGCTAAGCAATATCCTCAAGACTACGTGAGTCCCAAATTCATGCTATTCAATGGTAAGAAGAGAAATGCTAAGGAACATTTGTTGAATTTCATTGAAATGCTAGAGGTTTATGGATTTGATGATGATTTGAATTTGAAAGAATTTTCTCAGTCTCTCATAGAGAAAGCGTATACCTGGTACGTCAACCTTCCCCCTAGATCAGTAGATTCATGGGCAACTATGTGTAAGATGTTCCTAGAGAAGTTCTCAGGAACGAGTGACCTTGTGATGCGGATCTGGATATGCTCTGATGCACAAACTCGATAAAGATGTAAACTTTCTTTTTAGGGTTTTTCTTTCCAATAATATGAAACTAGCAAAAACAAGATGGATATGAATAAGTATATTGTTCGATAGATGCCACGAACAATAAAACCTAAACTAGTTTGTGTTTGGATTCGAGATTGATAGATGCCACAACCTAGAAAACTAACACGGAGTCAATGAAACAATATGTTCAATGACAATATTCGCCACAACACGATATAACTCACGAATTGATAAGAATATGTATGATCCAAAGAGAAAAACAATCTCAATAAAATCAATTCAACCTTAAATAGGTTTCCACACTCAAAGTGTTCTAAAAAAATACTCCAAAATCTTTTTCTATATTCTTACTAGCCTTAATATATAGGCTATTACAAGGCAGTTACGTAACTGAAAAATCATAATTGTGGCAGTTACGTAACTGATAACGTAACTGAAGAAAAAACATAATTACGGCAGTTACGTAACCGATAACGTAACTGAAAAACATAATTGTAATTAATCCCTATATCAATTAAAAATAAAGAAATTCAAAAAGACACAAAAACTAAAAAAAATCGAAACCCTAATAAAAATAAATAAAATATCTGGGCCAGCCATGTGAGCCGGCGGCTCACCCATCTGCGCCGGCGGCGCAAGCCCTTAGGCCGGCGGCTTAGTAGCCGGCCTACTTTTTCTGGACACCCCAATTCACCCCGTTTCGTGCCTTGAACTTGCACCGTGTTGCTCGGACCTTTGGTACTCCTTTTCCATGACTTCGGATGCCCGGATTCCTATCATTCCCTCCAAGTTGAAGAAGATTCGACCTCGAATCTTGATCCTTTGGCTTGTTAGACCACATGAACAAGCTCCTTTTCCCCTTTGTCTTCTTGATATGCATCAATTTGACTTGTTGTAATTCTCCTGGACTCATGGGAAGAAGTCTATAAACCTTGTCCCGCTGTTGGATGGTGTATTCATTGGTGTATCCATCATACTTGGCCCTCAAGTCATATTGCCAAGGCCGTCCAAGGATCACATGTGTAGCTTCCATAGGAACTACATCACATACCACACTGTCAGTATAATCACCAAGGGATAATGGAACACGAACCTGTTTATGCACATGTACAGCCCCCTGTGGACTCAACCAATGTAGAGCATAAGGCCTGGGATGCTGCTCCACCTGTAGACCCATCTTAGCTACCCATCCCGCTGAAGCAATATTGGTGCAGCTACCCGAATCAACCACAATCAAGCATGTCTTGTCTTTTACCATGCCCTGAATATGAAACAAATTTGATCTTTGATCAGGAACAGCAGCTTCTTCCTTCTTAGCCATCAATAATTCACCCTGTACTGGATGCTCCACAAATGTTTTAAGCACCTGCTCTTCTGTAGACTTAGATGACTCATCCTCAGTCTTTGCTTCTTCCTCACTCTCGAGCTTTCCCCCCTTCACTACCATGACTCGCCTATTAGGACATTGGGAAGCTATATGTCCATGCCCCAAGCACTTGAAGCATTTGATATCCCGGCTTCTCTTCTGTTCTGGAGCCCTCTCTTCCACTTCCTTTCCCTTCTCCTTCTCTTCTTCTCCTTCTTCTCTTTCTTCTCTTTCTTCTCTTTCTCACCCTCATCAGATCTGTAGTGATAATGTGATTTCTGAGACCGTCTGCGCTGGTGCCTCTCAACTCTACTAGCCAACTTGATCACATCCTCTAGAGTCCTATATTGCTGGAGCTCAACCACACTGGCAATATCCATCTTCAGCCCATTAATGAAACGAGCTATGGATTCATCAGATGATTCCTTGATGTCGCATCGTGTCATCAACGTTTCAAACTCCTTCACATACTCCTCAATGCTCCTCTGACCCTGTCTCAAGGACTGCAAATCCATCAGTATCTCCTGTTTATAGTAATCAGGCACAAACCGACTCCTCATCAATCTCTTCATTAGAGCCCATGAACGCACCTTCTCTTCATCAGCCCTACGCCTCTCAGACTGCAACTTATCCCACCATAAACTGGCATAATCAGAAAATGCTAGAGACGCCATCTTCACCTTCATGCGCTCGTCCCACTCATAACAATCAAATACTTTCTCAACACGAGGTATCCAATCCAAAAACTCCTCAGGTTTATTGCTTCCAGTGAAAGTAGGAATTTTCAATTTGATATTTTCAATCCCTTTTCTCCTCTCATCTCTATCACCTCGCCTCCTACTCCTTACACTATTCACCTCAGATTCATCTCCAGAACGTCTCCTATGACTAGCACCACTGTGACTCCTCCTGTCCCTCACCTCCAGTCTCTCCATAATCACCCTAATATTCTCCTGGAGTTGATTAAACTCAGCCCTAGTCACAACATCTCCTCCATCAGTGTTGTTTCTCCTAGCCCTGTGATTGTTGCTATTCACACTACTTTCAGACGACATCTCTTCAATAATCAATACACAAATCACAGCAGCAAATTTCACACTTCTCAACCCACAACAATAACCAATCACCACTCCAATAAACAACAAACCCTAACCCTAACAGTAGCAACAACAGAATTCCCAAGCCAGTGAAAATTAGAAAGGAAGATTCAAACCAACCTGTAATGCGATCCGCACGAACAATCTGCAAACCACAGCTCTGATACCAAATGATGCGGATCTGGATATGCTCTGATGCACAAACTCGATAAAGATGTAAACTTTCTTTTTAGGGTTTTTCTTTCCAATAATATGAAACTAGCAAAAACAAGATGGATATGAATAAGTATATTGTTCGATAGATGCCACGAACAATAAAACCTAAACTAGTTTGTGTTTGGATTCGAGATTGATAGATGCCACAACCTAGAAAACTAACACGGAGTCAATGAAACAATATGTTCAATGACAATATTCGCCACAACACGATATAACTCACGAATTGATAAGAATATGTATGATCCAAAGAGAAAAACAATCTTAATAAAATCAATTCAACCTTAAATAGGTTTCCACACTCAAAGTGTTCTAAAAAAAATACTCCAAAATCTTTTTTCTATATTTCTTACTAGCCTTAATATATAGGCTATTACAAGGCAGTTACGTAACTGAAAAATCATAATTGTGGCAGTTACGTAACTGATAACGTAACTGAAGAAAAAACATAATTACGGCAGTTACGTAACCGATAACGTAACTGAAAAACATAATTGTAATTAATCCCTATATCAATTAAAAATAAAGAAATTCAAAAGGACAGAAAAACTAAAAAAAATCGAAACCCTAATAAAAATAAATAAAATATCTGGGCCAGCCATGTGAGCCGGCGGCTCACCCATCTGCGCCGGTGGCGCAAGCCCTTAGGCCGGCGGCTTAGTAGCCAGCCTACTTTTTCTAGACACCCCAATTCACCCCGTTTCGTGCCTTGAACTTGCACCGTGTTGCTCGGACCTTTGGTACTCCTTTTCCATGACTTCGGATGCCCGGATTCCTATCACCTTGACTGATATGGGACGGATTCACCAAAAGCCTAAGAAAGGCTTGATGGATTATATTGAGCATTTTGAGGAGCGAGCATTCACTGGACATTCAAGAAATATGTGATGAAAGAGAGCTAGTGAAAATTTGCATCCAAGGATTGCTTACCAAGTATGCGATGCATTTGGAAAATCTCTCCTCAGCCTCATTCTCCATTTTGGTTGAGAATGCATGAATGACCTTTAATTCAGTTGCACGATAAAGAGGAGGAAGTGCTAAGTTTAACAAAATAGAACCATCGGTGAATCTGGCTCAGAGTGAAGATTTCAAAGAGGGGAAGAAACCAGGGGTTGAGAAGCCCAAGGGTGAGAGGGCAAAAGAAGCACAAACATATCCTTGCTTAATGGGAAAGGTGTACGACATGCTAGATCAGTGATTGAGAGGTAAATCTCAAAGGCCTAAGAGTAGAACATTTGCCAACTCAGGAAGAAAAAAATAATCCTAAATTTTGTAGATTTCACAAGATTGTGGGGTATCCTACTAGGGATTATTTTACTTCGAAGAGAATCTTTAATGAAAGAGTTGAGAATGGTGAACTAATCTTTGAAAATAATGATGTTAGGAATAACCCACTTCTAGCTCATGGCAATTAGCGTGGTGCTTTGAATGCCATTACCTATGATCCTACTATAATGGAGTCAACAAACACACAGCCAATTGGGGGACATGAAGAAGATGACAATGCACTTAAAATTGAAACTCATGGGGATGATAATGTCATCTTTACTTTAATGAAGACTTCAAATTTTAAGAATTTCTTTGATTTCCTTGGATTTGATGGTCATGCACGATTTGCAGCAACAACTGTACTTAACCAAATTGCACAATGTCATTATAGTGAATACGACATAGTTCAACCTAAGAAAGGAGTAGTCTCTACAAGGGATTATGCCATTATATTTACTAGTATCGATATGCACTTGAAGAACTTCAATCGCAATCATTCTTTGTATGTAGAGAGTGTACTCAATGGTTACCCCATCAAGAGGACATGTATCGATAATAGATCCTCACTCAATATTATGCCGATATCTACTTTCAAAGCTGCAAGAATAGATACCCGATACTTGATGAAGCATCCCATCGCAGTGAACAGTTTTGTCGAATCTTCTACAACGACAATGGGTTATGTCAAAGTAAGCTTTAAAGTTGGACCCATTCATAGCTTCGCTGCATTTCATGTAATTGATGCACTGGTGTCCTACCATCTTCTCATAGGAAGGACACGGCTGCACCAGTACAACATGATACCTTCAACACAACATTAGTGCATGAAAGGTCGTTAGAGTGGAAGTGATATCCTAATCCATGCGACAAAGAATCCGTTTAATCGTAATGAACTCCACCTTACTGAAGCTACCTTTTTCTATGAATCTGAAAATGAAGCGGATATGACCTTAGTGGAATCCCAGCGGAATCACTACCTACAGAAGAAGAAATTAAGACCTAAGAATTTAAAAAAGAGAAAGAAGTGAGGTTTTCGTGGAGGTGTAAACAAACACAAGAAGGATTATGGTAGAATGGAAATGCAAAGTACTGCATGAATTGAAGAAAGAGTTGTTTATAACCAAGAGTGTTATTATCATATCTCACTCATTTCCTTTTTGCTTCAGTGTAAACAAAGCGTTAGATGCTTTTACTTAATGGATGAGCTATATTAATCAATCAGTGAGTATTGTTCGTGAAAATATGTGGTGTGATCACTTATTTTCCTTTTCATCTCTATTATCACTGCAAAGTAAGAAACTAATCTTCTTAGCATGCAAAGCTAGTTTAGGGAAAAAAAAAAGATCGATATTAGATTGAGTAAGATTACCCTTTAGTAATGAAAGAAAAACAATAACAAATATAACATGTGATTTAGCATCGTTGCTGACAGTTAGAGCTTAGCTCCTAGGTGCATAATGTTGATAGCTCATCACCACTTTCTTCTTGGTATTTCTAGTTGTCAAGTAATGGAGATAATTTCCTTGACAAGCTCCATTGAGCCAAGTAATCCTTAGCACATGGTATTCCACACGAGTACTATATAGTCAAGTAGTGGGAAATACCCCTTTGATAATAAAAAATTATCAATAACAAATACTATCGCAGCATGAGCGCGATTGATAACAAATGTCACTATCGCTGCATGAGCGCGATTGGTAAAACTGCTATGTCATTGCATGAGCACGATTGGTAATCGCTGCATAGGCGTGAAAGATCATTTTCCTTAAATGGATTGTCTAAACATCATCGCGAGAAAGTAGCAATACTACTTCAATGCGCATGATAATATAAAGAGTCCACTTAGCTCTTGTATTAGATAATATTGCTGCTTGGTTGAAGCTTTGCTTCTAAGCACATATGATCATAAAGAAAAGGCATGTTTTAAAATTAAGTGTTGTGTTTCAATAACAATCCTTGTTATCTAGACATGCTCCTTGTCTATGATGCCTATAGTAACTTTACAAGTGTCTAAGGGATTGAAGTGATCCTACTACTACATCTTTTCATGTGTTGCAACTATATGAGAGCTAGTACTCCAGAGCGCATGATGACTAGATATATCACCAAGAACAAAATGAGTATCAAGGATATAAATGGATATAGAGTTGACGAGTTGATTTTATTGTCATGATCAGTTTCACATATTCGATACAACTCATATTGAAAGGAGAAAAAGAGAGAGAGAGACAATATTGCATGACCAAGAAGATTACAATAAGAAAGACATGAGTGGATGCCTATCACAACTCAATAAATTCTATGTACAATGCATATTTGCGAGCTTGAAGTACAAAATATTTGTTTGTGCGTGATCCTCACTTATGCGAGAATGCATGAAGTTTATTTATGCAATATGCTCAAAACATGTACATGCATGTGACACTAGCTTGCTCATGATGCTACATCGCTCTTATATAATGTTACTACAATTAGTCAATTAAAAGTACATGCATGAAAATAAATCTTGTCTTTAAACAAAGTCGATATGTTCCTTCAAGATATTGCAATGATCCCAAGCAAGTTTAAAGGAGCGTAGGACACGACGTCCAAACTTGAGTAAAAAAAGTATCGCATGCACTATGAGCTATGATGAACATAGTGCTAGATTTATAAAAAGTAAGTGGGCAAGGATATGTTACAAAGTCTTAAGGAGCGTTAGTATAGGATTCATTATATATGCTCACTACACTTCTAATGAAACCATTAATCATTATCCATATTATGAAGTGAAGGTATCCAAGTGCCATTTTCCAAAACACGGCACGCATCATCAACAACTTGTCTCCTACCATCTAATTTTCTAACAAAGTTAATGATACATACTAGACAGTTATCTATTTTGAAGTATTTATTTATTATGATAGTTTCAACAAGATGGTGAAGAAGGCAAGCTTGATACTAAAATAATGAAAAAAAAGGAGAAAGAGTCATTGGTATAATCAAAATAGCATATCAAGTTGTTTACGCAAAACTTTGATTCAGAAAACAAGAGATACTACTTGTGAACTCAAATCAACAGCATGGGACATACATAACAAGAGTATTAGCTAGTAAAATATCACATTCATTCACAAATGACTGGATGCACAAGATGAGTAAGAGTCCCCTCTTATAGTGGTGCGGTTCCAAATCGTCGTATGGGCAAGTGAGACACAAATAACTAAGGAGAGCCTTTCTCATAGCGATGCGATGCCAAGGTCATCATGTGAGAAATGGAACGGACGCAATATGCGGTTCCAAGATTGTCATATGAGGTTTGGGATGTGGACGACTGAGAGTGTCATCATACAGTGCATGAACTCAAGATTACCATTTATGCGGTCAGAACAGACAACAAAGAGCTTTGTCTTAAATATCATGAGTATCATAGTCATTTGGTGAATGAATAGAATACATGATAGACATGAATGTTTGAAGTTGAGTATTCTTTTTTCACATGTTCAAGAATTATTAATAGTTGATGACATTAATATGAGTTCATAAAACAAGAAAATCATACTTACAAAAATAAAGTCAAGAGGATATATGGTGAAGATTCAACACTTCAATCTTAAGGCTGCATTGCAAGAAATTTAAAGATAAGATAATTTAGTATAGCAAAGTGAGTAGCAAAACTACTAATACTCTAAAGAGAAATGAAAAGACAATGTGAGTTGAAGTAAAAATGCTTAGACTTGAAGCTCGGCTTTCATGATCAACCAGTGAACGTTAAGCTAGGATCATTGTATTGCAGTAGCTACCCAGTGGGATCCTCATTAAAACATGGGCTATCCAAAAGCAAGAAAATCTAGTGAGATTAATGAATTGTAGAAGAGCTTGAGTGGTAAATCCTTGATTGGTAAAGAAGGAATGAAGAGGGTATTATCTGTTGAGATCTCCTTTCGGATTGGGCTGATAGTTTTAATGATGGAGGAAAACTAGTATCTATTGATACTTTCCGCTTACAAGTTGCATTAGAATCTATCAAGATGGTGGTTCATATTGTAAATGATGTCCCTGCTAGGCAATTTCGAGGAGACCATTGACGTCCTTCCAAAAATGTTTGGAGAATCTACGTCACAATCGTAGTTCACAAAAATATCAATAATAATCTGTGAATCCTGAGATATCTTCCCCAGCAGGTTGAGAACGGTCATTTTTTGTAAAAATCTAGGTTGAGTACATTTTCAAGCACTTGAAGTATAAGCATTGGAAAGATATGCCAATTTCTAATTTCAAGCCTGATTTGAATTTTGTCACAAGCTCATAAATATAGAACACTGGAGCTAGAGAAATAGCCATTACAGACGGTTTTTGAACAACGACAAGCAAAGGAACTGCTTCATTTGCACTCAGAAGCCTCTCATTAGTCGCCAAATTGGACCTTGCTGCTTCAACAGCTCCAGAGACAGAATTTTTTCCTCTCGACTGTATCTGATCATCCGCCTGCTCCTGCGATGATAATTTCATCGACACTGACAAAATTCTTAAAAAGTAAGAAACCATCTTCTCGAATTTTACTCTCACCCTTCTCACTCAATTTATTCGACTCATTATCACCCGTTTCATCTCTTTCCTCTCTCTCTCCCCCTTCTTCCCAACTCTAACTTAATTCTAGGGAAAAAAAAAAACCAGAGACACACCCTTGTTTTCTCTTTCTTCGTGTTGTGTCCAAACTGACTTTATACTGACTCAGTGAGTCAATCATGGCGTCAACCAGCAAATCATCACCACCAAACACAAACATAAACACAAACTCACACCAACACAATACCAACATGCTCAAGCTCAATCCTCAAACCCAACACCACCATCACTATCGCCACCACCATTTCACTACCATAATAACCACCACTGCTACCACCCGAACCCATTCTCAACCTCTTTACACCGTAACACCACCCATAAAACCCTGGCCCAAAAAAAATAAAAAACTCTACCCAAACACTTAATCTCCATGATCACTCGCCAATAAAACCTAGACCTAGCTCTCCAAATCTTCCACTACGCCATAAATTACATAATTACGAAACTTTCTAGCGATCATAACCCGCCTTTCTCATGCCGGGCTTTCGAGCCCATGGAGTCCCTCCTTACCCAATTGCAGAATTTCAAACTCAAATACGGCAAGAACGTATTCGTGTTCGTGATCCGTAATTACGGTTTAGCAAATAAGCCCGATTTAGCATTCAAAACCTTCCTCAGGATGGAGGAATTCGATGTGCAGCGTTCCGATAGGTCTTTGAACACTTTGTTGAATGCTTTTGTTGTGAATATGAAATACAAATTGGTTCATTCCATGTTTAGTAATGCAAAAGCGAAGTTTCGGTTTCGCCTAAGGTCTTTAGCTGTAATATATTACTTAAAGCTCTTTGTCAATAGGGGGATGTTGAAAGAGCCTTGGAGGTTTTCGACGAAATGCCTGGAATAGGAATGGTTCCTAATTTGGTTAGTTATACTACAGTTTTAAGCGGTTACGCATACCGGGGCGATATGGATGGACCACAGAGGTTTTTTGGAGAGATTTATGATAGAGGTTGATCGCCTGATGTGATGACTTATACGGTTATGATGGATGGTTATGGTTGGTTGGGCAGGTTGTTCGAGGCGATTAAGGTTATGGATGATATGGAGAAGAATGGTGTCAAGCCTAATGATGTTACTTATGGGGTTATGATTGAAGCTTACGGTAGATAGAAAATGTCGGCGAAGCAATGAATCTGCCTCCGGATATGCTTGATAAAAGTATCTGCCTAGCTCGATTCTTTGTTGTAGGGTTATTGATGGTTTGTGTTCTAATGAGAAGGTTGATGAAGCTTATGAGTTGTGGAAGAATCTTTTGAAAAACAATTGCATGCCAGATAATGCTATATCGAGTACACTTATTCTTTGGCTATGTAAGGAAGGGAAGATTTGGGAGGCTAGGGAGCTTTTCGATGAATTTGAGAAAGGTTCTATTCCTGATGTTCTTACCTATAATACACTTATTGCAGGGATGTGTGAGAGTGGTGAGTTGTGTGAGGCAGAAAGGTTGTGGGATGATATGGTAGAATAGGGGTATACTCCAAATGCTTTTACATATTACATGCTGATTAAAGGGTTCATTAAGGTTGGTAATGTGAAGGAAGGTATTCGAATTCTTGGGGAGATGCTAGAGAAGAAGTTTTTTCCGAATCTTACTACTCACTCTACAATGATTGATCTTCTAGATGATGCAAGTAGAGAAGAAATCTTGAGAATTGCTTTGGTGGGTATATCTAGTGGGAAGGTTGGTAGTGATACTCGGGAGTATTTTAGCAAATTTCTCAACTAATGTGGACAAAAGCGTATGGAAATCTTGAAAGGACAGTGGCTTAGAGATCCATGGGATGATTGGTTTTTTTTTAAATACTTGAAAGAAATAATAAGCAAGAGGCACAAATCAACCAGCTAAGGCTCATCCCGACCTTTGAATTTGCACGAACTCCTCTAGTGCTGGAAGTTCCATTTTGGCGCGCCCCCCCCCCCCACTTAAAACTGTCCATGGAAATATTTCAATATTTGTCCATGGCATAAAATCGTACCATGTCCTTGTGGTGGTGTATATGGAAAAATTTGCAATGCATGAGCAGAATTTGTTACACACATCAGCCAATGGAATATCAACACATCACTAATAGTACAAGATAGTACCATGTTGTTCCATGTCCTTGTGTTGGTGTATGTGGAAAAATTAGCATATTTTTTTTTTATTAAAAAAAGAGCAGAAAAAGCATGAGAGTTGGCATTTGACGAATACTTCGGATAAGGTTCTTGCATGATCCTTCAAAAGCTGTCGGTTTTGTGGGTTGTGCTTTATCCAGTACCATGGGGTGTTTTCTTTCAAGAAAGAAGATGGATCAAATTTACATGTTGCAGCATGATTCCGACATAACAATGTATCATGGACTTTAAATTCTTGATTTGTACTCAATATGGTTCAAGCAACCTCAATAATAGATAGGATTTCTCAAAGAACTTGAAAAGATTAAAGAGACACAATCTCGTAGCATAAGGAGGAATTGCAACAATAGTTCGTGCTATCCTTATGATAGAGAGAGTTCATTAAAGACAAACAAACTAACTCTGATTCTATCATGATATCATCCTAACTAGGCAGTAAGATAAGTTAAGTCATTGTAGAGCCAATTTGCATGAAAGAAAATAAACATACTGCATGCATGAATTGCATAAAGGATTGAGCATCCCAGCATGCCAATAATGAACCCTAAGGATATAGAGCAAGATCTAAGCAAGCAGGATTTCATCCATGCACCCAACAATGACAGGATTCATCATTACATAGTTAAGTACTCAACTTGGTTGTCACCAACTTTCAAGTGAAAAGGGGAGAGTCCTCAATTTGGTTGTTGTGAACTTTCAAGTGAAAAGGGCGTATGTATATCTCTCATCATTGTGCTTGAATTGGATGCAAGCCTCAGCACGATTTCCAACACCCTCCACTGTGATCACATGCATTCCTTCAACAGAGTACAAAGGAGGTAAGCATGCATTGACAAATAATGAATTTTTCAAACCTCTATTATTCGGAGAAACCATTATAGTACTTGTCACGGCCCCAAAGGGTACTATAAACGCAATAGTCGCCATACTCAATATTAAAGTTTAAGTATGACTACTTTATGATGTGCTAAAACGCAAGGCACAGTGATCTCAAATAGGCACATAGCAAATCTCAAATTCAAATGCTTAAACAAAATAAAAATGATGTTTTATGGGTTTTCGGGTGTTTATGAAACAAGAAATAAAAGATATGGATGGCACTATTATTGGATATGACTTACCAATAATAATCCAAACTACACTCATTCTCACCTGATATTACACACAAGTGAAATCGAATGGTGTGTTCGCCACAATCCAATCGGATTGATAAGACAAGGTCGTTCGTCACGATCACAAGGATCGATAAGAACAGGATCTCGCCACAATCAAACAATTGATTGATAAGAGTAAAAAAAACAGAGAAAGAACTCTCAATAGGTTTTCAATATCTCCAAAGCTTTTGAGTCTCAATACAAAAGGGGTATTTATAATAGTTCTCCAAAAGACCTAATTAATGACAAAAGGACTAATTATAAATATTATAATAAAGATTAATAACTATGACAATAACTTTCTATATCTAATTATCTTAATATGAAAGGTAATCAAATGATATTAAAGATTAACAAAGACTAATAGATGTGACATTAAAGACTGACAATAATTACTAATAAAGATTTAATAATAATTATAAACAATAAAGACTAAAAACTAAAAGACATCATGACATGAGGAGAAAGTTGCTGGCCTTTCATCTGCTTCAACTATTGCATCTCAATTAATGGTAAATTGATGCACATCACTTAATCATCCCTAAGCTTCGATACCGGTGTAAGGCGTATGTTCACGATCATAGAGGACCAACTTTGAAATAAGTTATTTAAGGCATTCACATAGCAGTTTAAGAATGAAATCATAACATAATAACTTGAAATAAGAAAACATATATAAAAGTCTTACAAACATCAAAGGGGCATTCTCCCCCTAAGAGATATAGTTCATCATAGTCTGAAGAAGCCTAATCAAAATTATTACAAGGAGATTTACTTTGAAGTCTAAGTCTACATCTAGTATTTAACTTCTTCCAAAAACTCCTTAAGCCAAAAAGTAGTACCTGAGAGAAATACCCTCGGGGCTTCAACCATAAATGGGGAAACTGCAAGAGATATCTATAAAGGGCTAAGTTTCTTTGCTTAGTGAGAATTAAATCCACAAGTAAAGTACTAATAATCAATATAATCAAGTTATTTAGTCAATCATATGAAATGCAAGCAATCACGTGAGCAACCAATACATACGATTTTCCGAGCATCATGTGTTTGAATGGATTTATACCTCCATTCGATGGTTAGGCGTTTGGGCAACGAAGCCATAGTTCGCAAATGATATTTTTGTAGTTTTGTATAGATTCCTACCAGTCGCTAAAATGTAGTTGATTCGGGTGCCACTCACCATTTAATTACAGACGATTTAAGTCATAGATGATTATTTGGGTCCTGACCTCATTGTTATGCCCTTGTCCCACAAGGGTATAGTAATGAATGCAATGTGAGTCACTTATGTGTTATACATGTATCATTAATTTAAGCAATTATGGTATAGCATTAATTGTTTAATAAGTGACCATAGAATTTACAGACAATCAATACTAACTACATCATACAATGATTAGTTAACAATTCCTTCTTTGATATACTTATCATAACTTCAATCATGTAAGTAAAACACATGCGTTTTCATATTCTATCTTTTTTTAAAATCTAGTGTTACTAAGTTACAAGCAAAGACATAAGTACAATTGCGAGAATTTAAACTAACTCGACCATATCAGAAGCTCCTTAGTCGAAATAGTCCTTCAGGTAGGGTAGCTCGGACTCCACATCACCTATACAAAGAAATACCCGAAATGAGTATTCTTGGAAGATCTACTTAAACTTGCAACTCTATTCAACCAAGTTTATTAAAATTCACATAGAGTAAAAATTCAAACTTAAAATGGTCATAACTTGCTCATTTTAACTCATAATTTCACATATTATATACTGATTTCTACCTATTCAAAAAGATCTATCCATTTCTAAGGTTATCTCCTACATATAAAGTCATTTGGGTTACTAAACACCTCGATACAAATTCAAAACGGAATTTTTCAGATTTTGCAAAACAATTTTCCAACTCAACTTTATTCAAAAATCCTTTGGCAAAAACATAGGTGTATGTATATATGATTGAAAAATCTTTTGAATATATATATATAAGCTCACTTTATATGCAAAAATTCTAATGGTAGTGTCTCAACAATTATTTTCGTAAAACAATTCATTTTGAAGTGTTGAAATTTAAACTTGACAAATTTCTTTTTAAAGTATTTTGAAGAAACTTTATATTTTCCTAGGTTATCATAATGAGTATACTCTTTTTTTCTCATTTCTTTTTCCAAAACAAATAAATTTTTCCCTTAACTTTGGTCTTTTACATTTTTTTACTTCTAGTGATAAAAGAGCAAAATTACCAAAAAAAGTTTATTATGTTATTGATAACCTATTTATAAATTTTTCTTTAGAATGGTTTTAGCAAATGAGTCCTTTCCTCTTATACCCTTGTTTATCAACTCTTTAAAAATAAATTTTTGTTGCTAAGCTTAGTCTTTTATTTCCTCTACCAAATTTATTTGAAAAAAAATCCTTTGTTTTTTATCTTATCATATTTATATTTTTGATATTTCTTTGAAAATAGACTCTTTCTTTAGAAACTTGAAAATCATTATTTTTCCAAGTGGGTTTATAAATTTATGGGTTGATTTTTTTTTTAACTTTGAAAACTAGTTTCCTTCTTTTTTTTGTTATGGAGCTTGAAAAAAGTTTAATCTTAAGCTTTTTGTGAAAACTTTGAATACCAAAAAATTATTTTACTAAGGCTTAGTTACCATATTATGAAAAGAAGGTGTTTATTTCTTTTATTTCCTTAGTAAAACTGTTCTTGTTGTTATTTGAGAAAACTTTGAGAAGCTAGAGAAAATGTTGTAAAAACCCATTTTTATGTTGTTGATGATAACTCCTTTATTTAGTGACAAGTTACATAATAGAAAATTTAGTTTCAAGTTCCTTTATTAAAAAAAATTCTACTTTAAATTTATTTGAGACAATATCATTATGTAGATGCATGTATTACGAGCATATAGTATGTAGATGATGAAAATATAAGATAAGAAGCAAGATAATATTAATAAGCAATATAGCATTAATAAGCAAGATATTATAGTCAAGCATCGAGAACCTTAGCTTCATCAAGGTAATCCGATCATGTATTGGGAGCCTTTGTAAACCCCGAAAACTTTCACAATAATACATGACTCTATAATAGAAAGAATGAAGTAATTAGTAAACCTAGAATTCAACAAAAACCTAAGATTAGATCCATAATTTAAATTTGGTTGGGTTAGGATCTATGAACTGAATAAAGAACTTCTTTGACCCTAACTGATACCAAAAACGAGATTTCATATCTTGAACTGATAATTCAAGATATGATTAAAGGAAACTTAAATTTTCAAACCCGAATCCTTGTCATACAAATAGATTAAATGGGAAAACATAAATATAGAAATTAAATGACTACTTTTGCACTCAATAAAGACTCGAGACTAAAACAATCTGTAGTAATGAACCTATACTTGGACTTAAACCCTAAAATTTGAGATTCCTAGTTAGTAATAAACCCTATTGATAAGATTTCATAGTGGGTATCCAAACCTAAAATATATAAATAATTTAGCTTATATATCTGTGGCGATATTAAGTAATTGATCAATTATGTTTATAGTTGGGAAATGACAACTTTAAGATAAACCGTTAGAATTATAAATACACAACAAAAACATAAACTGGTATATAACTCAAGATTTAAACTTCAAACAAATATTTGAATTATACCATTGTTCAAATTAGGGTTTTCTTAAGTCCTTGAAGCCTATAACAAAAATTGACTCAACAAGCTTAGAAAACCTAAATCGCGGGAGATAAAATTTCAAAAACAAACAATCATGTAAAATTAAAACTTAAATTTGTATTGTTTGATAAACTAAATATTTTGCAGGACTCATTAAAAACATTTTGTGTAAAAACTCTCATATATTAGCTCAATTATACCCGATTAATGTAATAAACTCCCCAAAATTTAGCTAAATATTATCTAAATAATATAATATATATATGTCAACACTTGCAGGATACGTATATACATATATGGAGGGCCTTGATTTTCTTGAATTGAGAGAACCGAATTTGCTCAAATAATTCATTCTAAGTCAACAAAAATCAACCCATAAGCCAATCCAAATGTGCCAAATCAACTCCACATTAATGACAAAGAGAACAACTGATGAAACAGTAGCAAGTGGAGACAATTCGGATCAATTAGGGAAGGAAAAACACGCAACAAATACTCATTTTTTTCTCTATATATACACACAATTAAGACACTTAAAGAGAATGCAAACAACACCACTTCCTCTCTAACTTTCCAGATCAAATCTACTCTTAATCAATAGCTAAAACAGCCTGGAGATAAAAATTAAAACACACATGCAATCCTAGTACAAATCGGAGGAAAAATATTACGAAAAAATTCTTAAAACGAGCTTAAGGTGAGTTGATGTAATTCGACATGTTTTCTTTCAAAACTAAGGATTGAAACTGACTTCTAAATATCTTAGGAACATAACCAACACAAAAAGGAGCTTCGAATTTCATCGGAGTGGCTCGACGAAGGTGATTTCCGAAAACCCTAGTTTTACCTTGGTGAACTGAAAATCGTGGAACATGTTGTTGTTTTGATGTTCTAATGTGATATTTAGATAGTTTAGTGTCTTAGGAGCTTATAGGAGCTGAAAAACCGACCTTAAAACATTGGAAATCGGTCGGAATCGACCGAGCTCATCGGGGAAGACAATGAACAGTTCTTCCCTAATGAGCACGGGGAGAAACACAAGGCATGTTCCACCCATGTACCTCTCGGCAACTTTAAAAAAAATGAGGTTAATTAAATCAGACTATATAATAATTAATGTTATAAGTAATTTTAGGATTATTATTATTTCTTTATTTATTTTTCTATATAAATTATAAATAATATTGCCATTTAGTAATATAATATCAAAATTTTTGAAAAATTGAGTTTAAAAATGAAATATTTTTTTTCGGTATTAATGAATATATGATATTTAAATATATATATATATATATATAATGAGTTTATTAACATTAACAAGAGATGATTATTAGTAATATAAATCATCATTGTTAAATAATCCAAGTTCATTAAGTTTTATAACTATAATTGTTAATATTTCTAATATTATTAAGAGAATTCTTAAATTGATAATGTTTTTTGAAATTATCATTTTTAAAATAATCTTATATGTAATCTCTAAAATAAAAACTCAAAAGATAAGGTTAAAACTATTTTAGTAATATTATTATTAATTTTTAACTGTAATGGTAAGAATTTATAAATTAGTATTGATTATATTATAAGACAAATATTACAAGTATTGTTATTGTGAAAAGCATTTATTTTACTTTATTTATTTTTTTATTGTCTTTTTCAGAATAATAATAATAATAATAAAATAATAATAATAATAATAATAATAATTATTATTATTATTATTATTATTGTTGTTGTTGTTGTTGTTGTTTTTATTAATTGCGGCAAATAAGAAAATTTTGAAAATAATTATAATTAAGTTAGAAATCTTTTTATTAATAAATTGAATGTCATTAAGATTGTATTTAATTAGTTTACAGAAAAAATTACGAGTTTAATAAATACTACATATGTATTTAAATAAATAATTAGATAACAATGGAAATTTAAATAGTCTAAATTTGTGAATATAGAGATATCTATATTTTACGAGAAAAAACTTATCAAGTAAATAAAAAGGAAATTGATAGTTTTAAATAATAAAAAAAATAAATTAACTAAATTGTCAAAATTCCTGAATACCCGATTAATAGATTTAAATATCAAACAAAATCAAATTAAGTAACTTGAGATAAAGATGAATTAGTACTTAAGTATCGTAAAATCTTCAAAGAATTAGTTTAATAATAAAACGAAAAACCTAGCAGCACATTAGGATACTTAAACATTCATAGGAGTTGGGTTATATAGTTTTATATCATTAATAATTATATTAATCATCTCAATAGGTAACTTGGGTATTGGTGAGGACTTTCCTGACGATTACTACGACTGAAGAACATGAGTAGGTGAGTAACTCAGTCTTATTACATTGGCTGTGCTTGTAAAGCTAGCAAACCTTAAATGAAAGATAATAAAAATTGGGTGTACTGTTTGGTTTGTGGAAATTATGTATTGTATTGATTGCCAAGTCACTCTATTAGAAGTGATAATAGAGTTGTATATGACTATATTGCTTTTATAACATGATTAAATGTCTATAATGCTTGATCACCTTCAAAATGATTAAAAACTACTGGTACCATAAAGGAAATCTTACATGCATTGCATATTTTGCATAAAACAATATTTGAGTAAGTGGTAGCCTACTACGTGTTAGGTTTTCTGATCTCTGGTAATGCTTGGATTTTCTAGGCAAGAAAGCTATTAGTTAATCGCAAGATTACCTTTGTTCTGTTAATACCATAGGAACTAAATGGTAAATGA
The DNA here is from genome assembly GCA_024138025.1 of Combretum micranthum. Classification (NCBI taxonomy): domain Eukaryota; kingdom Viridiplantae; phylum Streptophyta; class Magnoliopsida; order Myrtales; family Combretaceae; genus Combretum; species Combretum micranthum. Next base: position 275,122 of record JAMXBD010001298.1, read on the forward strand.
AGGATGCCGCTTATGGTATTGCATGGAAATAACTGGCACTTAGTAGAGTTTCTAAAGCTAAAACAAGAAATAAATAACAAAACACAATAAGTTCAAAGAGATAACTAAATTGAACATTATTGTTTCCTGAAAGCTTAGTCTCTCCTGGGTAGGTGGATTATAGATTGTGATCCTTTAACCCCAATGAGAGGGCGTAAATCTTCATCCTGTTTGGATTCCGAGTTATCCAAGCTTGTATTGTACATATGTTTGATTGATACATTTCATATGATTGCTAAATAACTTGTATGTATTATGTGGTAAGTTTTAGTTATTCGTTGAGCTCCTGGTTTAGCTCACACTCCAATAGTCCTTTTAGGTTTACTCTGCGACCTTGGCTCATTACTACCAGGAGCATGGTCTCGGTAAGAAATTAGAAGCCGGAAACTTAAAGACTAGTATAGGATAAGAATATATATCTCTATTTATCTTTTAGTTGCAAGTATCTTGCATTAGAACCATTAACTATGTGTTTGCAGGAGTTTATAGAAATCATATGGTCTGTAATATTTTATTAGTGTGATGGTTATTCACTAATTTATGTCTTATATATATTTGTTCATCTTATCCAAGCAACTAAAAGATCCTGTTTATTGAAAACATGTCATTCTCGGAAGGCAAACTAGTAATGGATGTAAGCCCCGAAAAATTTCAATAAATAATTTCAAGATGAACTTCAAAAATAAACCCTAAAAATCACTCCAAATTAAAACCGAATTTCAACTAGTCTTAAATCACGAACGAACTCGAAAAATTTCCGAATCTTGGGAAAAATAAGAATTCTCAAAAACAAAGTAAGAACTCAATATACTACAATTCCAAAACCACTATGTACGACAAATTCCATACGTGACTCCAAATTATAAAATCGGGTAATATAGATCCCAAAAATGAATTATTAAAAAGTAAATAATGATTAACTTTCGGAAATCAAACCCAATTCAAAAATTCCGAAAACGTTAAAAGATATTAAATACTTACAAAAATAAAATTTAAAATAAATTTCTCAAATTAAATATGTTGTATAAACATAAATATCAGTTTCAAAATTGGCAAAGACCTAAACAGGAAAAATCACCCAGAAACCCTAACCGTAATGCAATAGCCTAAGTCTGGCAACCTAGTGCCCCTAACCCTAGAGGCCGAGGCGTAGCTAAATATGTAGAATAGCTCATAGTAATATGAGTTTGTTTAAAAATATCAGATTGGTAAATTTTTGACCTATTTCGAACCCGTTCCGATACAGACTTCGAAAAGCGTGTCTCGGGGCTCGAGATAACAAAAATATACCATTAGTACCGTCAGACTCGTAATTTTATAAGATTTCTAAATATATCAGTTATATAATTTTTTCGGGTTATAAAAGTTACAGTTATAATCTTTTTGTCGTATTTTCATTACTACACCAGTAATTAATTAGTCTTTTGCACTATTCACTTTTATTTCGTTACACAATTTTATTATTCTTATAATGTATACCCCAGGTTTCCTAGTAATCGAGTAAACTTCGGAAACCGGAAAATGAAACCCTAAACCGGTTTAGTTCAAGCTTTATGAGAAAGACCTAGAAACCCTATATTGGCTTTTTTTCGGTTTCATATCAAAAGAAATTTTATAAAATAATTTAATATGGAATATTGTTTTAAAGTATATTTTAAACCATGGAAAGTTTTTATTTCGAAAAATTTTCTATCTTGAGCCTTTCCGAGCTTCATTACGGAAAAGCGAGCCCTAGAACTAGAAACTCAGAAAAATATTCCGGAATACTCTTAGAACCGAAATTTTATAAGGATTTCAAAAATATAAATTTTATAATTTTTGGGCTATAAAAATTACAGTTATAACCTTTTTTCCGTATTTTCTTTACTACCAGTAAAGTAGATGTCTTGTCTACTATTTGCCACTATTTACAAGTACAACCTACATCACACACTACCCATAACCTATTTCTTACATCCTTACACCCTACTCTTACAATTACATCATTTTCTTACAATTTACCTTTCCAATGTACCTTTTATCATTTAAAATTACCTTAATTAATTCCAAATTACACAACACAATTCAAATAACTCCTCTCTCTCTCTCCCCTATGAGCGGCGCAATTTCCCCCATTTCCCCCTCAATTGTTTTATTTTATCTCAACTTTATATCAAACAAACCTAATTCTACTTAGTATAAATAATCTCTTTTTTTTCTCTCTCCTTCATTTACTTCTTTTGTTTCAAACAAACTCAAAAACCCTCTCTTCCTCTACTCTTCCAACCGTGAAGCCCCCTCCCTCTACACACACACACACACTTTGTTTTCCTTCAATTTTCTTACTCCATACAACAAATAGGTAAGAGATCTACACTTTAGGATCTTGAAACATGTAATGGCAAGTTCATTCATGTGTGATTCCACACAAAATCCCATGAGCTTCAAGCTAGGGAAGTGGATACTCTTGAGCAGAGATCCTTGCCATCACAATGTTTTAGATCGTGTTATTGAGTTATTATGTTATTATCTTGTTTTATTGTTAAGGTATGTTGTTATTATTAGTAATTTGTGCATATCTTCATCATCTATTCATGATTCACATAACTATCATAGTATTCATGCACTTATAACTAGTTTAGTAGACTAGATCTAGTTGTTTTAAGTTCATAAATGCATTAGATTTTTATTTATGTTCATGAGCAACTTGTAATAGCATGATGATGGTAGAAAAGTTGTAGGAAACTCAAGATCTATTTTATTTTCAACAAAAATAACTTTTGGAAATTCGGATAAAAATGGAACCATATTTAGAAAAGTGGTTTTTCAATTTCAAAATGTGTATTTTTCATTTAAAATGAAGGGCTTAGGGTATAGATAACATAAATGAGTAATTTTGATGAGCAAAGTTTAGATCTATGAGTTTAAAGTTTGTTTTCATGGGTTTCATCTAGGTTTATGTTCATATTATGTGTAGATCTTAGATTTGAACTTGAACAAAATTTATGAAATTCGTATTTTGGCAAGACCAATATTTAAAAAACCACTTTCCAAGTGTCAAAATGTAATTTTTTTTCTTAAGAAAATGAAGGCTTAATATATGAATATCATCAAGACTTCTTTTTACAAGAATCTAATGTGATTATCAAAAGTTATCTTCAAAATAAAAATTCCTTTTTCGGATTTTGGCCAAGGCCTATTTTAAAAACATGTTTTCCAACTCAAAATGAAGTTTTATTTAAGAAATGAAAAGGCTCATAAGATATGATATGTAAGGAATGGATTTCATGAGCTTAGATAGATTTTATCAAAAGATATAACCAAAAATGAATTTTGTAAATTCGGATCCCAACCAAGACCAATTTTTAAAACCCATTTATCAACTCCAAAACTCATGTTTTATGTGAAAAATGAAGAGTATAGGTAATAGGTCTTTAAGGAATAATTTTTATAAGTTAAAATGAGTTTAGGAATGAGTAATGTGTAAAACAAGTAATGGAATTAAAATGGAAAAATTTGAGTTAGTGATCAAATTGTCAAATTCGTAATTTGAGATGATGCATATGTAATCACTTAGTATTTGAGCTCAAATTGCAAGTTTTATGTGTTAAATGAAGTCCTTAGGTAATTGATATAGTAAAGCCTTAAATTTTAATGCTTTAAACAAGTTTTTCCCAAAGGAATCGCTCAAAAACCAATTTTTACCAAATTCGGATTTTGGAATCAACCCCACTTGAAAACATGTTTACAAAGTATAAAATGGAAATTTTTATGTAGCAATGAAGGTCATAAGTAATATATATAATGAAGACTCAATTTTAACAAAAATAATTCTATTTTCTTAAGTAATAAATCCAAAACAAATGGAAATGCTCAAAGTTAGAAAACTAGACTTTTCATAAATAGTTGTTATTATGGTCTTGCAAAATAAAAAGTTATAAAATTTCCTTGTTGCAAAATCATTAATATCATGCATGCATTAAGCTCATCTCATTTCATTCATGTTAGAAAATCATTCATATTGCATGTATAATTGAATTGACAAGTAGAAACATTTCGAGCATTTACAAAGCTATTTTTCGGAAATTGAAATTATTGCTGCCCTAATCTGATTCGAACTTTTCGAAGCTTCAAAGTTTTCAAAACTTGAAAATAATATTAGAATTAGATAGATCTTCAAAGTAGATAGAAATCGATATATAATTTGCGAGATTCCGAGTTAAAATGACCAAGTTATGGCTGTTTTAAGTTGGAATTCCCGCTTAGGACGCGAATTGCGAATTTGATAGTTTGAATGAGATAGTTTGGATTAGTTAAGTGATGAAATACTTATTAGAGTATTTCTTCTTTTTTAGGAGATCCCGAGATCGACGATTCCCTACCACCGAATTATTATTACTAGAAGACCGGTGATCCAATGGTTGAGTGAGTTTTCTCCTTGTTTTGTTACCTTGATTGTGCTTATAGTTAGTTGCATTAGAATTATAGGAACAAGATAAAAATCGATATGAATGGGGATGGGAGATATGATGAGACTGTGATGAATGTATGCCAAAGAATACTAAAGCATATCGAAACTACGATTTGATTGGATAACTGCACCGTTCATATTATTCATGTTATATGTGTGATATTGGTTGGTCACTCTAAAGAATGTATAAATATTTTTGACCTAAGAAAAAATTAAATTGGTCATACATCGCATCGGACATATTACATTTGGCAGCATACTACTCCTACACAGGTCGATCGATATGGTTCGTTGTTGCCTCGTTTGGATAACGAGCCCGGTGCCAGAGCTCATTTAGGGGTACTAAGGCGCATGTGGATGCATTCTTGGATGAGCCTAGCCGAGTCGAGTGCTAAGAGTTGAGGGCTTGGGGACTAGATGCGGTCGTGTAGACTCAATACCATTCCTAACCCAAGATACGAAGGGCGTAAATCCGTTCTATGTGTGGGTTCCGGATGCCCATGCATAATTGCTTGCTCACGTGTTGTTCATGCATAGCATATGACTGATTTTAACTTGTTTGTTATGGTACAGGACTAAGGAAATTCTCACTAAGCTAGTGTAGTTTATATCCCAATAGTTGTTTAAATGAGCAGGTTATTTCAAGAATGCAAAGTGGGGACCAAATTGGTTGGAGCCGGGAATGACTCCGGGATTTCGACAAAGAACACGAATGTTTGAAGTTACCAGCTAGTTTTATTATTTGCCTTGTAATAGTTTTACGTAGTAGAATCTTTTAATGAAGTGTAATTAAAGTTTAATGATTTGTATTATGAAGTATAGTGATTGGTATCTAAAGTATAGTAAATTTGTATTTCCTTTACATTGTTACTCAAGCTATATCAACGTAAAATGTATTACTCCGATGAGTCTCCTCCATGTGTTGACGCCTTGTACATAGTATGGAAGCCTTTGCGTGAATGAGGTGGTCATTCTTAGGCTTTAATATTATGTACGGCGGACTGCCACGTTTAGGGTACCATTCGGGCGTGACAATGGAAATCAAGTGTTTCTTGGTTACCACTACTAGGATACCCTCAGGGCGTGACAGCCTTAGCTTCATCAAGGCAACCGGATCAAGTATTGAGAGCCTTAACTTCATCAAGGCATCCCGGAACTATGTCCCAAAAAAAAAAAAAAGAAAAAACAATAATAAGCTTGTTAGTGAGCATTTAGGCTCTAAATATATATATATATATATATAAAGTTAAGTTAGAAGCATGATAATAACAATAATAAGATCATAATAACAACATAATAGAAAATCAATATAATATGAAATTTATTCATGAACAAGAACAAAATATGAACATAGTGTTACTTCTATAACATTGGAATGTTTAAGAAACATACAACATGGTCATGTTAAGTTACATGACATAGTTAAAAGAAATAGTAAGAACTTTTTCCTAAGAAGATAATACGGAAGTGATAGTAGAAGAAAGGTTTGGTTAGTGTTTATGTGTGTAGGAATGTGTAGGAAAATTTGGTAGTAAAAGAAAGAAAAGAGAGATTTTGGTAGAGAGTGTTTGAGAGAGAATTTGGGAGCATTTTAGTAAGGTGAATGAGTGTGTGAAAGAATTGGAGAGAGAGGGATATTATAGAATTTTTGGAGTGAATAGTGTGTGAATTAAATAAATTGAAAAAGAAAATATAAAATAAAATGTGTGTGTGGGTATTATATTGCTAACGTGATCAAAGAAGATAAGGGGAGAGATTTTTTTATTTGTTTTGTATTTTTGTTAATTAAAAGTAATAAGATGTAAAGTTTAATGCGAATGAAGATGTATGAGAAAAGTAAAAAGTAGATAATAGGTATGGTAGAGTGTAGAACTAGGTGTAGAAAAAGTAGAGATTGCTGAATAGTAATGAATAGTGCAGAAAGTACTATGAATAGTAGATAAGACAAATTAATACCGGTAATAAAGAAAATACGCGAAATTGAGTCATATATGATATTTTTAGATAGCAAAAAATTATAAAACTGATTTTTTGAAATCCTTGTATTTTTACGAGTTTATTAGTATTATCGGAATATTTTTGCCGTTGGGGGTATCGGGCCACGGTTTTAGAAAATTGACCCCGTTCGGATCCATAGGATACCAAAAATTATCACATCTAATTTTTTTTACAGCCTTATATTATTACAAACTATTATCCACTATTATCTCAACTTCGTTGCTTCGGGAATAGGAATACAAGATTGTCGGATCCAATCTGTTAGGGTTTGACACGTATTTGTTGATGGGTTTAAACATAACCGTAGCACAAAATCTAGGGGATTACAACCTACCCTCCTTAAAGATTGTCCTCAAAACTTGGAGTTCATACCTGATTGTTCAAACAAGCTCAGGTATTTTCTTCGGATTTCATTCTCGGCCTCCCAAGTGGCTTCTTCATGAGAATGATTTCTCCATAATACAATGACATACCGAATCTCCTTGTTTCTAAGCTTCTGAACTATATGATCCAAAATCTAAATGGGGTGTTCCTCATATGTAAGATTTTCCCTTAACTGTATCGGTTCTAGCTCCATGATTCTATCATGATCTGGTACATGTTTTCTTAATACCAAAACATGGAACACATTACGTATACTTGACAAATTTGGTGGCAACGCTAAGCGATAAGCCAAATCACCAATCCTTTCAAGTATCTCGAACGGTCTAATGTACCTTGGGCTTAGCTTTCCTTGTGCTTGAATTCGGTGTATACTCTTTATCGGGTTAACCTTCAGATATACATGATCTCCGATTTCGTACTCAAAAACTCTTCATTTTTTATCCGCCCAAATCTTTTGCCTTTCCTGAGCTTTCCTCATTCTTTGTTGGATAATTCGAACTTTACTTGTCGCATCTTGAATGAGATCGGGTCCAATGGCCAACTTTTCCACATCATCTCAAAACAAAGGTGACCTATACTTTCGTCCATGTAAGGCTTTATAGGGTGGCATCTTGATGGTTGAATGATAGCTATTGTTGTAAACAAATTCAACTAATGGCAAGCGCACTTCCTAACTTCCTTTGAATTCCATAACATAAGCTCAAAGTATGTCTTCCAAAGTCTGGATCATCCGTTCTGACTATCCATCAGTCTGTGGGTGATAAGCAGTGTTGAAATGCAATTTAGTTCCCATACATTCCTATAGACTAGTCCAAAACTTTGATACAAACCTTGGGTCTCTATCTAATACTATTCCTATCGGAACTCCATGTAGCCTCACGATTTCTCTTATATACAACTTGTCTAAGTTGTCCATTGAATAGGTCATATTCATTGGAATAAAGTGTGCCAACTTGGTAAGTTGATCCACTATGACCTATATGGTATCGTATCCAGCTGGTGTTCGAGGCAAACCACATAAAAAATCCATTGTAATTTGATCCCACTTCCATTCCGGTATAGCTAATGGTTTTAACAATCCTCTCGGCCTTTGATGTTCCACTTTCACTTGTTGGCATATAGGACATTTCATCACAAAGTCTGCCACATCCCTCTTCATGCCATTCCACCAGTAGTGACCCTTTAGATCTTGGTACATCTTTGTTCCACCAGGGTGCATGGTATATCCCGAGTTATGCACTTCTTCCATAATTTCCTTTTTCACCTCTTTGTCATTCGAGACACATAGCCTTCCCTTTATCTTGACTACTTCCCATCATTAACCTCAAAGTCTAAGTATTTCCCCTCTTGAACTTCTTATTTTATTCTTTGAATCACGTCATCGTACCATTGTGCCTCCTTGATCCTTTCTATCAAAGTTGGTTCCAAAACTAGGTTTGAAATATCCATCTACACCTCTTTTCCAATGAACTCAATGCTTAGCCTTTCGAATTCCTTAATCAACTCCTTCTTATCGGTTAGCCATGCAGCGACTTACCCATGGTTCTTCCGACTTAATGTGTCTGCTACTGCATTTTCTCTCCTCGAGCAATAATTAATTCCGAGATCATAATCCTTTATTAGCTCCAACCATCTCCTTTATCACATGTTTAACTCCTTATGTGTGAACAAAAACTTAAGGCTCTTATGATCCGTATAAATCTCGCATCTTTGCTTAAAAAGATAGTGTCTCCACAACTTGAGTGCAAACATTATAGCTGCCAACTTGAGATCATGGGTCGGGTAATTTTGCTCATGCAATCGCAATTGACGCGAAGCATAGGAGATTACCTTCCCCTCTTGCATCAACACACATCCAAGACCATTTCTTGATGCATCACTATGCACTGTATAGGGCTTTTCAAGGTTTGTCAAAACCAAGATTGGTGCTGAAACTAGCCGTCATTTAAGCTCTTGAAAACTTTAGTCTCTCTTATCCATCCGCACAAACTTTTCATTCTTTTAGGTTAGTTGTGTCATCAGTCTGGCTATTTTGGAAAAGTCTTTTACAAACTTTCGATAATAACCAGCTAAACCTAAGAAACTCCTTACTTCAGTTATAATCCTTGGTGGTTTCCACTCCATTACCACTTTAATCTTTTCTAGGTCTACAGATATTCCTTCCTTTGATACCACATGAACTAAGAAAGAACTTCAATCAAGCCAAAAATCACACTTTGACAACTTGGAATATAACTTATGCTCCTTCAATATCTATAATGCCATTCACAAGTGTTCCTCATGTTGCTCATACGTCTTTGAATAAATAAGCATATCATCGATGAACATTATAACACACTTGTCCAACAAAGGCTTATACAATCAATTCATTAAATCCATAAAAGCAGTTGGTGCATTTGTCAATCCAAAAGACATCACCAAAAACTCGTAGTGTCCACATCTTGTTCGAAACGCCATCTTTGACACATCTTCGGGTTTGATCCTTAACTTGTGGTATCTTAAACGCAAATCAATACGTGAGAACACTTTTGCTCCTTGCAATTGATCAAAGAGATCATCAATCTGTGGCAATGGATATTTATTCTTGATGGTGACCTTATTGAGTTCTCGATAGTCTATACAGAGCCTCATAGATCTATCCTTCTTCTTAATAAATAACACCAGAGCTCCCCAAGGTGAGACACTTGGTCTAATGAATCCTTGGTCTAGCAACTCTTGTAGCTACTTTTGTAATTCCTTGAGCTCCACGAGTGCCATACGATTGATATTGGTTTTATGTTTGCCATCAACTCGATTTCGAAATTGATCTCTCTCTTTAGTGGTAATCTAGGTAACTCCTTCGGAAAAACATGGGAACTCATTAACAATGGGAATGTTCTCCAAAATAGGCTCCACTTTTTCCATTTTCTCATTATCATTGTAACTATCGACTCCATTGTCCTCTCCTTCTATCAACTCAAATGAGTACAATTCTTTTCCTCTTGAAACCATCGACTCTCCAACAAGCGTTGCCTTTCCTCTTACTTGGTCAAAAAATTCCACTTTCTTATTTCGACAATCAACCTTAGCCTTTATAAGAGATAACCAACTCATGCCTAAGATCACGTCATACTTAATCATTTCCATCACTATGAAATCATAGTTGGAAAGATGTCCTTGTATCATCAATGGACAATTCTTCAATGTCTCTTTTGTTGTCACAACACTTCCTGTAGGGGTTTTTATCCTAAAACAAGAGGTGGTTGCAGTTATAAGTAGACCGATTTCCTTAACCAAGCTAGGCATGATAAAGGAATGAGTTGCTCTAGAATAAAAAAGGGCATAATCATTTTGATGAGCTACTTGTATTTCTCCTACATTTTAACAGGGGAGTTACTAAACTCCTATTCCATAATCCTACTTATTTATGAATCTACAGCTTACATACATATATGCTATCTCTTATGTCGCATGAAAGAAAGAACAAAAACAACTCAGGGTTTAAGGTTAACCTGTGACTAAGTCATAGCTGAAGTCCTCATCCTCTTCGAGGGTGGCTAACTCTACTTCGTCCTCTTCTATCTCCTCGCACATCCATTGTCCTTACATATTATAAATACAGAATCCGAGCTTTGATGATCTAGCTCGATTCCCATTTCCGCTTTCATTTTCAAACCTTGTTGGGGTAGATCCACCAGATGATCTAGTTGGGGCATTCTTCCTCTGAGGGCACTCACTGACAAAATGCCCAACTTGCTTGCAAATATAGCAAGTATTTGTTGCTTTCTTTAGGCACTCGAACATCTTGTGACTCAACATAGAAATTACACTTTCCTTGCAGTGGGGGCACCTCCTTAGATAGTGCGTCCCCTTACACTTCCAGCAGCTAATTAGTTTTGGTATGAACTTTCTACTATTAGCATTCCCTTTGAAACTGCCAATAGGTCGAAACCTCTTCTATGGGTGTGTGGAGCTTGAATCTTCATGAAATCTTCGTTCGAAGATAGGTACTTTCTTCTCCGTGGTTCTTGTCTTTCTTTTCTTGGCTCCTTCGACAATTTAAGCCCTTTCAACTAATTCTCTGAAAGATCTTGTATCAAACTGTTCCAACTTAACACATAGTTCCTCATCTAAACCACTAAAGAAGACTTGTCTCTTAAGTTCTTCGTTATACTTATAGGAATCTGGTGTATACTGTAGCAATCGATTAAACTCGGTTTCATACTGCTCCACGGTCTTTCCCCTTTGAGTAATAAGTAGAAAGTCAGCACTATACTGAACCCTCAGACTTATAGGAAAATAGTTCTCCAGGAACTCTTGTCGGAACATCCCACGTCATAAGTGGCATCAACTCACGGCTCTTAGACTCCCATTAGACTCGGGCATTGAGATGAAGCATATAAGTGCCAAAGGAAATCCTCAAATGATGAGGCACTTCAAAGGCATCAAATGATCTCTCAATCTGGGCTAACCAATCTTCAACTTCATTTGGCTTCTCAAAAGCTCCATCAAAATACTGGTTACTCTTAATGAACTCAAGTAAAGAGTTTCGGTATAGCCTGTGTGGTGGCGTTGGCGACAAAGGCATGGTTTGAGATTATGCACTTCCCGAAGCAGGCACTTCCATTGATGCTTGTGATGGGGGTTGTGGTGGAGGTGGTGCAAGTGCTTGCACATTTTGCCTTAGAGCCTCTACCACTTGTGCTAGCTGTCTTAGCGTAGCTTGCAAGTTTACTTATAGGTCAACAGTAGTTGGGTTTTGCGGAGGTGCAGTAGGTCGGTTTGCTTCTTCCTTGGGATGATTTGAAGCACTTTACTCTTGTCGTCTTCTCCCTCTTCTTTAGCTGTTTAGATATTACTTTTTGTGAGCTTAATCTTTTCAATAGGTTTATTAAGTCTTTAAGTGGATATAACGAAAATCACGGAAATTTATCGCATACAATCATAATCTTGGAAATTCATGAAATAAATAAGGAAACTTAAATCAAGATCGAAATCCACATAAAACTTTTTCATTGAATTATGAAATGGGTACAAGACCCTTGCATAAAGGAAATTAGCACATGACACCACACAACAACATTATAAAGAAAAACACAAACAATACTTTTCCGCAAAGCATAAAAATCTAATCTACCTGACCTAACATACTAGGCCTTTTACAAAAACTTCTATTAGACTATGTGGGATAGCTCAGGTCAAACTCTTAACTTCCTTCCTTCCTTCCTTTTTCCTTCGTCATCCTTCCTTCTTTCTTTTTGCCAATCCCTACGGGGATGATGCATCACCCGGCTTTCTACTTGACAAGCCTCTCGACCTCTTTATAAAGTTGTGCAAGTATTGGTGCACATTTATCCTTCTTTTCCTTACAACTTCCTTTACCCTCTCCGATAAGTCGGCAATCACATTTTCTCCAAGTATTCCATTATCCTCAGAGAATAGTATCCAGTTGAGTCAGGAATCTACTTCTAGGGCATGTTGTGGGGTTAGTTCTCGAGATACACTTCGGCGATCAAGGGAGCACTCACTTTTCTCATAAGCATTCCTCCACAAGCAGGATTCCATCATGCCGTCTTTAGGTTTAACATTCATGATTGGGGGATTAGATGGTATGGCATCAACTTCCATTGTTGGGGTAGTTTCTTAGTTTCCAGCTACCAGCTAAGCCTATCTATCGTCATATTGTCGTCTATTTCCATGTTGGTCATCCCCCTCCTCGGTCCACCACTGATCTTCCCAGGGTATAGTAGATTCATTCTCTATAGGCGTCTCTTTCAGATCTTCCTCCGGATCTTCTTCAGGATCCTCTTCAAGGTCTTCTTCATCTTCTTCTTCAACCACCTCTTTGGGTTCTCCTTCCTCGGCCTCACTAGACCAACACTTACTAGAACTTCATTGTCTTCAAGCTGAAGTCTCATAAGTGATGGTGGTTGAGGTTCTTCATCGCTGAGTGGCTTGAGAATATTTTGGTACACGCCATGCCAATAGAAGGCTCCTTCATAATCGGCTTTACAACATTCACTATGGTCCTTCAATTCATCATGAGCATAGATGAATAATGGTCCAATTTCCTTCTAAGTCCGGAAATGGGGAAATGTGGGTGCTCCTTCTTTCCTCAATACAAAAGTTTCTTCTTGAAGCATAGACTTGTTGGTGAACAAAGCGATGTTCTTGATGGCGTAGATCACTTTTAACTCCGACCACTTCTTCCTCTTAGGGGGGCAATATCTTACTGTTTCAATAACCTTGGCCCATTCGGTGTATTTCAACCTTTTCTTCCATAAAACAAACATCTCCTTCAATGACTTGGGTCTTCCAGCTAAAGCAAACTCTTCGCAAAAGATCCTAAGTTTTAGCCGATAATTAATAAGGATCTCATTGGGTTTTTTTTTGGAATTTATAGGCTTCCAAGCGGGCTTCTGCTAGAGATATATATTCATAAAAGAAAAGGTGTTAGAAAACTTATTCTACCCATGCTAAATTATCTAAGTCTTTCTTATTTCCATTCTACCTATTTTCTTCTTAAGTCCATTTCTATTGTTATGATCTAAAATTCTCAACCATGCTCTGACACAAACTTAAACCGTCATGCCCCAAAGGATACCTTGAACACGACAGTCCACCACACTTAATATTAAAGCTTAAGTACGACTACCTTAGTCATCCCATAAGCTTTGATACCGGGTGTAAGGCATACATTTACGACCATAGAGGACTAACTTTGAAATAAGTTTTTTAAGAAGACATTCACACAGAAGTTTAAGAATGGAAATCATAACATAATAACTTGAAATAATGAAACATATATAAAAGTCTTACAAACATCAAAGGGGCATTCCCCCTCTAAGAGATATAGTTCATCGTAGTCTGGAGAAGCCTAATAAAAATAATTACAAGGAGATTTACTTAGAAGTCTAAGTCTATATCTAATCTTTAACTTCTTCCAAAAACTCCTTAAGCCAAAAGATAGTACCTGAGAGAAATATCCCAGAGCTTCAACCATAAATGGGGAAACTACAAGAGATGTCTATAAGGGGGTAAGCTTCTTTGCTTAGTGAGAATTAAATCTGCAAGTAAAGTACTCAACAATCAATAATCAACTAAGTTATTTAGTCAAGCATATGAAATGCAAGCAATCACATGAGCAAATAATACATATGATTTTCTAGGAATCATACATTTGAATGGATTTATCCATCCATTAGGTGGTTAAGTGTTCTGGGCAATGAAGTCATAGCTCACAAATGATATTTCTATAGTTTTATATAGATTCCTACTAATCGCTAAAATGTATTTGATTCGGGTGCCCACTCACTATTTAATTATAGACGATTTAAGTCATAGATGATTATTTCGGGTCTTCTACCTCATTACTATGCCCCATTCCCACCAAGGGTATAGTAATGAATGCAACATGACTCATTACGTGTCATGCATGTATCATTTAATTTAAGTAATCATGCCATAGCGTTAATCATTTAATAAGTTTCCATAGAATTTGTAGACAATTTGTAAACCCCTGAAATTTTCATAATTCTTAGAAAATAATCATAGAAGTTAGAAACTAAAAAAACTGAAACCGTGAAAATCAACCCAAGTTAAAACCAAATTCTAAATAAGACTAATACGAAAGTCCTTAACCTTAACAAGAAGAGAACTCTCAAAACAACATGGAAAATCCAACAATCGATTGATTCAACATCCGTACACCAATCAAATCATCTATCTAACTCCTTACATGCAAATCGAGACGATATATCCAAATAACATTAAATAATAAAATACTAAAACTTTAAATCCTTTGATGAATTTTGGAATAAAAATTTTCAATTTCTACTAAGAGTCAAAATGAGTCAACCCATAACCCTAGACTCCGGTAAACGATCCCGGGAACTAAAAAATATTAAATAATCACAAATAAAAGAAAATAAACCATAGATATTGAACCAAAAATATAACACAGACAAAAACCCAAAATTTTATAATCTTACGAATAAAATCAACAAGTTGGGAGTCAAACTGAAACCTAAAAGTCAACGAAGCTTACAACGAACCCTAGTGTTTAAGATCCAGCAATCCCGCGCTCCTAAAATCTAAATCACGAGATAGAAATAAGTGTTGATAATAGTTCATAATAATATAGAGAAGCTTAAAAATATCATGCCCTAGTGCACCGGACGGCAAAAATATTCTGTTAATACCAATAGACTCGTAAAAATATAAGATTTTCAAAAATATCAGTTTTAGAATTTTTTAGTAACTAAAAATTATAGATATTGCATTTATACGCGTATTTTTATTACTACTGGTATTTTAATTGTCTAGTCTACTATTCATAGTACTTTTTTACTATTCATTACTATTCATCTATCTTTACTTTTTTCTACTACCTATTCTTACAACCTACATACCTATTTCTTACTGTAAACCCCTAAAATTTTCGATTAATTTTAAGTTTGATCTTAGAATTAAAAGTCAACCAAAACCCTAAAGGTCAAAAAAGGTTGATGTGCTGTGATAAGTATTGAATTTTTAAAGCATATTTCTAGCAAGCGTACTAGGTCTTCTATTGTAATATAGCATGAATAAAGTGTCGATCCCACAAGGATTTACTAACTACTAGACAATTATCAACTAATACTAATATCTAGGCAATTGATCTTCTTAAAATAATTAAGTTAAACTAACTTATCTAACTAATTATCTATATGAAATGCAATGAGCTTTTAAAGAGAGGGATATGATGAAAAGTGTGGGAAGGAGTAGAATCCACTTTAAACTATTGCTAATCAACTTGAACTCATGTTATAATGATAATTAGATTCATGAACATTCATAAGAAATTATCAAGATTTAAAAACAAAGTTTGAAAACCTTTTAAACCATAAAACAATTCAATAACTTTCGTTAAATAAATCATTAGTGGAATCAAAATCAATTATAAATCTCCCGATTCTATAATTGACTAATACTTTATATTAAAAACTCCTAATTCCTTAGTGAGAAATCAACATAAAATATTGCATTAATATTCATGGATAATTTCTAAACTAGATTAAACTACGCCGCTTCCGCAATTGCAATTTAGTCTCAATTTATGAATTCATGTGAACACTAATTTCCCTTCCGAGTTATTAGAATTCTTATACACCAAAACATGATGAATAATCAGAATTCAATATGAATATTTCATGATTCTAAATATCTCATAACATAGATTCAAAAATCATCTTAGCATATTTAAAGCTTCATCAACTTCCCACAAAAAGAATTTAGCTACTCATGTATGATGATTCAACAATCAAATAAGAAATTGCAAATGATTTCATTATTATCAGAATAATCAAGTATATGAATTGCATAAAAAGAATAAGATTAGAAATCACCAATTCAAAATACTAAAGCTTCACTTACAAATCTTGTATAACTTCAAATCTCTTTAAAATCTCTTATGAAATGCCTATTCTAAATATTCTAAAGCTACTTATAGTACTGGATATTTTGTTGCTTGGATGATTCTGAGAATGAGGGGAAGACCCCCTATTTATAGGAAAAATTTCGTGAAAAACATTTAATGAGCTTTGCTGTTTCTCAATGTACGCCGGCCGTTATGGATCCTACGCCGGCGGCTTACAGGCGGCGTATCTCCAAATTGTCCTTTGCACAGGCAGTGCACTGGCAGCCTTCAATATCAGTTACAATGTAGGCCGCTTCAACGCCGGCGGCTTTGAACGTAGATCTAGCCGACGTATGTAATCAGAAATGAAGCGTTGGGCTGATTTATAACGAACGCCGTCTAAAGGCCGGCGGCTTTAACACCGGCGTAGGCATTCCAACAGATGTGTTGCTTCATTTTCCTTCAAGTGCTGGATAGCTTCATGTCTCTTCAATTCTTCCATGTACGCTGCCTCAAGGCCGGCGGCTTTCACGCCGGCTTATAATGTAACTCTTTCAAAGCTGGTGATTTTTCAGTTCTAGGCTGCCGGCCTTCATTTACGCTGGCTTCTTCATCTTCTACGCCGGCAGCTTTGAGGCGGCTTTGAATGTTGTTTTACTTGTGCTGGGCAAAGCTGGCTGTGCTGCAACGGCCTTGGATTTTACGTCGTCTGAAAGCCGGCGGCTTTCAATGCTGAATTGCCAGCCTTGACTTCAATTTTTCCTCTTTTCAATTCAAATTCACTTGTTTTGATTTCTTTATCCAAATTAGTCTTGAAACATAGAATTTGATCAAAACAAATATCTATTTTAGCTCAATTGATCATCAAGATTTGTATAAAATATGATCTTATCAAAAGTCTAGTACAAACATTAGATTTTAGATCCGGCATTTCCGTTTTCTTTAGCCTTAGAAAACAAAGTGGGAATATTTAGTGGTGATAGTTCGTAATAGGTTTAGGTTATATAAAAATGTCAGATTTGTGAAATCTGAGCGTCCTTCGGACTCAGACGAGATCAGTTCTCAAAAATCGTGTCCCAGAGCCTGGATCAATAAAAATATTCCGATAACACCGATAGGACCGATTTAATATAAGGATTTCAAAAATATTAGTTTCATAATTTTTTGGTAACTAAAAATATCAGATATCGCAATTATATGTATATTTTCTTACTACCGGTACTTAAATTATCATGTCTACTTTACATTACTATTTACTATTATTCTACACTATCTATCTATCTCTAATTTTTCTCAAAACGTACTCTTATAAACCATACCTTTATTTTCTTACAATTTTCATTTCCAATACAATTTCACATCTTTCATGTCTTACTTTTCATTAACAAAAATACAAAAAAATAAATTTCTCTCCCTCTCTACACTCAAAGTAGCACCGGCCCCCTCTCTCCCCTCCTCAAATTATTTTAATTTCCATTTGTTTAATTAACACAAATTTCCTCTCACATTTTCCTATAAATACCCCCTCTTCCTTCTACTTTCTTCACACCTTCCATATACTAAAATTACTCTCTCAAAATCCTACAAGAATTCTCTCTCAAAGAAAGCTTCTATGACTTGTTTCGTATGCAAGTAAACGGGACATTTTGCTAACGAGTGTCCCCAAAGGAAATCCACAACGAATCGACCTATTGGATCTTCAGGAGGACTTGCCCTGACAAGGAGTGGGAATGGAAGCGGAAGTCACTCGGGATCATCTATGCACGGGCTGAGAATTTACAACCTTGAAGGACAATGGGTTTGTGAAGAAGATGCTGAAGAAGGAGTAGAGTTGGTTGCCCTGGACCATGGAGAGGAGTATGACTATAGCTTGGTTACAGGTTAGCCTCAACCATAATATCTTCTTGTTTGATATTTGTTGAGTATAACGATATGATGTGTGTTGGAAAATCATAGATGTCTAGGAAACCATATAAAGACAATAAGAATAGTAACACACGTGTCGTGAATGCAGGAACCATACAAATAGGGGACCTAACCGTTTATACCCTCTTCGACACCGGTACAACACATTCCTTTATCGCCGCTAGTATAGCCTTGAAAACCGGTTTACCCATCACCACAACCACAACAAGTTTTCGTATAAAAACCCCTATCGGTAGTGTGGTGACTACCAAAGAAGTAATAAGGAATTGCCCCATGAAGATACAAAGCCATGAGGCAACTACCGATCTTATAATAGTAGAAATCAGCAAGTACGAAGTGATTCTTGGAATGAGTTAGTCGTCCGTGGTAGAACCAAAGGTAGATTGTATAAATAAGAAGGTGGAATTCATGGGACAAGATAGGAAGAAAGCTACGTTTTTGGGAGAATCCATAGCTTCTAAAAGATTGGAGTTAAGTTCGTTCGACCTAATTGAAGAATTTGAGGAAGGAGTTGAAAGTTATGTGGGAAGTAAGGAAGAAGATAAGGAAAGGAAAGGCCCAACATTGACGACATCCCCATCGTTAATGAGTTCTCCGATGTTTTTCCGAAAGAATTGCCTAGGTTACCCCCAAAACGAGAGATCGATTTGATGCCAAAAACGGAACCCATATCTAAGGCACCATACTGAATGGCACCCATTAAGCTCAAAGAACTTAAAAGCCAATTACAAGAATTGCTTGACCAAGGATTCATTAGACCAATTGTCTCACCTTGGGGAGCTCCGGTATTATTCGTAAAAAAGAAGGATGGATTGATGAGGTTGTATATTGATTACCGAGAATTAAACAAGGTCACTATAAAGAATAAGTATCCATTGCCAAGGATTGATGATCTCTTTGACCAACTACAAGGAGCAAATGTGTTCTCACGCATTGACTTGCAATTAGGATACCACTAGCTAAGGATTAAACCAGAGGATGTGTCAAAAACCACTTTCAAAACTCGGGATGGATATTATGAGTTCATGGTTATGCCATTTGGATTGACTAACGCACCGGCTGCTTTCATGGACTTGATGAATCAGGTGTATAAGCTGCTCTTGGATAAGTGCGTGATTGTCTTGATTAATGATATTTTGGTCTATTCTAAAACACGGGAGCAACACAAAGAACATCTAAGAATGGCATTACAGACCTTAAGGGAGCACAAGTTATATGCCAAATTATCCAAGTGTGACTTTTTCTTGGACCAAATATCTTTTCTAGGACATGTTATCTCAGGGGAAAGAATATCAGTAGATCCTGAAAAGATTAAGGCCGTAATGGAATGGAAACAACCAAGGACGGTGATTGAGATTAGAAGTTTCCTTGGATTAGCTAGCTATTACAGAAAGTTCGTGCAAGATTTCTCAAAAATAGCCAAGCCACTAACTTAGTTGACCCAGAAGAATGAAAAGTTTATTTGGAATGAGAAGAGAGAACAAAGTTTCCAAGGGATAAAGCAACGATTGGTATTTGCTCCAATTCTAACCTTACCAAATCCGGAAAAGCCATATACCGTCCATAGCGATGCGTCAAGGAATGGCTTGGGATGCATGCTTATGCAAGAAGGAAAGGTAATTGCTTATGCTTCACGACAGTTGCGGCCACATGAACAAAATTACCCGACACATGATCTTGAGTTAGCCACAGTTGTCTTCGCTCTTAAGCTTTGGAGGCACTACCTATATGGATAGAGATGCGAGTTTTATACGGACCATAAGAGCCTCAAGTATTTACTTACACAAAAGGATTTGAATATGAGGCAAAGAAGATGGTTGGAGTTGATCAAAGATTATGACATCGGGATAAATTATTGCCTTGGAAGAGTAAATGCGGTAGCAGACCCTTTAAGTCAGAAGAACCACGGAGAAGTTGCAGCCATACCCACAACCCAAAAAGAACTTATAAAGGAATTTGAGAGATTGAGCATAGAATTTGTGGGACAAAGCGTGGAAGTAGAAATTTCCCATTTGGTTATGCAACTGACTCTGATAGATAGAATCAAGGAATCTCAGCGATATGATGAAGTTATACGAAAATTGAAATGTGAGATACAAGCAGGCAAGTATGATGATTTTGAGATAGTTGAGGAGGAGGTAGTAAGAATGAAGGGAAGATTATGTGTACCAGATGATGAGGAGATGAAAAAGGAAATTACGAATGAGGCACATAACTCGAGATATACCATGCACCCCGGTGGTACTAAGATGTACCAAGACCTTAAAAGTCGCTTTTGGTGGAATGGTATGAAAAGGGATGTAGCTGAATTCGTAATAAAATGTCCCATATGCCAACAAGTAAAGATTGAACACCAAAGGCGAGGAGGACTTTTGAAACCATTGACCATACTAGAATGGAAATGGGATCAAATTACGATGGATTTCGTATGTGGTTTGCCCCGAACATTAACTGGATATGATGCCATATGGGTAATTATGGATCGACTTACTAAGTCAGCACACTTCATCCCCATCAACATGACCTACTCGATGGAGAAGTTGGCTCGGCTATATTTAAAGGAGATTGTAAGGCTACATGGAGTTCCAGCAGGAATTGTATCGGATCGAGATCCCCAATTCGTGTCAAGATTCTGGATGAGTCTTCAGAAGTGTATGGGAACTAAGTTACATTTCAGTATAGCTTATCATCCACAAACTGATGGACAGTCAGAGCGAACTATCTAGACCTTGGAAGACGTGTTGAGAGCATGTGTTATGGAATTCAAGGGAATCTGGGAAGCACATTTACCTCTACTAGAATTCGCTTACAACAACAGCTATCATTCAACAATTAAGATGTCGCCGTATGAAGCTTTGTATGGAAGAAGGCGCATATAACCTCTATTTTGGGATGATGTGGAAAAGTTAACAATTGGACCAGATCTCATCCAAGATGCCTCAGATAAAGTTAGGATTATTCAACAAAGGATGAAAGAGGCCCAGGATAGACAGAAAAGTTGGGCAGATAAAACACGTCAAATCCTTGAGTTTGACGTTGGCGATCATGTGTATCTGAAAGTAAATCCGATAAAGAGTATTCATCGTATACGGGCTCGAGGAAAGCTAAGCCCAAGATATATCGAACCTTTTGAGATCCTCAGACGAGTAGGAGATCTAGCTTATCGCTTGGCGTTACCACCAAACCTGTCAAGAGTACCTAATGTCTTCCATGTCTCATCATTAAGAAAGCATATCCCCAATCCTGATCAGATTGTAGAGCTTGAACCAGTAAGACTGAAGGAGAACTTAACTTATGAGGAACATCCAGTTCAAATTCTGGATCAAAAAGTTCAAAAGTTGAGAAATAAGAAAATCCAATATGTCAAGGTGTTATGGAGGAATCATTCGCAAGAAGAGGCTACTTGGAAAGCCAAAGATGAGATTCGAAAGAAATATCCAAATCTCTTTGAGGATTCAGGTATGAATTTCAAGTTTTAAGAGGGGTAGGTTGTAAATCCCTAAAATTTTTTGTTAATTTTAAGTTTGATCTTAGAATTAAAAGTCAACCGAAACCCTAAAAGTCAACAAAAGTCTAATACAAACCTTAGATTTTAGATCCAGCCTTTGTATTTTCTTTAGCCCTAGAAAACGAAGTTGGAATAATTAGTGATGATAGTTCGTAATAGCTTTAGATTATATAAAAATGTCAGATTTGCGAAATCCAAGCGTCCTTCGGACTCAGACGAGATCAGTTCTCAAAAATTATGTCCTAGAGCCCGGAACAATAAAAATATTCCGATAACACCGATATGACTGATTTAATATAAGGATTTCAAAAATATCAGTTTCATAATTTTTCGGTAACTAAAAATATCAAATATCGTAATTATACACATATTTTCTTATTACCAGTACTTAAATTGTCATGTCTACTTTACATTACACTATTTACTACTATTCTATACTATCTATCTATCTCTACTTTTTCTCAAAACCTACTCTTACAAACCATACCTCTATTTTCTTATAATTTTCATTCCCAATACAACTTCACATCTTTCATATCTTACTTTTCATTAACAAAAATACAAAAAAATAAATTTCTCTCCCTCTCTACACTCAAAGTAGTGCCGGCCCCCTCTCTCCCCTCCTCAAATTGTTTTAATTTTCATTTATTTAGTTAATACAAATTTCCTCCCATATTTCCTATAAATACCCCCTCTTTCTTCCATTTTCTTCACACCTTCCATATACTAAAATTACTCTCTCAAAATTCTATAAGAATTCTCTCTCAAAGTTCTCTCAAGTTTAGTTTTCATAGGTAATATTTATTCAAGTTTCCTTTATGTTCATTTACTTAGTATGAGCTTAGTGTGTGTTTTCTAAACCATGAAGATTAAAGAAAGCAACAATAAGTTCATACTTTGTTTTTGCTCATGAATCTAATTTCTTTTATGCTGCTTATATATATATATATTTAACTAAATATATCTATGTAGCTATATATCTCTTAGAGCATATAAGCTCCTTTGTTTTGCAATTTATTTATTTTTTCTTGCAATTTATTTACTTTCATGTTGTTTTAAGACTAGTCTTTTTAATTTTAGACTTGTCCTCATCAAGTCAAAACGATTTCTTTGTTTTTCTTTTGGAACTAGTCTATTCTTAGTCCCGGGATATCTTGATGAAGCTAAGGTTCCAATACTTGATATATTCTTTACTAGCTTATTTATTTAATTATTCTATCTTTCTTATGTTTTCATAATTTTATGATTCATATTCATAATTATGCATGAACATATTGATTTTGTCTCAACAAGATAAACGAGGAAAAGTTTTTTTTTAAAATAAAATTCTTCTCTAAAAATAAAAGTAGGAAGTAATTTTTTCATAAAAACTTAGGAATTTATCTTAACAAACTTTTTTAAGAAATCCAGGGGAGTTCATAGGAATTTTTGCAATACATACATAACATGGAAAGAAATTCTTGAGTAAACAAAAGTTTTACTAAACTTCACTTTTTCATCAATACTAGATTGACAAACACCAAGGAATCCTTTCATAAAAATAGAATGATCTTAAGAAATAAGGAAATTATTTCTATAAATATAGAATTGTTATTACTTTCAAAAAGTATTAGAAACTAAGCTTAGAAAATAAAAATCATTCTTCGGAAATTTAAAAAGACTAAGGAAATGAAATTAAGGAAAAGAAAAATACTCATTTAAAATAACTTGAGATATTCTCTAGCAAAATAAGAGGAATTTTCAAAAGTTTCCCTTTTTCTTTAGAAGACTTTACTTTTACCAAAAATTCATGGTTTGAGACAACTTCATTAATTTCATACATTTGATATGTCTCACGCCCCGAGGGTACCCTAGTCGAAGTAAACAAGTCACACTTGAATATTATCACTAGATTACCTTCAGAGAATGACAGGTTTTCAAAACAACAGGATCTTTTAGTTGCTTGATAAGAAATGATAAATACATGTAAGAAATAAATTGGTAAATAACTGCTATTTTAATCATAGGCATCGCATAACTTATTACAAACCAAGTAGTCTTCTTGTAGTTCACAACTGATACAGTAGCACTAACTGATCTATTCTAAGAAAACATAACCATTATTCCCAAGTATAACCATAGACTTCCAGCTCTTAAGCTCTTACCGGAGCCATGTTCCTGGAAGTGAGTAACTAGGGTTGAACTGTAAACCTGAAAAGACTGTTGGAGTATGAGCGAAACCACAGCTCAGTGAATAACCAAACATATTATACATCACACAAGTTATTAGCAAATCATATGTAATGCAAGCACTCAATCGTATGCACAGATACAAGCTTGGATGATCTAGAATCCACACAGGGAAAAGGATTTATGCCCTCTTTTTCAGGGTTGAAGAACAATTACCTTTATGACCCACCTGCTCAGAAGAGACTAAGTCTATAGAAAAATCAACGATTTCTCGTTTTAGGATTATCACTTTAAATATAACAAATTTAACTGATCATTGTCACGCTCCGAAGGGTGCCCTAAACGTGGCAGTCCACCGTACACAATATTAAAGCCTAAGAATGACCACCTCAGTCATGCAAAGGCTTCCATACTATGTACAAGGCGTCTAACACATGGAGGAGACTCATCGGAGTAATACTTTTACATTGATAACTTGAGAAACAATGTAAAGGAAATACAATTCACTATACTTTATAATACAAATCATTAAACTTCAATTACATTCATCCACAAACTTCCCTACATAAACTGTTACAAGGCAGATTATAAAACTAGCTGATAATTTCAAACATTCTTATATCTTGTCGGAATCCTGAAGTCATTCTCGACTTCAACCATCACAGTCCCACTTAGCATTCTTGAGATAACCTATTCATTTAAACAACTGTCGGAGTATAAGCTACACTAGCTTAGTGAGAATTCCCTTAATTCCGTACCATAACAAGCAAATTATAATCAATCATATGCTATGCATGAACAAACACGTGAGCAAGCAATTATGCATGGGCATCCGGAACCCACACACAGAACGTATTTACGCCCTCTGTATCTTGGGTTAGGAATGGTATTGAAGTCTACACGACCGCTGCTAGTCCCCAAGCCCTCGGCTCTTAGCACTCGACTCGGCTAGGCTCATCCAAGGAATGCATCCATGCACCTTAGTACCCCTGAATGAGCTCTGGCACCGGGCTCGTTATCTAAACGAGTCATCAACGGACCATACTGATCGACTTGCGTAGGAGTAACATGCTACACATGCAATGTCCGATGCGATGCATGACAATTTAATTTTTGCTTAGGTCAAATTATTCATACATTCTATAGAGTGACAACTAATATCTAATTATAACAGAAATAATTGAATAGTGCAGTTACAATCAATCGTGGTTTCAATATGCTTTAGTATTATTGCATACATTCATCACAGTTCATCATATATCACATCCCCATTCATATCGATTTTTATCTTGTTCCTATAATTCTAATGCAACTAACTATAAGCACAATCAAGGTAACAAAACAAGGAGAAAACTCACTCAACCATTGGATCACCGGTCTTTTAGTAATAGTAATTCGGTGGCAAGGAATCGTCGATTTCGAGATCACCTAGAAAGGAAGAAATACTCTAATAAGTATTTCAACTCAAACTAATCCAAACGATTTCATATGAACTATCAAATTCGTAATTCTCGTCCTAAGCGGGAATTCCAACTTAAAACGGCCATAACTTGGTCATTTTAACTTGGAATCTCGCAAATTATACATCGATTTCTATCTACTTCGAAAGATCTATCTATTTCTAATATTATTTTTAAGTTTTGAAAACATTTAGGTCTCGGAACAGAGGGATCAGATCTGATTAGTAACAGTTTCCGATTCCGAAAAATAGTTTTGTAAATGTTTGTAATGTTTCTACTATATAGATTAGCTATACATGCAATATGAATGATTTCCTAACATGAATGACATGAGACGAGTTTAATGTATGCATGATCTTAATGATTTTTACTAAAAGGAAAATTTATAACTTTTTATCTTGCAAGACCATAATAACAACTACTTATGAAAAATCTAGTTTTCTAACTTTGATCATTTCCATTTGTTTTGGATTTATTACTTAAGAAAATATAATTATTTTTTAAAATTGAGTCTTCATTATATCTATTACTTCTGACTTTCATTTCTACATAAAAATTTCCATTTTGCACTTTGTATAAACATGTTTTCAAGTGGGGTTGATTCCAAAATCCGAATTTTACAAAAATTAGTTTTTGAGTGATTCTTTTAAGTAAAAATCGTTTTTGATGCTTAGAAAATTTAAGCTCAACCATATATAACTACTAAGGACTTCATTCTTAACAAAAATTTTCATTTTACACTTTGCAATATGTTTTCAATATGATTTTACTCAAAAATCCGAATTTTAGAAAATCCACTTTTTGAATGATTCTTTTGGGAAAAACTTGTTTAATGCATTAAAATTTAAGACTCTATGGTACCTATTACTTAAGGACTCTATTCATTCAAATACGAATTTCACAAATTGACTACTAACTCAAAATTTCTATCTTGATTCTATTTCTTGTTTTGTACATTAATCATCAAAACTCATTCCAACTTGTAAAAACTACTACTTAATGATACCTATTACCTATACCCTTCATTTTTCACATAAAACATGAGTTTTGGAGTTGATAAATGGGTTTTCAAAATTAGTCTTGGTTGAGATCCGAATTTACAAAATTTATTTTTGGTCATATCTTTTGACAAAATCTATCTAAGTTTATGAAAATCCATTCCGTACATATCCTATATTAAGAGCCTTTCATTTCTTAAATAAAAACTTCATTTTTGAGTTAGAAAACATGTTTTTAAAATATGTCTTGGCCAAAATCCGAAAATAAGATTTTTATTTTGAAAATCACCTTTGATTCTTATAAAAAGAAGCCTTGATGATATACATATATTAAGCCTTCATTATCTTAAGTAAAAATTACATTTTGACACTTGAAAAGTGGTTTTTAAATGAGGGTCTTGCCAAAATACGAATTTCACAATTTTGTTTGAGTTCAAAACTAAGATCTATACTTAATATGAACATAAACATAAAACAAATGCATGGTAGTAAGCTATAAACTCATAGATCTAAACTTTACTCATCAAAATCTTTCATTTATGTTATCGATACCCTAATCCCTTCATTTTAAATGAAAAATACACATTTTAAAGTTGAAAAACAACTTTTCTAAATATGGTTGCATTTTCATCCGAATTTTCGAAAATGATTTTTGTAGAAAATAAAATAGATCTTGAGTTTTCTAAAACATTCCTACTATCATCATGCCACTACAAGTTGTTTATGAACATAAAACAAAAGTTTAATGCATTTATGAACTCCAAAACACTAGATCTAGTTTTCTATACTAGTTTTAAATGCATGAACACATGTGAATGAGGAATATATGCATAAATCATAAGCAATAACAAAAATAATAACTCATATAGCAAGATCTATGGTATAAAAAAAAATCAAAGCTACAAGAAGTTAGATCTATAAAATATAACAGCTTTAAACAAGAAAATAATTATGATACAAGATAATAATAATTGAGAAGAGGAGTGTTTCATTTTTGGCATCATCATCCTAAGCTTTTTAGCTTATGGAAGGTCATTTGATGCATGAAATCTTCATTACACTTTACCTATATCACCTATGGAGGCTTTGAGAAGAAGATTTGCTTAAAAATCTTCAAGAAATATGGGTGGGAGCTAACAAAAGAAGTGGGGGCAGCTTGTGTTCTTGAGGAAACAAGAACAAAATGAAGAAAAAGAGAGGAAAAAGAGAGAGAATAAACTAAGGAATGAAAGAGGGTAAATGGAGTAAATTAAAGAGAGAGAGAAAATAAGTGTATTAATGAATGAAAGAAGGAAAAAAAATAAAACAAGGCAGAATTTTGGGGAGGGAATTCACGTGAATTGGGAGAGAGAGAGAGTGTGTGTTTTGTTGAATTTTGACTTGAAATTAATTTGTGTAATAAATGTGTATGTGTAGCTTCTTCAAGAAGGAGTAGAATTTATTTATTTTGGTCAAAATAGGAGTAATTAAAGGACAATGGCAGCCAAAAGAAAGAAAAAATCTGCCATGAAGTGATTTAATAAAGTGTAAAAAGATTGAAATGAAAAGGAAGTGATATGTGTAAGGTGTTCTTTAAGATATGGATTGTAAAAGTACTTTCTTAATAAAATAAAATAAAATTAGAAAATTTATTCCAAATATTTGTAGCAGATTTTTCATAATTAAAATTAAATAATTATTTGAATTATTTTAGTATTTTAACAAATATGTTACCGGTATGATCAAAATATACGATCATGGGCTATAAATGATATTTTTATAACCCGAAAAATTATAAAAAATTATTTTATGAAAATAAAAATATTTTAAAAATATTTTCCAATTATTAAATTAAATTATTTTATTTTTAGTATCGAGTCTTAAACAGAATCTGATCCTGTAAAAGCCCGAACTAACTAAATTTTAGAAAAACAAAATTTTCTATAATATATAAAATATTTATCTAAAAATATAAGGCTTTATAAGAATAATAAAATTGTGTAATGAAATAAAAGTGAATAGTACAAAAGACTAATCAATTACCGGTAATAATGGAAATACGATAAAAAGGTTATAACTGTAACTTTTATACCCCGAAAAATTATATAACGATATATTTGGAAATCTTATGAAATTACGAGTCTAACGGTACTATTGGTATATTTTTGATATCTCAAGCCCAAGGAAATGCTTTTCGAAGTCCGTATCCAAACGGGTTCGAAATAGGTCAAAAATTTACCAATCTGATATTTTTTAACAACTTATATTACTATGAGCTATTCTACATATTTAAACTACATCTCGGCCTCTAGGGTTAAGAGTGCTAGATTGCCGGACTTAAGTTATTGAAATGACCTAGATTTAAATTCTATTTAAATTCCATGTGTTTATTTATTTATCTTAAGTATTGAATTGAATGAGCATGATGATTATAATGGTTATGTTGCTAGTAGTCTAAAATGTATTATTTTGCATGTATATATTGAAATTAATATCTTTGTTTTATATGTATTAATGTGTGTGTGTAGTAGTAAAATTATTAATTATGTCTCTTATACATTAAGATGTTAAGTTAAGTTAGATTTATAAATCAACTTTAATTTTGCTTAAGGTTAGTTGATAAAGTTCTTAGTAGTTAAGTTAGTAATTAAGCCAATATAAGCCCCAAATGAGACCTAAATACACCCCAAATGCACCCTAAATTTATATATGCCTTAAAGGGCAAATTTGGAATATGTTTCAAGTTGAATTTTGCTTAATTAACCTACTTTTAGGGGCAGCCATTATTTTATACGAATTTTGCTTCTTCTTTCTTTCTTTCTTTCTTCTTCCTCTTTCAATTCCATTTCCAAGTTCAAGTCAAGGTCAATATCAAGTTTTAAAAATCAAAGTTTTCCTCAAGACAAGGTATATATATATATTTGAATTGATTTAGTTATGATTGTTGTTTTGTTTTGTTTTTCTTTCTTGAAGTGATTGTATGAATTCTTCATTGGAATGAGCTAAATGTTATCTAAATTGTTTGTTCATGCTTTGGATGAGCTAGGAATGTGTTTTATGAGTGTGTGAGTTTGTGCATGTATGGTAGAAGTGATATGAAGTGTTGGGAGGATGTGAAGAGGATTTGTGTAGGAAAATTTAGAATGGATTGAAGTGGAATTGGAAGTGTTTAAATATGTTGATTTCTTGTTTTGAGTTGCTAAGAGTGAGTAGTGTAGATAGGGGTTAGTATATGAGGTTGAAAATGTAGTTGAGGAAGGTTTTAAAGTGTTATAGGATTGAATTTTTCAAAGTAGAAAAACAGAGGATTTGTGTTTTTCGTTTAAGCCTGTTTTTAAAACGTACGCCGGCACCTGGGAATTCAACGCCGCCGGCGTAGAGGCAGCATTGGATTCAAATTTCTTAATGCCGCTTTGCTAAACCATCGGCTTTTACAATAAATATTTGCTAGCGTTTGTTCTTCAGAACGTACGCCGGTAATTTGAGTTTCTACGCCGTCGGCCTATAGGCGGTGTTGGAAGCCCATAGAATCAAATTTCTTAAGGCCGACCGAACGCCGCCGGCTTTCGCTAGAAAAGTCAGCCGGCGTTCATTCTTTCATATTGTACACCGGCCGCTGGGAATCAAGGCCGCCGGCGTATGTGTCAAAGCTGCCCGCGTATCTGGGTAAGCAAACGGTTTAGACCTCTTTGGACGTTTTGAAAATTTTGGGGTTTTGGATTCTACGCCGGCTCAAGGCCGCCGGCGTAGGATGAAAGGCAGTCGACGTACCCTTGAACACTGCCAGCGTTGGCAGTGTTGATTTTCAGAGTATCGAGCACCGGTTCAAAGCCGCCGGCGTATCCCCTGCGCTTTTGAATTTTAAAAACTTTTCTAAAATTTTCTGAAGTTTGTTATTTGAGCAATTAAGTATTTATTAAGCGATCTTGGATACAATAGGATGTTTAAATGCTTACTTATGACTTTGTATTCAATTATTTGAATTTCTTTGATTATTTGTGATATATAGATATAAAATGTATGTATATTCGTGAGAGTGAAATCTATATGTATTGATTTATTGATTATTGTGATATTCTTATTTCAGTTAAGGATTCTTCGGTTAGTTCATCATCGAGAGATCCTAGTTATATACTAACGGGTTCAGATACGCAATAACTTGTTTGATGATTGCTAGGAATAGGCATTCTTAATCTAATTTAAATTGATCTGACTTAATATTTGAATGAATTGGATGTCTATTACGCTGTTTAATCTGGTTCGAGGAGCAGCAAACCTGTCATGATGCAATGACATGTTAGTTAGGCGCTTAACCAAGTCATGATGCAATGACTTTACCATGATGCAATGGTACGCTATGATGCAATAGCGATTATTTTGGTTAAGTGGGTAGCCGATAGGGGGGAATAGTATCTGAGTAACGTTTGCTTAAACTTAGGGGGAAATACCATGATTTAGTTCAAAGTTTATGGGAACTTGTGAACTAGGCTCATGTTATGGACTGAGTTTAAGTAGAGTCAGGCAACGGCTTTTAAACCCTAAATGAAGCTATTATCTTCATGAAATAGATATACGAGATATAAGTATTCAGACTGCTTATATCAACCCCCTGAGCAGCTGCTGTTACTCAGGATCCCTGAATTCCCGAAGCGTGACCGGGGTTTGAATACCCTCGTGTTGATTTGTGAAAGAAAGTATAATAAAGATAATCACCGTTTAATAACGCATTACATTGACTTGATGATTTGTTTTTGCATTGGTTATTGTGTACTGGGCCTCTGGCTCACTTTTGCTGCTTTGCAGGTATTGGAGATGAGTTTTATGATGATTTGGGCTATGGGTCCGATTTCGAGAGATTTCTGGATGAGTGGGACGAATAGGATCCGATCACCCTGGACCTTTGGAAGGAATTTTTGCTAAGGAAAAGTTATGTATAGAAGGCTTGTTAGTTAAACCTATTTTTATAAAGACCTTAAGATCCTTAGGATTCTTTTGTTTTAAGAAAACATGTAAATTTTTTTGTGTCTTGTATTGGCACTAAACAATGTTTATATGATGTAAATGTATGTATAGATTGCTTTTGTTAGCAATCTTGTTTGTATAAAAGTTCTTTATGAAGTTAAAATGATTTTGATCAAACAATTTTCATAAACTGTTAGTTTTAGGACAACCTTACATATAATGTGAAAACGTTATATGTGGTTGGGGATTCGATACTCTAAGTCTCGGGATTTAGAGGATCGGATCTTTACAGTTATTGTATTCCGGTTAGGGTTTCCGGGTGATTTTTCCGGTTTAGATACTTGCCAATTTGGAAACTGATATTTTATGTTTATACAACATATCTAATTTGAGAAATTTATTTTACATTTCATTTTTGTAAGTATTTAATATCTTTTAACGTTTTGAAATTCTTGAATTGGGTTTCATTTCCAAAAGTTAATCGTTATTTACTTTTTAATAATTTGTTTTTGGGTTCTATATTACCCGATTTTATAAGTCGGAGTCACGTATGGAAATTGTCGTACGTAGTGGTTTTGGAATTGAAGTTTGATGAGTTCTTACTTTGTTTTTAAGGATCCTAATTTTTCTCAAGATTTGGAAATTTCTGGATTCGCTCGTGTTTTTGGACTAGTTGAAATTCGATTTTAATTTAGAGTGATTTTTAGGGTTTATTTTCAAAGTTCATCTTGAAATTATTTACTAAAATTTTCTAGGGCTTACAACCATTTCCTGTATCCATCCTTAGAAACTCCCTAAGTATTAATCATTTCAAAGTGATACTACGGGCGGCGTTCTTCATTACCACTTAGTTCCCGTAGAACCAACGGAACAAAGAAAACCTTGGAAGAACTAACACTTTAGAAAAACCAAGCGTTAACAGAGAACCGAAATATCAATACGTAGCAGGCTGTCACCCATTTATAAATGCAATAATGCAGTACGTGCAATGCATGACCAGATTATTTTATTAAGTCAATAGTTCTTATTCAATTTCATGGTGATCATACATTACACACAATCATCATCATGTTACTTCACAACATCAAATCATTGTATTATCACTTTTGTAATGATAGATTAACAATCATACAATCAGATCACAGCATATTTCCAACCAAACATTCATTTGATTGCCTTTGTATTATATATTCAACTATTTACAAGCACAAACAGTACAATATGACTAAATTACTCATCTGCTCATGGTGATTTAATCGTAATAATCCGCCGGAAGATCTTCTAGGGTATCAAAGTCACCTACTGAGATGAATAAAGTATTCATCAATACAATATAGATTATATAGGTAAATTCTTATATGTGACTAGTGTCCTAAACTTGATATTTATCAAGTTTTGTAGTGACTAATACTAATTTTATATTATTCTATACCGAACTCATTATAGTAAATCATATTTATTTATTATTACTTAGTGTTGTCGTGTTTCTCTTAGTTTATTTCGTATAATTATTTTTTTATTTTTAGAAGTCACATTATTCGTAAATTTAACCTATTTCATTTTCCATTCTTACCTATTTTATCTATTTAGAACATATATTTGATTATTTAAAAATTTTATTAACACTTAATATTTTTTTCTAATTCTAGGGTTTTAAGAATTATCAAATATTACATAAATTTATTCTAAATGTTTTTATTTAGTTGTCTACTTAATAAATTCTATATTATCATATATATAATATATGTTCAATAGTGCTTGTTATATATATATATATATATATTTTTTTTTTCTGTTCATCTCAAACAAGCTTATCATAGAAGAAATCTGGGTCTATGCTGGCTCCAACACCACCGGCTTTGAAACCTAGGTGCCGGTGTTCATTTGTTTTGCATATTATTTCATATCGGTTGCACCGGCTTTGAAAGCCGTCAGCTTTCAACAGACGCCGGACTATACGCCGCCGGCATAAGATTCCAGATAGCCGGCGTTTGTTTATTTTTACGTGAAAATAATTATTACGTAACTTCTGTTTAGTGTAAGCCGCCTCTACACCTCCGGCCTATCCTTATAAGCCGCTGGTGTTGGACGTCTACACTGCCGGCTTATGGACAGTGTTAGCACTGTTCATTACCTTCCTCAATGAACAAATTCTTATTTCTTAGATTTTCCACGTCAAAAACATTCTTAAACCATTCCTAAGTGTTTCTAAATCTTGTATATAGACATACAATAGCTCATAACGCGTCTACAAACATATAATCTTAAATTTTGATTCTAATAAAGTATAACTAGGGTTTCGAATTTTTACCTCGGTTGAGCCAATCCGATGGAATTCGAAGCTTGTTTTTTGTGTTGGTTATGTTCCTATGATTATCAGAAGTCAGTTCTAATCCTTAGATTTAAAAGAAAACCATTCGAATTACATCAACTTACCTTTGAACTTGTTTCAAGTGTTTTTCGTACTAGTTTTTCTTCCTATTCAAACTAGGATGATTCGAACGATTTGATTTCTGTTTTTAGGTTGTTTTGGCTACCACTTAGAAGTAGTTTCGTTCTAGAAGGTTTGAGAGAAGGTTGAAGTTGTTGGTTTGTTCATTAATGAACTTAAACATATATATATATATATATAAAGAAGAAGGAGAAGCTTGCGATTGCATTTCTTCGGCTGTTTGATCCGAATTTCCTCTACATTTAGCACTGTTTAATCAGTTGTTTTCATGGTCATAAATGAGAGGTTGAGTTGGCAATCTTTGATTGGAGTAAGAGTTGATTTGTTTGACAAATTGGGTGCATTATTGATCAAATTTCGACTCCCTCCTTCCGTGAGCAATTTGCAGTCGAAAACACCACCAGATATATATATATATATATATTAATAATAGTTAATTATTTAACTTAGTTTTAGGACAGTTTACTAAGTTATACGGGTACATGATCTGAATGGGATGTGTATATAAAATTTCATATACTACCAGCAAGTATACTGGGTCTTGATCAAGTAATATAGAATGAGTAGAGTATCTTTTCCACAGAGGCTAAATTAACTACTAGATTGATATTAGTTTATACTAATACTTAGGCAATCAAAGTGTATCAATTAACTAACTAAATTATATCTATTTATGAATGCAAATGAGAATGTGAGAAGTTTATATAAGATGAATGTGGAAAGGAACAGAATCCATCATAATCTTTACTAATCATGCTGAATTTATATTATAAGAACAATTAGGATTATGGATATTTGTAAGAAATTGTCAAAATCTAAAACTATCAAGTTTTAGTAAACCATAAAATAATCTATTAGCTTCCGCTATAGAAATTATCAATGGAATCTATTTCATAATCATAAATCTTCCAATTCTATGATTATCTAATATCCTAAATTAACTTCTCCTAATTCCTTAGTGAAAAATTAAAATAAAATATTGCATGAAATACATGGAACAATTTCTAAATTAATATTAAACTTAATTGTTTCCATAATTGTTGTTTAATTTCAATTCATGAATTCCTATGAACCCTAATTCTTTTTCCAAATCATTAGAATTCTTATCAATTCAATTTCAATCATAAATAAAATAGATAATTAGGATTAAATACAAATATTCCATAATTCTAACAATCCTATAATATAAATTCAATAATCATTTTAGCAAAATTAGGATTTCATCACTTCCCACAAAGAAATGTTTAGCTACTCATGGATGTAGATTCAATAATCATATAAGAATATGTAATTGATAACATTATGAACAAAAATCTTAGATAAATGAATTGCATAAGAAAGAGAATAGATATCACCAATTCAAGTATCACAATCTTCAATTACAATCCTTGAAAGCTCAATTTCTCTCACAATTCTCTATGAAAATGCTAGACTATTTGTTTGCTGAGTGTACTACTTTGCTTCTGCTTGTTGATGAATGTTGGAGGAGGGAAAACCCCTATTTATAGGAAAATTCCGTGCAAGGTATTAAATGAGAATTGCTGTTTCACTTCGTACGTCGGCAATTATGGATCATAAGCTGGCGGCTTACAGACGGTGTGTCATCAATTTCTTCTTTGTGCAGGCAGTGCACTGGTAGCTTTCAACTTCGGTTACAAGGGTAGGCCGCTTCTACGCCTGCGGCTTAGATGCAGATCTAGCCGGCGTATGTGATGAGAAATGAAAGGTTGTGCCAATTTATAACGAAAGCTGCCCCAAAGCCGGCGACTTTGACACCGGCCTAGATACCCCAACATATTTGGTCTCTTCAATTTCCTTTAAGCATGTGTTGTCTTCATGTCGCTTCGGATCTGTGATCTACACTGCCTTAACGCTGGCGGCTTAGGAGCCGGCGTATATTGTAACTCCTTCAAAGCTGGTGACTTTTGAACTCTGAGCTGCTGGACTTTCGTGTAAGCTGGCCTCTTCAACTTTTACGCCGGCAGCTTTGAGACGGCGTAAGTTTGGTTGAGTCAAAGGCTGGCAAAGCTGGCAGTGTATGCAGTGGCCTTGAAGGTAAGCCGTCTGAAAGCCGGCGGCTTTGAAGTCTAAAATGCCGGCTTATCTTTCAATTTTTCCAATTTTCACTTCAAAGTTTCTTGTTTTGATTTCTTTGTCCAAATTAGACCTAAAACATGAATTTTAATCAAAACAAATATCCATTCTAGCTCTTTTGAATATCAACAAATGATATATAATATGATCTTATCAGTACAAATTAGCTAATATTTGAGAGTTTTTGTATAAAAATATGTTTATAGGATTCTACATTATACTTAGATTTTCAAACAATACAACTTTAAGTTTTAAATTTACATGATTAATTATTTGTAGAATTTTATCTCCCGCGATTAAAGTTTCCCAAACTCATTAGGTCAGTTTTCGTTTTAGGATCCAATAGCTTAAGAAAACCCTAATTAGAACAATGGTGTGATTCAATTATTTATTTGATGTTTAGATCTTGAGTTATGCATCAGTTTATGTTTCCATTGTGTATTTATAATCCTAACGGTTTATCTTTAGGTTATCGTTTCCTGTCTATAAGCATAGGTGATTAACTACTTAATATTGCACTTGATATATAAGCTAAATTATATATATATCGTTAGTTTTTTATATCTAACATGAAATCTTATTAGTAGCGTTTAATACTATCTAGGAATCTTAAATTTAGGGTTTAATTCCAAACATAGGCTCATTACTACTCATTGTTCTAGTCTTAAATCATTGTTGAGTTCAAAAACAATCATTTAATCTCTATATTTATATTCTTCTATTTAATTTATTTGTTTAACAAGTTTCGAGTTTGAAAGTTAAATTCCCTTTTTAATCATATATTGAATTATTCATTCAAGATATGAAATCTCGTTTTTGGTATCAATTAGGGTTAAAGAAGTTATTTATTCGATTTCTAAATCCTTATCTATCCAAATTCAATACATTAATCTATTCTTAGGTTTTTATTGGGATCTAAGTTTACTAACTAGTTCATACGTTCTACTTTAAAGTCGTGTACTAATGTGAAAAATTTTCGAGGTTTACTGTATGAGTCAATAAATATATGTAAATATATTTCAAAGGTTTTACAAACTATTATAATATCTATCTCTTTGATATGAGTTTTTGTTAAAAGAAGGAATACAAGTTTTGTGAAATTTCGTGGTGAATCTGATCACCACTATTTCAGAACTCAAACGACTTAGTTTGATGAAAATAATTTTATAAATGGATAGATCTTTTCGGATAGGTAGAAAATGGTATATTATATGCACAATTCCGAGTTAAAATGGTCAAGTTATGACCATTTTAAGATATAATTTCTCTCTATAAGAAAATTGATGATCTTAAGGCATAGTTTCTTATTAGTACCATAGAATCAAAAAGAAATACTCATTTTAGGTATTCTTCTTGATTAGGTGATCTCGAGGAGGATTGTTCATATTCCAAAGATTACTACGATTAGTGGAAATCGCGAACATCTCATCCATTTTAAGAAAGGTGTCATCATGGCTGAGTGAGTCTACTCCCTGTTATTTTTCATACTTATGATTGTGCTTGTAAATTTAGTTGCATTAGAATTTAGGCAAAATCAAATGGAAGTTGTATGATAATATGTTGAAAAAATATTAAGTATATCGAAACATAATTTATTTGTAATAAAGTTACGTGAATGTTAATATCTTGAAGTGTTTGAAATTGGTTGCTCACTTGAAAGAAGTTAAATATAACTACTAGACTTTAATTAAAAAAATTATGCATGCACTTCATATGTTAAGTCACATTTCATTCACTACTATACGATTGGTGGGACACGTACATAATAGTAGTGGTAGGCATAACCGGTATATCATGTAAGTGGCGAGTAGGAGTCGGTAAGAACTACCTAAATTGATGGCTAGTAGAAGTATATAATAATTGCAAGTTTTTGATGGCGTATAGGAGCCGGTAAGATCTATAAAAGTGTTTTAAAAGTCGTGGCTGTAATTGGCCTGAATACCTAACCCCATATGAAGGGCGTAATTCATTTAGCATATGACTCTCAGAAAATCATATGTCTTGTATGCTCATGTGGTTGTTGCATTCCATTTGCTTGACTAATAAACTTGGTTGATAATTTACTTTGAATTTGGGATTTACTCACTAAGCTCATAAGCTTACGTCCTTATAGGTATTTGTAGTCTCAGGAACACCTATTTTTGTACCCGAGGTCTACTTATATCCACGTAAGTATTCTTT
Organism: Combretum micranthum; assembly: GCA_024138025.1. NCBI lineage: Eukaryota > Viridiplantae > Streptophyta > Magnoliopsida > Myrtales > Combretaceae > Combretum > Combretum micranthum. The sequence continues at coordinate 313,098 of JAMXBD010001298.1, forward strand.
TGAAGCTTTTGGAGGAAATCTACTTGAAGATTTAGATTAAAATTCTTTTGAAATCTTTAATGTAGTATTTAAATATTGTAAAGACTATTTTAATCTTTGGGATTTAGCAGGGGTATGCCTTTAAGAAATCATGTAATAAACATTTGGTTATTAATTCTATAATATATTTTATTTCTAGATTCTTCTATATTCATGTTCACTTGCTTAGACTATGCTTCCCGAAAGTGTCTCCAATTACCATGCTAGATGCCTTATATGTAATACTAAAACTTTCGCATGACTGAGGCAGCCATTCTTAAGTCTTGATATTATATGTGGCGGGCTGCCACATTTAGGGTACCCTTCAGGGCGTGACACTTACAATATCATTTTCCCATAAAAATTATACAGCACATATTACTAAACTTCTCTTGCACTTTTCTTCTAAAATTAATTTTTAATCATTTTTCTCTCTTTCCTCCCTTACATGCCATCCACCCCTCTCTCTCTTCACTCTCAATTATTTTCTTTTTCAATTAATTTAATTATATCTAATTTCTACTCCAAAATTCGATAAATACTCAATTCCTTCTTCATTCTTTCACACAACTCATAGGATAGGAACGGTAGCGTTTTTCTTAACCCTAGGAGGAAAGCTATCGGCATTCATAGGGTTTCTTCTCAACACCAGCATCAAAGCCGCCGGCGTAGGTCCAAGATTTGCCGGCGTATGAAGGGACGATTTGAATTCTGGGAATCAAAGCCCCGATGAACGCTGCCGACCTTCGTGTAGATCTGGCCAGCGTATGGTGTAAGCCAGCAAAATCTACAGGTACGCCGCCGGTGTAGGGCCGGCATATGACCAAATTTCTATAAATACGAGACGCAAAAATCGTTTTCGACAGATTTTTCTTTTTGTCATTTCTCCTTCGCATAAGAGGATTTTGAAGCATTTTTGGAGATCTAGGTCTGGAGAATCATTCGGAGGGGATTATTAATTAAAAATAAGTGATCTGAACCATCTCATTTGGATTATATATAAATTTGTATGAGTCTCTTAGGGTTTGGATGAATATTTCATGAAGGATTTTGAAGAATAAACCCTAACTCGTGCTTTGATCAGAATAGAAAGAGAAGAAACAAGAATTATACGTTCCATATCGGTAAGTATAAGTTTTGAATCCTTTTGGACAACTTTGATATTACGATATTGATCATATGATATGTTTTATAGGGTTTGGTTGAAGATTCTGATTTAAGGATTTGAAATATCCGTTCTTTGATATTATTGGAGGTGCTTGGGGTTATTGATCAGTACAATTCGAGTTTGGGAAGTTCTGTATCAGGTTAGTTTAGATAGGTTGTTTTATGTTAAGATATTGTGATCATGTCTGTTGATATATATATATATATATATATATTGTAACAGGACATTTGGAGTTGTGAAACTGTGGTTGATTTGGATATAGAATTGGTGGAGTTTGGGTTGACTTTGTGTTGTTGGTATCAAATTCTGAGGATTTGATTTGGATTCCTGAAATTTAGAAAGGTACGACCAATCCATTGTTTGATGTATGTGCTTGTAGATTAGAATTTTTGTGAATGGATGTAGGAACAGAATTGCATAATGAACTTAATAAATATTCGGCTTAATAATTGTCTGTCTGGTTGTGGTTGGCTTTGACCAGTAGAGACCTGGCAGACAGTGATACTGGTGAGGCACCCTGATGATCTTAGTGTGAGGTTGTCCCGAGTGGACTCGTGCTAAGAAATGATTCCGGTAGAATTTAGGTGTTCAGGAATTGGGATGTTTAGGGAGTACCCACTCATCCATATATGTATATATGATTACTTACTTTCAAATCAGTTGGTTGTTTTTATAGCAGAGTCTGAGTTACTCAGGGTTCAGGATTTATGTATACTAGATTCTGAATTGTGTTGTTTTGCTGAACTAAAATAGATAATAAACTGTTGTATGCATTTAGTTTAGTTGCATTTATTTATACATGTTGTTTGTGCATAATCTTGCTTAAACTGGATTGGATATTATCGTACTAGGCTTCGCCGCTCATTTTATTATATTTCAGGTGCAGGTGATGATAATGTGATTTATGATCTTTCGGGTTTTGATATCATCTATGAGGATGGGGATGGCGTTAGCGGTTCTGACTACCCTGCTGATGACTAGTTGTATAGTCATAGATGATATAGGATGGATCAGAGAAGACTTTAATGATTAATTTATATTTTGTTTATTGAATTTTAAGTTGTATTTGGAGTTTCATGTAGTGACAGTTTTAGGGCATGGTTTGACTTGTTGACCTGCAGTTATGTCAACAATGTCTAGTTTGTTGATTATGGGATTATATTCTTATCATATGATTTATTTTATTGAGGACTACATTTTTATATATACCTTGTGAGTTATACAGGTGATATTCATATTGTTTGTGGAAATTATAGCCTTAGCGTGTTCTATTAAGAGAGAACACGTGGCGGGTTGTAATGCCAACAGGTTAGGGCGTTACAGCTTAATTGGTATCAGAGCAATAGGTTTTAAATCTGGTAGACCTAAGTTTTGACTCCTTAGGACGGTGAGATAAGATGAGAGGGGTAGATAAATAGGGTTGTTGTCTAGTTAAGCTATTGATGTTAGATTTAAGTTGTTAAATCAAGTTGGACACCCTTGTTCTAATCTATGGTTTTGTTTGTTTTAGAATGCCGCCCAGGAGAAGAAATACTGAGGAAAATGAAGAGGAACATCAGGCTCGCAATGAGAATTTACCACCTCCACCGGCAGGACAAGCGCCAGTGGATGTAGCACAGCTTATGCAGGCTGTGAATGCATTGATAGGAGTGGTAGGTCAGCAGCAGCATATGAGGAGAGACATGCAGATAGTTCAAGAAAATGCTGATGCTTGGAGGCAAGAGACTCAAAGGCTGCATGGACATGGGGGTAATGGAGCCCGACATCCAGATGTGCTGAGCCTTAACAAGTTTGTGGATTTAGTTCACAAGTTTGAGCCAGTGCCGGGAAAACCATTGGAAGCTCAGGTGTGGATAGAGGAAGTAGAGAAAACATTTGCAGCATTGGACATTCCTGAGAACAAGAAAGTGGAATATGCATCATATTTGCTGTCTGGTAGAGCAAATAACTGGTGGGCGAGTACTAAGAGACACATGCCAGGGATGATCACATGGCAGATGTTTCACCAGGCTTTCTTCAGAGAATACTTCCCCGACAGCATTAAACAAAAGATGTTGCAAGATTATTATACGCTGCAGCAAGGAAAGCTTTCAGTTGAGGAATATGAGGCTGAGTTACACAGACTGATGAGGTTTCTACCCGATGCACTGAAAGAAAGTGAGGAAGCAAAAGTTAGTCGATTCATCACTGGATTGGAACCGGAGATACAGTACCAGGTGAACTTGATGGATCTGAGCAATTATGCAGCAGTGTGAACAAGGCTAAGATGATTGAGCAGGGTTTGAGTAGAATCAAGAGCCGGGAACCACCAAGGAATCAAGTATATTTAGGGAAGAGACCAGCTGTCAGTGTTGTACTCAAGATAAAGGAAAGAGACCATTTGTGCAGCAGTACAAATCTGTAGGGCAGAGTTCTGACAAGAGATGCCCTAGATGCCTTGGGCCACACGACTTGAGGGACTGCAAGTGGACAGAGAACGCATGTTTTTCATGTGGAAAGTTGGGACATAAAAGCAATGTTTGCACAGAGAAGACAGTTCCACAGGTTTTCTGTTTTAAATGTGGTCAGAGAGGACACAGAGCAGTGGACTGCAAAGAGGGACATATGGGCAGAGTTTCCCATGGACAGAGTCAGCGAGCACCAGCTAAGATTTATGCTCTAGAGGAATGAGACAGCTTCTATAGACACTGTTGCGGGTATGTTACCTATACTACAGCATAGTGCCTATATTTTATTTGATACTGGTGCTAGCTTCTCATGCATATCTGAATCTTTTGTGAGTACATGTGGTTTATGTGTGGAGATCATGTCTGATGTGGTATCTGTTAGTACTCCTTTGGGTTCTGGATCTGTTTTGGATAAAGTTTGTAGATCTGTAGATATTGTGATAGAAAATAGACATCTACCTGCTGATTTGATTGTGATTGATATGGTGGATTTTGATATTATTCTGGGAGTAGACTGGTTAGCAAAATATCATGCTGTGATAGATTGCCATCACCTAGTGATAGAGTTTGATTTACCTGAGGAGATCGGTTTAAGTATAAGTTAGTGGTACAAAGACCCCCAGTACTACCAACTTATGAGTTGTGGGGTAAACCAGTTTTGGCATCGATGATAAAGGAAGATAAACAGATGTGAAAGTGACAGATATACCGGTTGTGAGTGAGTACCCAGAAGTTTTTCCAGATGATTTACCTGGATTACCACCTATGAGGGAAGTGGAGTTTGGAATAGATTTGGTGCCAGGAACTACACCGATATCAAAAGCACCCTATAGAATGGCTCCTACCGAATTGGCAGAGCTTAAGGTGCAATTGGATGATCTGCTAAAGAAAAAGTTTATACGACCGAGTGTATCGCCATGGGGAGCTCCAGTACTATTCGTTAAGAAGAAAGATGGAAGTATGCGGTTATGTATAGATACAGGGAGTTAAATCAGGTAACAATAAAGAATAAGTACCCGTTACCAAGGATTGACGACCTGTTTGATCAGTTAGCAGGAGCTTCAGTTTTCTCTAAGATTGATCTGAGATCTGGATACCATCAGTTGAGAATAAAGGAAGAGGATATTTAGAAAACTACTTTCAGGACGAGATGTGGACACTACGAATTCGTGGTCATACCTTTTGGGTTAACGAATGCTCCAGTAGTGTTCATGGATCTAATGAATCGAGTTTTTAGAGAATACCTTGGTATATTTGTAGTAGTATTCATAGATGATGTTTTGGTATACTCGAGAAATAAGGAAGAACATTTAAGATTGGTTTTGAATAAGTTGAAAGAGGAGCAATTATATGCTAAACTTTCAAAATGCGAGTTTTGGTTGGAGCAGGTATCATTCTTGGGGCATATAGTAAATGGAAGTGGAATATCGGTAGACCCCGAGAAAATCAAAGCAGGTTGAATGGCCAAGACCTAAAACTGTGTCAGAAATCAGAAGTTTTCTGGGAATGGCAGGTTATTATCGGCGATTTGTGGAAGATTTTTCCAAGATTGCCAGTCCTTTGACGAGGTTGACACAGAAAGGAATTAAGTACGAATGGTGCAGAAGTGTGAAGACAGTTTCCAGTTGTTGAAAGACAGATTAGTAAAAGCACCAGTATTGGCATTGCCAGTGAGTGGTGAGGAATATGCAATCTATAGTGATGCCTCGCTTCAGGGTTTAGGATGTGTTTTGATGCAAGGGGGCAGGGTTATTGCATATGCCTCGAGACAGTTGAAACCGTACGAGAAGAATTATCCTACACATGACTTGGAACTAGCGGCAGTTGTACACGCTTTGAAACTTTGGAGACATTATCTGTATGGTGAGAGATGCAAAGTGTACACAGATCACAAGAGTCTCAAGTATATATTCACACAGAGAGAATTGAATATGAGACAGCGAAGGTGGCTTGAATTAATTAAGGACTACGACATCGACATGCAGTATCACCCAGGGAAAGCAAATGTGTGCATTGAGAGAGAGGGGAATTTGGCAGTTAGTTACTAACGGCATCTGATTGATGAAATGAGGAAATTTGAATTAGAGATAATCACAAGACAAGTAGGTGAACGTTTGGCTAATATGAGAATACAACCTACTCTTGTGGACAGAATTAAAACGGGTCAGTCAGATGATCAGAGTATATTGGAGATCAAAAGAAGAATGGAAATGGGACGAGCACCAGAATTTTATATTGATGATGAAGGTATTTTACGGTACAAAGGAAGGTTATGTGTGCCAATCCAAGGAGATTTAAAGAAAGAACTGCTAAAGGAAGCACACTATTCTAGTTATTCCATACATCCGGGAGGGAACAAGATGTACCAGGACTTGAAAAAGTTGTATTGGTGGAATAACATGAAAAAGGAAATTGCAGAATACGTCTCTAAGTGTCACACGTGTCAAATGATAAATATCGAACACCGGAGACCGGCAGGAGAGTTGAAACCGTTGCCAATACCACAGTGGAAGTGGGAACACATCACGATGGATTTCGTTTCCGCTTTACCCAAGACGAAAGAGAAGTTTGATTCGATTTGGGTTATTGTGGATCGTCTCACGAAAGCGGCTCATTTCATACCTATCAAGACCGGGTATAAGTTGGAACGGTTAGCTCAGTTGTACATCAATGAAATTGTGAGATTGCATGGAGTGCCGGTATCCATTATATCAGATCGAGACACGAGGTTTGTTGGAAGATTTTGGAAGAGTCTACATCAGGCGTTGGGAACGAAAGTGGTATTTAGTACGGCTTATCACCCACAGACAGATGGTCAGTCAGAAAGGACTATTCAGACTTTAGAGGACATGTTGAGGGCGTGCGTGTTGGACTTTAAAGGAGCTTGGAATGAGTATTTGCCTTTAGTAGAGTTTTCTTATAATAATAGCTATCAAGCTTCGATAGGATGCCTCCATTTGAAGCGTTGTATGGTAGGAAGTGCAGATCACCTATTCATTGGGATGAAGTAGGTGAAAGACAATTATTGGGACCCGAGTTGGTTCAAGATGCAGTCGATAAAATCAGTTGATCAGACAAAGGTTACAACTGCTCAGAGTCGACAAAAGAGTTATGCGGACAAAAGAAGAAGACCCTTGGAATTTGAAGTGGGCGAACATGTATTGCTCAAGATATCACCAACAAAAGGGGTTGTCAGATTTGGACTACGAGGAAAGTTAAACCCTCGATACGTGGGACCGTACGAAATATTAGAAAGGATAGGCGACATGGCTTACAGATTGGCCTTACCGCCTGACCTAGAAGGGTACACAATGTGTTCCATGTGTCAATGCTTAGAAAGTATGTCCGAGATCCGAATGAAGTCATTGCTCTTGAACCATTAGATGTTCAACCAAATCTTACTACAGTGGAAAAGCCAATAAAAGTTGTTGATTCTAAGGAGAAAATTTTGAGGAACAAGGTTATCAGATATGTTCGGGTACAGTGGACAAATCAAACAGAACGTGAAGCTACTTGGGAACTGGAGGAGGACATGAGATCCAGATATCCCGAGATATTTCAATAATTCAGGTAAATTTTCGAGGACGAAAATTCTTTTAGGGGGAGATAAATGTAATATACAAAATAATTTTAAGTGTAAGTGTTCACAAGCTACTAGATTCTAATATGCCTTTATGTTGATGTTAAAAATAGGTTAAGTTTGATCAATTTCGTGTTAGAACAAGATTGGCATCAATTGGATCAATTTTCTTAATTCTGCAATAAAGGCCGGCATCTCTGGTGAAGAACGCCGCCGGCCTAGGACTTAAATTTGCCAGCTTACTCTAATACATTGTACGCCTCTCCTGGAGAATCTACGCCGCCGGCGTACAGACGGCGTAGGATGGGAACAGTAGCGTTTTTCTTAACGCTGGGAGGAAAGCTGCCGGTTCATAGGGTTTCTTCTCAACCCGGCATAAAGCCGCCGGCGTAGGTCCAAGATTTGCCGGCGTATGAAGGGACGATTTGAATTCTGGAATCAAAGCCCGATGAACGCTGCCGGCTTCGTTAGATCTGGCCAGCGTATGGTGTAAGCCGGCAAAATCTGCAGGTACGCCGCCGGCGTATGACCAAATTTCTATAAATACGAGACGCGAAAATCATTTTCGACAGATTTTCTTTTGTCATTTCTCCTTCGTATAAGAGAGTTTGAAGCATTTTTGGAGATCTGGCTGGAGAATCATTCGGAGGGATTATAATTAAAAGTAAGTGATCTTAACCATCTCATTTGGATTATATACAAAATTTGTATAAGTCTCTTAGGGTTTGGATGAATATTTCATGAAGGATTTTGAAGAATAAACCCTAGCTCGTGTTTTGATCAGAATAGGAAGAGAAGAAACAAGTATTATACGTTCCATATCAGTAAGTATAAGTTTTGAATCCTTTTACAGCTTTGATATTTCGATATTGATCATATGATATGTTTTATAGGGTTTTGGTGAAGATTCTGATTTAAGGATTTGAAATATCCGTTCTTTGATATTATTGGAGGTGCTTGGGGTTATTGATCAGTATAATCGAGTTTGGAAGTTCTGTATCAGGTTAGTTTAGATAGGTTGTTTTATGTTAAGATATTGCGATCATGTCTGTTGATATATATATATATATATATATTGTAACAGGACATTGGAGTTGTGAAACTGTGTTGATGTGGATATAGGAATTGGTGGAGTTTGGGTTGACTTTGTGTTGTTGGTATCAAATTCTGAGGATTTGATTTGGATTCCTGAAATTTAGAAAGGTACGACCAATCCATTGTTTGATGTATGTGCTTGTAGATTAGAATTTTGTGAATGGATGTAGGAACAGAATTGCATAATGAACTTAATAAATATTCGGCTTAATAATTGTCTGTCTGGTTGTGGTTGGCTTTGACCAGTAGAGACCTGGCAGACAGTGATACTGGTGAGGCACCCTGATGATCTTAGTGTGAGGTTGTCCCGAGTGGACTCGTGCTAAGAAATGATTCCGGTAGAATTTAGGTGTTCAGGAATTGGGATGTTTGGGGAGTACCCACTCATCCATATATGTATATATGATTACTATTTTCAAATCAGTTGGTTGTTTTTATAGCAGAGTCTGAGTTACTCTGGGTTCAGGATTTATGTATACTAGATTCTGAACTGTGTTGTTTTGCTGACTAAAATAGATAATAAACTGTTGTATGCATTTAGTTTAGTTGCATTTATTTATACATGTTGTTTGTGCATAATCTTGCTTGAACTGGATTGGATATTATCGTACTGGGCTTCGCCGCTCATTCTATTATATTTCAGGTGCAGGTGATGATAATGTGATTTATGATCTTTCGGGTTTTGATATCATCTATGAGGATGGGGATGGCGTTAGCGGTCCTGACTACCCTGCTGATGACTAGTTGTATAGTCATAGATGATATAGGATGGATCAGAGAAGACTTTAATGATTGATTTATATTTTGTTTATTGAAATTTTAAGTTGTATTTGGAGTTTCATGTGGTGACAGTTTTAGGGCATGGTTTGACTTGTTGACCTGCAGTTATGTCAACAATGTCTAGTTTGTTGATTATGGGGATTATATTCTTATCATATGATTTATTTTATTGAGGACTACATTTTATATACCTTGTGAGTTATACAGGTGATATTCATATTGTTTGTGGAAATTATAGCCTTAGCGTGTTCTATTAAGAGAGAACACGTGACGGGTTGTAATGCCAACAGGTTAGGGCGTTACAGAAGCTAAGGCTCCCAATACTTGACCAAGATACCTTGTAAAGCTAAGGTTCCCAATACTTGATATTATTACATTGCTTATTATTATCTTGCTTTCTACCTTTTTCTTAGATTTTCATCATTTTCATATTATATGCTCATACACATGCGTCCTCATGATGATATTGTCTCAACAACATTTAAAGTGGAATTTTTCTTTAATGGAGGAACTTGGAACTAAAACTCTTTTATTATGTAACTAAGTCACTCAGTAAAGAAACTTGTCAACAACAACTTAAAAAAAGTATTTTTACAACTTCTTCTCAAACTTTTCCCAAAGTTTTCCTAAGTATCAATAAGGATAATTTTACCAAAGAAACAAAGAAAAATGAAACCAAACTCTCTTTACATACATCAAGATTTTGTTATCACCCACCAGGAAAAATTATTTCTACAACTTCTTTTTCAAACCCACCAAACTTTTCTTAAGTAACAATAAAAATGTTTTTTCTCAAAGAATTTATTAAAACTCAATAATAAGAATTATTTGATAAATAAATTTTTCTCAAAAAGCTTACTTGCAAGAATTTTTACCAAAAGTGATAACTAAACTAAGTTTTATAAGTTGAGATAAAATCAACTCACTAAATTATAACTCACACAGAAAATAAAAGTTTACCAAGGTTTCTAAATGATAAACTCATTTTCAAAGAAATAAAGAAATATAAACAGTAGAGGTTTCAAAAACAATAAATATTATAAAAAACTTAAGAAAATATTAAAACATGATTTCCTTCCAAATAAAATTGGTCAAAGAATTAAAAGACCAAGTTTTAGAAATAAATTTCATTTTTAAAAAAGCTGAAAAATGAAAATCAAAGTCATTTCTTTAAAAGAAAATATACACAACTCAAATTATTATAAGTTAGCAACAATTTAATAAAACTCTTGAAAACTTCATTCTTTTATCACTAAAAGGAAAATTTGTAAAAGACCAAAACTAAGGGAAAATTTATTTTAGAAAAGAAATTAGAAAACAAAATAAGAATATACTAATAATAATTCAAGAAACTATGAAATTCTTAGGAAAGAAATTATTAAGATACAAGTCGTCAACACTGCAAGACATTGTTTTACGAAATATATTCGTTGAGACAATACCATTAGAATCTTTCATACAATATGAGTTTATATAGATTCAAAGGATTATTCTAACTATACTACTATTTGCATTTTTTGTACAAGTATTTTTGGATAAGGAAAAGTTTGTAAATTTATGTTTTGAAAACTACAATTTTCATGATGAATTTGTACCCTATGGTTTTGGAACCCAAACGACCTTATATGACAAAAATAACCTTAGAAATGGATAGATCTTTTCGAATATGTATAAAACAATATATTATATATAAAGTTCCAAATTAAAATGAGCAATTATGGCCATTTTAAATTGAAATTTCATTCTATGTGATTTTTTACAAACATAGTGAAATAGAATTAGAAAGTTTTAAGCAGAATTTCTACGAAATACTCATCCTAGGTATTTCTTTTGTTTAGGTGACGTGGAATACGAGATTTCCCTTTCCGAGAATTACCACGACTAAAAAGATTACGAAATGGACAAGTGAGTTATTCCTCTTAATTTCGTTACTTGTTTGTACTTGTAAAGTAGTAGCATTAGTATGCTAAGAGAAGATAAAAATGGATATGTATGTGATTCTATGCCTATATGATGAAATGAGAATTAAAAATATCGCAACTTCAAACTGTCTGTTTAAGTGTTTTGTTTACTTACTTGTATGACTGCTTATTGTTTGCTAAATTGATTGATCGCCCTCTAATTAACCTAATAAGGTTTGGCTTAAGAAAATAAATGTTCACACATAGTATCCATCGAGTCACATTTCTTTCGGAAGGCTGCTACTCCTACGCGTAGAGTTGGATTGACTATTATCGTACTGGGACATAGGCCATGTTCCTTCCTAGAGAATCCAAAATCGCTTAGGGAATACGACTTTAGGTTTGAAGTTGAGCAACCGAATGCTTTGGGCGAGGGCCTGGGGATAAGTAGTTGAAGGTCGAGGATCTTTATCAACAATTCCCTAACCTTTGATACGGAGGGGTAAATCTATTTTCTATATAGTTTCTGGATAACCATATATATTTGTGTAATAACGTGATTGTTGTATTGTATGCATAGCATATGCATGAAAATTTAAATGAACTTGTTTGAAATCATGGTGTGAATGAAAAGGGATACCTCACTAAGCTAATTGTAAGCTTATACCCCCATAGATTTTGTTGAAACAGGTATAACGTGATTTTAATCGAAGATCACGACATTAAAAAGGTCATGAAAGGATGTTAAACTTTTATGAAGGCAGTAGGAACATAGGATGAAGTTACCTTGTAAGAATCCTTATATGTTGTATGCTATGCTAGTATTTTGGAAATTTCTAAGAAGTGTATTTATAGTGACTTGAAGACAATAGCGAGGTATGCCCCTGAGAATTGTAATCAACCATGTTTAAGTTTTATGATAAGTATTTTTTGTGCATTGTTACTTAGTTATTATCAATGTAAATTGCACTACTCCAATTCGTTCCTCTGGTTGTGATGTATGCCTTGTATACGATATGGAAGCCTTTGTGTGACTAAGGTAGTTATTCTTAGACTATAGTATTGTGTACGGTGAACTACCACGTTTAGAATACCCCTTGGAGCATAACATAATCAATACTAAACTAAATCATACAATGATTAGTTAATAATTCCTGCCTCAATCTACTTATCATAACTTCAATCATGTAAGTAAAACATATGCGCTTTCATATTTTATCTTTTCTTAAAATCTAGTGTCACTAAGCTACAAGCAAATACATAAGTACAAATGCGAGAGTTTAAACTCACTCGACCATATCAGAAGCTCTTACGTCAAAATAGTCCTCCGGGTGGGGTAGCTCGGACTCCACATCACTTATACAAAAGAAATACCAGAAATGAGTATTTTTTGGAAGATCTACTTAAACTTGCAACTCTATTCAACTATGTTTATCAAAATTCACATAGAGTAAAATTTCAACTTAAAATGGCTATAACTTGCTCATTTTAACTCGGAATTTCACATATTATATACTGATTTCTACCTACGTAAAAAGATCTATCCATTTCTAAGGTTATCTCCTACATATAAGGTCATTTGGGTTACTAAACACTTCGGTACAGATTCAAAACGGAATTTTTCAGATTTTGCAAAACAATTTTCCAATTAAACTTTACTCAAAAATCCTTTGGCAAAAACATAGGTATATAATATATATATATATATATATATGATTGAAAAATCCTTTTAATATATATATGAGCTCACTTTATATGCAAAAATTCTAATGGTAGTGTCTCAACAATTATTTTCATAAAACAATTCATTTTAAATTGTTGAAATTTAAACTTGACAAATCTCTTTTTAAAGTATTTTTAAAAAACTTTTTATTTTCCTAGGATATCATAATGAGTATACTCTTATTTTTTTTCTCATTTCTTTTTCCAAAACAAATAAATTTTTTTCCTTGACTTTGGTCTTTTACATTTTTTTACTTCTAGCGATAAAAGAACAAAATTATCAAAAAAAGTTTATTAAGTTATTGATAACCTATTTATAAATTTTTCTTTAGAATGGTTTTAGCAAATGAGTCCTTTCCTCTTATACCCTTGTTTATTAACTCTTTAAAAATAAATTTTTGTTGCTAAGCTTAGTCTTTTATTTCCTCTACTAATTTTATTTGAAAAGAAATCATCTTTATTGATAAAATCCTTTGTTTTTTTATCTTATCATATTTATATTTTTGTTATTTCTTTGAAAATAGACCCCTTCTTTAGAAAATTGAAAATCATTATTTTTCTAAGTGGGTCTAAATTTATGGGTTGATTTTATTTTAACTTTGAAAACTAGTTTGTTTCTTGTTTTTGTTATGGAGTTTGAAAAGAGTTTAATATTATTTTACTAAGACTTAGGTTACCATATTATGAAAAGATGGTGTTTATTTTTTTTATTTCCTTGGTAAAACTATTCTTGTTGTTATTTGATAAAACTTTGAGAAACTTGAGAAAATGTTGTAAATAATCCATTTTTATGTTGTTGATGATAACTCCTTTATTTAGTGAGAAGTTACATAATAGAAAATTTAGTTTCAAGTTCCTTTATTAAAGAAAGATTCTACTTTAAATTTAGTTGAGACAATATCATTATATAGATGCATGTATTATCAGCATGTAGAATGTAGATGATGAAAATATAAGATAAGAAGCAAGATAATATTAATAAGCAATATAGCATTAATAAACAAGATATTATAGTCAAGCATTGGGAACCTTAGCTTCATCAAGATAACCCGATCATGTATTGGGAGCCTTAGATTCATCAAGGCAACCCGATCGAATATGGGAAGCCTTAGCTTCATCGAGGCATCTCGGGACTATGTCCTCATAAAAAAAAAAAGAAAAGAAAAAGCAATAGTGAGCTTGTTAGTGAGAATTTAGGCTCTAAATATATATATATATATATAGATAGTAACATATATATAAAGTTAGGTTAGAAGCATGATAATAACAATAATAAGATCATAATAGCAAATCAACATAATATGAAATTAATTTATAAATAAGAACAAAACATGAACATAGTGTTGCTTCTATAACATTGGAATGTTTAAGAAACATATATCATGATCATGTTAAGTTACATGACATGGTTAAAAGAAATAGGTAAGAACTTTTACCTCAGAAGATGATATGGAAGTTGTAGTAGAAGAAAGGTTTGGTTAGTGTTTACGTGTGTAGGAATGTGTAGGAAAATTTGGTAGTAAAAAAAAAAAAAAAGAGAGATTTTGGTAGAGAGTATTTGAGGAGAGAATTTAGGAGAGTTTTATTAAAGTGAATGAGTGTGTAAAAGAATTGGAGGGAGAGGGATATTTATAGAATTTTTGGAGTGAATATTGTGTGAATTAAATAAATTGAAAAAGAAAATATAAAATAAAATGTGTGTGTGGGTAGTACATTGCTAACGTGATCAAGGAGGATAGGGGGAGAGATATTTTTTTATTTGTTTTGTATTTTTGTTAATTAAAAGTAATAAGATGTAAAGTTTGATGTGAATGAAGATGTATGAGAAAAGTAAAAAGTAGATAATAGGTATGGTAAAGTGTAGAAATAGGAGTAGAAAAAGTAGAGATATGTGAATAGTAATGAATAGTGTAGATAGTACTATGAATAATGGATAAGACAAATTAATACTGGTAGTAAAAAAATATGCGTAATTAAGCCATATCTGATATTTTTAGATACAAAAAAAATTATAAAACTGATATTTTTGAAATCCTTGTATTTTTACGAGTTTATTGGTATTATCGAAATATTTTTGCCATTGAGTGTACCAGAGCATGGTTTTCGAAAATTGATCCCGTTCGGATCTGAATGACACTAAGAATTATCAAATATGATATTTTTATGGATCCTTATATTATTACGAAGTATTATCCACTACTATCTTAACTTTGTTGCTTTGGGATTAGGAACATGGGATTGCCGGATCTAATCTATTAGGGTTTGATACGTATTTGTTGACCTTAGGGTTTCCGGTTGATTTCCAGTTTAGGGTTAAAATATAACCGTAGCACAAAATTTAGGAGATTACAGTGCATGCCCCATAACCACCTTCCCTACAACCTAGCTTTGTCCCCATGAGACCTATGTCACGAAGATATTCAAGGAGGGTCATATGGGCTCAATTAATATCAAAGAAAGCAAATTATGCGAGCTCCATGTTTTGTAACACGCCCTAATAGTCAATCCAAGATGCGAATTTAGTCTTCACAGAGGCATTTATTTGAAGTATTGGCATGTGTGCTATATGTTGAAGTTTTATTTAGTTGCTTTATTATAGATTTTGAAGAAGAATGGTGGATTGTGAATTTATGATCTAATCAAGCAAGTGAGAAAAAAGATTTTCTCTCAAAAGTTTTCCTCTCATCGGCATATAGCAAGAATTGATGAAAGTATGATGCATCTATTAGCTTGGTGATACTCAATCAAGAATAGAGTCAAGACCAACAAGTTAAATGCAATATAAGATTATATGAAGTGCCAATAAAATCAACTTACTAAGAAGGATTGTTTATATGAAGTAGAAATGAAAGATGAGTTCGTAGGAAGCATTCCAACACACTATTGTTTCAAGGGCAGCATAATTTCAATCTGAGACGATGTGCTCATCAGATTATACTGCATGAATGCCTCTTGATAGAATTCAATTATTTGACAATGTCGTACCAGATTTTTGCATTGTGAACTGTTAAAAAGAAATTTACACATCAAGCAGTGGTGCAACTAAGTTATAGCACACATGCACTGGGTAAGACTTTTATCTTTCGAAAAGGCTGAAATAATGCCAAACCCCTTCGATATAATCAGAAGGACTTTAGTCAGGAGGCAAAATGTAGATGATTAAATTTTGTTACAATAGCTTTAAGCTTAATTTTCATTTAAATTTAACTCTTTAGGCTAATGTAACAGGGCTTAAAGAGTTAAGTTTAGTTCAATTGGGATGATCAAGGGAGTTTTAGCATGCAAGGCTTGGAGTAGGAACTAATGGAATTAGCCTGCCTAATTCTAACATTTGTCAAATTGGCTCATAGACATTACAAATGAAGCCTTCAATGGGCCTAGATACACAGGGGAGCCCACTTCTATATCCATTTATGAGAGGAACTCATCTTATCCGTTGGTCGTTTGTCTCAACAGATGAACAACATTGATGGCTAGATCTCTATAAATACCCTTAATCTCCATCTCATTTGGAGGATTGGAAATCTTGGAAAAATACCGTCGTGCTATCAGATTTTTGTTTTAGTAAATTAATTACTTGGCTCACTTAAGAATGCATACGACATTCGTGGTGAGGTTGATACTTCTTAGCTCCCTCATTTGTCAAACATGTGTTAGAGCCTATTGGGATTGCCTACTCTTCCTCCCTATGCGATTCTTTCTTGATCATCCTTGCACGTGTTGTTTCCTTAGATCACGCGTAGCGCGATAGTCACATGACACATACGTGATCGTTGCATCCGGAATCATACCCACACAAATGACCAAAAGAAAAATAATAAGATTAAAATATTCTTAACAAAGTCAATCCATGAACAATGGTCGATTGGATTTGTGACAAAGAAAAAGCCACTGTGATGCGCGGTTATGTGATGGTGCATGTGGAATATTTACGATGAAATGATCTAAATTTAAATTCTAGTTAATTTCCATGTGTTTGTTTATTTATCTTAATTGTTGAATTAAATGAGCATGATGTTTATGATAGTTGTGTTGGTAATAGTTTAAATGTGTTATTTTGCATATGCAGTGAAATTAATATTTTTGTTTTATATGTATTAATGTGTGTGTAGTATAATTATTAATTGTGTCTTTTATATATTAAGGTGTTAAGTTGAGTTTAGATTTATAAAATCAACTTTGGTTTTGCTTAAGGTTAGTTGATAGAAGTTCTTAGTAGTTAAGTTAGTAATTAGGCTTAAATAAGCCCCAAATGAACCTCAAATGAAGCTCAAATTCACCCAAAATGCAAACTAAAGTTGCATATGCCTTAAAAGTTACTTTTTAGATAAGTTTAAACCTCAAATTTGCCTAATTAGACTCCTTTTTGGGGCAGGCTCCCTTTCATACGAATTTCTTTTTTTTTTTTTTCTTTCTTTCTTTTCTCTTCCTCTTTCATTTCAATTTCCAAGTTCAAGTCAAGAACAATATCAAGCTTTAAAAATCAAAGTTCTCTCCAAGACAAGGCATATACATGTGAGTTGATTTAAGTATGATTTTTGTTTTGTTTTCATTTCTTGTAGTGGTTATGTGAAATATTGGATGAAATGAGTTTAAATGCTATCTAAATTACTTTTTCATGCATTGAGATTAGCTAGGAATGTGTTTTGTGAGTGTGTGAGTTTGTTCATGTATTGTGGAAGTGATATGAAGTGTTGGGAGGAAATGAAGATAGTTTGTGTAGGAAAGTTGAGAATGAATGGAAGTGGAATTGGAAGTGATCAAATGTGTTGATTTCATGTTTTGAGTTGTTAGGATTGAGTAGTGTAGATAGGAGTGAGTATATGAAGTTAAAAATGTGGTTGAAAAGATTTAAAAGTATTATAGGTTAGAAAATTTCGAACTGGAAAACAGGAGATTGTGTTCTATCGAATAGGTCTGTTTTGAACGTACGCTGGCATCTAGGAATTCAACGCCGCCGGCGTAGATGTAGCGTTGGAACCAAATTCTTCAACGCCACTTTGGAACACCGCCAGCTTTTACAATAAATTTTGCTAGCGTTTGTTCTTCAGAACATACGCCGGCAATTTGAGTTTAAGCCGCCGGTGTAGGGTCAAAGGCTGCCAGCGTATCCATGTACACTGCCGGTTTGTACATCTCTGGAAGTTTTGGATAATTTGGATTTGTATTCTACACCGGCTCAAAGCCGCCGGCGTAGAATGAAGGCAGTCGGCGTACTCTTGAGCACTGCCAGCATTGGTAGTGTTGATTTTCATAGTGTTGAACACCGGTTCAAAGCCGTCGGCTTTGAATGCCAGCGATCCCCTGCGCTTTTGAATTTTAAAAACTTTCTTCAAAATTTTCCGAAGTTTGATATATGATCAATTAAGTATTTGTTAAGCAATCTAGAATATAATAGGATGTTTAAATGCTTTATTATGACTTTGTATTAAATTATTTGAATTTCTTTGATTAATTGTATATATGAGTTAAATAAACATGTTTTATGCATGAATTTGATATTTAGACTCTATGCAAAGTTTAATGAATTTCCTTGTATATTGATCTAGGATTGTGATATATATATGTATGTATGTATTTGTGAATGAGGAATCTATACTTATTTATTGATTATTTGATATTCCTATTTCAGTTAAGGATTCTTCGGTTAGTTCTTCACCGAGAGATCATAGTAATATACTCGGGTTCAGGTACGCAATAATGTTTGATGTTTGCTAGGAATAGGCATTCCTAATTGACTTAATTTGATTCGGCTTAATATTTGAATGAATTGGATGTCTTTACGCTGTTTAATCTGGTCCGAGGAGCAGCAAACCTGTCATGATGCAATGACATGTTAGTTAGGCGCTTAACCAAGTCATGATGCAATGACTTTACCATGATGCAATGGTACGCTATGATGCAATAGCGATTCTTTTGGTTAAGTGGGTAGCCGATAGGGGGAATAGTATCTGAGTAACGTTTGCTTAAACTTAGGGGGAAATACCATGATTTAGTTCAAAGTTTATGGGAACTTGTGAACTAGGCTCATGTTATGGACTGAGTTTAAGTAGAGTCGGGCAACGGCTTTTGAACCCTAAATGAAGCTATTATCTTCATGAAATAGATATAGGAGATATAAGTATTCGGACTGCTTATATCAACCCCTGAGCAGCTGCTGTTACTCAGGATCCCTGAATTCCCGAAGCGTGACCGGGGTTTGAATACCCTGTTGATTTGTGAAAGAAAATGTAATAAAGATAATCACTTGTCTTCTAATGATCATTACATTGCTTGATGACTTGTTTTGCATTGTTATTGTGTACTGGGCCTTGGCTCACTTTTGCTGCTTTGCAGGTATTGGAGACGATTTTATGATGATTTGGGCTATGGGTCCGATTTCGAGAGATTCTGGATGAGTGGGACGAATAGGACTCGAACACCCTGGACTTTTGGAAGAATTTTTGCTAAGGAAAAGTTATGTATAGAAGGCTTGATAGTTAAGCCTATTTTTGTAAAGACCTTAAGATCCTCTAGGATTCTTTTTTTAAGAAAACATGTAATTTTGTAGTGTCTTGTATTGACACTAAACAGTGTTTATATGATGTAAATGTATGTATAGATTGCTTTTGTTAGCAATCTTGTTTTTTAAAAGTTCTTTAAATTATAGTGGTTTTGATCAAACAATTTTCATAAACTGTTAGTTTTAGGACAACCTTACATATAATGTGAAAACGTTATATGTGGTTGGGGACTCGGTACTCTAAGTCTCGGGATTTAGAGGGTCGGGTCTTTACAGATGGTATCAGAGCTATGTTTATGAAATTGTTTGATTAAATAGTGGTGACTTGACCTTAGATGCGGTGAGTTTAGTTAGACATATATAGGACTTGTTTATATTAAGTTTATGTTTGAATGTCTAATTGGTTATTAATTGTTTTGATATTGATTTGACATTGTAAAATTATTATATGTCATACATATGTTGCATGTTTGTTTAAAAGATGGATAGGTCACGAAGAGTAACCGACAATCTTCGGAAAGAGAAAGTATGCCACCTCCTTCTCAGTCTACTATTTCAGCTTCTGCATCAGCTAGTATTCCAGCTTCTACTTCGACTCCATCACCGGCTTCGGCTTCTACTGCACCAAATCCACAGCCTCCTCAAATGCCAGCATATCCAGCTATGCCTCAGATGCCTACGGAGATCCGAATAATGTGTTCACTATGTTTCGAGATATGTTTGCAATAGTTCAACAGTACCAACAAATGATGTATCAACAACAACAACAATTTATGCAGCAATATCATCCACCAACTGTGAGAGAAGAACCACAAGTACCAATGGGAGACCGGAATGATCAAGTCAAGTTGCATGATTTTGTCAGACTGGTACCTGATTTTGATGGAACTGCTTTGGATCCGACTAGAACGGAAGGTTGGATAGTGGAGCTGAGAAAGCATTTGCAGCTTGTGAAGTACCTGAGCATAGGAAAGTTGATTTGGCTATATATATGTTGAAGGGAGATGCATATAATTGGTGGAGATTGAATAGTGAAGGATATGTAAGACCGATACCATGGAACAGATTTAAGGAAGCCTTTTTCTTGCAATACATTCCATCCACAGTGCGAGAACAAATGATATCGAGTTGGTTAAGTCTAAGGCAAGGAAATAAAACTGTTGAAGAATATCATGCAGAATATTGCAGATTGCTTAGATTTGCGGTACAAGTTACAATGATGAGAGTATGAAGGTTCAAAAGTTTCAAGATGGCTTGAACATGGAGATTAAGAGTGAGGTAAGAAGTTTCAATTGTCAACACTGTCTGAAACAGTAATCAAGGCAAAGTTAGTGGAACAAATTAATAATGAAAATAAAGCTCAGAGGGATAGACGTGCTACATTTATGGGCAAGAGATCGGTGACATCATACACTCCTTATTCAAGGTTTGGTAATGTTAACAAAGGCAAGCGACCATATTGGGTAAGAAACCAAGTTCGGGACAAGTGGTGAAGACTTCTATGCCATCCATTCCATTTGATAGGCGATGCCCTATATGTTTTGGGCCTCATGAATCATTTCAATGTAAGTGGACTCCTGGAGCTTGCTTTGCATGTGGGAAAGTAGGTCATAAAGCTTCTGAGTGTCCTGATCCTAAATTGAAGCCCATCTTTGTGCTCATTGTCAACAAAGAGGTCATCATGTGGCGAATTGTAAAGAAAAGCCTAGGAATGAAGGACCGAACTTTGGAAAGGGAATGACAGCTGCTAGAGTATTTGCTTTACAACAATGTGAGAAAGCTCCTTCGGTTGATACACTGGCAGGTATAATACAGATTGCAAATCATCCTGCATATACTTTAATTGACACTGGTGCTACTCATGCATGTATTGCTGAAAGCTTTGTGAATGAGTGTGGTTTGTCTTCTGAAGTGTTGTATGATAGAGTGATGAGTGTAAATACTCCTTTTGGTGTGCAATCCAAAGAGCCATGTGTATGTAGGAATGTTGATGTTGTGATTTCTGATGAAAGCATGCCAATAGATATGTTAGTTCTGCCTTTAATCGATTTTGATGTTATTCTTGGAATGAATTGGTTAAATCTTTACAAAGCTATGATAGATTGTAATAAAGCGGAAGTAAGTTTTGAGTTGGAAGGTAGAAGACTGCTTCATGTGTTGGAAAGAAGGAGACCGAAGTATGTATTCTATGGAATTGTGGGAGAAGGATATGAGAACTACAATGGGTAGTGAAGAACTCCGAGTTGATATGGTGCCAGTAGTAAGGGAATTTATTGATGTTTTTCCTGATGAATTACCCGGTTTGCCACCGGATAGGGAGATTGATTTTGGGATTGATTTGATACCAGGGACTACACCTATTTCTAAAGCTCCATACCGTATGGCTCCGGCCGAGTTGAAAGAATTGAAAAGCCAGTTGGAGGAATTACAAACTTAGGGTTTATTCGTCCAAGTATTTCTCCTTGGGGTGCTCCGGTATTATTTGTTAAGAAGAAAGATGGAAGTCTAAGAATGTGTATAGACTATAGAGAATTAAATCAAGTGACAATCAAGAACAAGTATCCACTTCCTCGAATTGATGATTTATTTGATCACTGAGAGATGCTGCATTATTTTCCAAGATAGATTTGAGATCCGGATACCATCAACTCAAGATTAAGCAACAAGATATATCCAAGACTGCTTTCAGAACAAGATATGGACATTTTGAGTTTATGGTTATGCCTTTCGGTTTAACAAATGCCCCAGCAGCTTTTATGGATTTGATGAATAGGGTATTAAGGATTATCTGGATCATTTGTAATAGTCTTCATTGATGATATATTGGTGTATTCAAAGAATGTGGAAGAACATGAGAAACATTTGAGACTTGTTTTACAAAGATTGAGAGAGAGGAAGCTTTATGCTAAATTTAGCAAGTGCAAGTTTTGGTTGAGAGAAGTTGCATTCTTGGGACATATCATTACAAAAGAAGGAATATCTGTTGATCCGGAAAAGATTAGAGCGGTATTGGACTGGCCACCACCACAAGTGTCACTGAAGTACGAAGTTTTCTGGGTTTGGCAAGCTATTATAGAAGATTTGTACAAGGTTTTTCCAAAATTGCTTCACCATTAACTAAGTTGACAAGAAAATATGTGAATTTGATTGGGATGAAGATTGTAATCAGAGTTTTCTTGAGCTGAAAGAACGATTGGTTTCTGCACCGATTTTGGCACTACCAGTTAGAGAAGAGTTCGTGATTTATAGTGATGCTTCACTTCAAGGACTCGGATGTGTTTTGATGCAAGATAATCGAGTTATAGCTTATGCCTCAAGACAATTGAAACCCCATGAGAGGAATTACCCAATTCATGATCTCGAGCTAGCCGCGGTGGTATTAGCATTGAAGCTTTGGAGACATTTATTTGGTGAAAAGTGTAAGATATTCACGGATCACAAGAGTTTGAAATACATTTTCACTCAAAAGGAATTGAACATGCGACAACGAAGGTGGTTGGAGTTAATCAAAGATTACAATGTTGAAATTTTGTATCACCCGGGAAAAGCCAATGTGGTAGCAGATGCGCTCAGTAGAAAGAAACCAATGAATGTGGAATCTCTGGTTACTACTCAACGGGAATTACAAGAAGATCTTCAAAGGATGAATATTGAGATAGCATGGAAAATGTTGACATTATGCTAGAGTTTATCATTGCAACCAACGATTCTGGATCAAATCAAGCAAGGACAACTTGAAGAACCTGGAAGCCAGAAATTGAAAAGTGAGATAGGTAAAAAGAGGAGAAAAGAGATGAGGATTGATGATAAAGGTATTATCAGGTTTAAGGATAGAATTTATGTACCCGAGATCTATGACTTGAGACACCAAATTATGAAGAAGCGCATTCCTCCTCATATTCAATTCATCCTGGAAACACAAAGATGTATCGAGACTTGAAGCGACATTTTTGGTGGGAAGGAATGAAGAAGGATATTGCAAGATTTGTTTCTAAGTGTTTGGTATGTCAACAAGTGAAGATCGAGCATCAACGACCTGGAGGAGAATTGCAACCATTAAGAATTCCGGAATGGAAGTGGGATGAGATAACTATGGATTTTGTGACGGCTTTACCAAAGACAGTAGCCAAGAATGAAATGATTTGGATCATCGGATCGACTCACGAAATCATCACATTTCATTCCACTGAGAGTCGGGTATTCACTTGAAAAATTGGCTCAGATTTATATTCGAGAGATAGTGAGATTACATGGTATACCATGACCATCACTTCAGATAGAGATACTAGATTTGTCAGTCGATTCTGGAAAAGTCTTCATGAAGCTCTTGGACAAAGTTACAATTTAGTACAGCTTTTCATCCACAAACTGACGGGCAATCAGAAAGGACGATTCAAATTCTTGAAGATATGCTTAGAGCTTGTGCATTAGATTTTGGAAGGAATTGGGATGAACACTTACCTCTGGTTGAATTTGCTTACAATAATAGCTATCAGGCATCGATTCAGATGGCTCCGTATGAAGCATTATATGGGAGAAAATGTAGATCTCCTTTACATTGGGATGAAGTGGGCGAGAGAGTGTTGATTGGTCCTGATTTGGTACAACAAGCAGTTGATAAGATTCAAATGATCAAACAGAGATTGAAAGCTGCTCAAGACCGATATAAAAGTTATGCCGATTTGAGAAGAAGACCTTTGGAGTTTTTGGAGATCATGTGTTTCTCAAGATATCCCCGAAAAGGAGTTTTTAGATTTGGTGTGAGGAGCAAATTGAATCCAAGATACATTGGGCCATATGAAATTTTGGAACGAATGGGCCATTAGCTTATAGATTGGCGCTACCACCAAGTTTGTCAGGTGTTCATAATGTTTTTCATGTGTCTCAGCTTAGAAAATGCATATCTGATTCCGACGCAATATTGGACACAAATCAACCAGAGATACTACCAGATTTGACTACTGAGGAGAAACCGATTAGAATTTTGGGAAAAATGGACAAAGAATTGAGGAATAAAGTCATACCGATGGTAAAAGTCCAATGGAGTAACCAATCTGAAAGAGAAGCGGTTTGGGAAGTGGAGAGCATAATGAGACAGAATATCCTGAACTTTTTGAGTAAGAAGGTGAGTTAAGTTTCGGGGACGAAACTTCTTGAAGAAGGGAAGAATGAAATGATCTAAATTTAAATTCTATTTAATTTCCATGTGTTTGTTATTTATCTTAATTGTTGAATTAAATGAGCATGATGTTATGATAGTTGTGTTGGTAATAGTCTAAATGTGTTATTTTGCATATGTAGTGAAATTAATATTTTGTTTTATATGTATTAATGTGTGTGTAGTATAATTATTAATTGTGTCTTTTATACATTAAGGTGTTAAGTTAAGTTTAGATTTATAAAATCAACTTTGGTTTTGCTTAAGGTTAGTTGATAGAAGTTCTTAGTAGTTAAGTTGTAATTAGGCCTAAATAAGCCAAATGAACCAAATGAAGCTCAAATTCACCCAAAATGCAAACTAAAGTTGCATATGCCTTAAAGTCTTTAGATAGTTTAAACTAATTTGCTAATTAGACTCTTTTTGGGGCAGCCTTCCTTTCATACGAATTTTCTTTTTTTCTTTCTTTCTTTTCTCTTCTCTTCATTTCAATTTCCAAGTCAAGTCAAGAACAATATCAAGCTTTAAAATCAAAGTTCTCTCCAAGACAAGGCATATACATGTGAGTTGATTTAAGTATGATTTTTGTTTTGTTTTCATTTCTTGTAGCGGTTATGTGAATATTGGATGAAATGAGTTTAAATGCTATCTAAATTGCTTGTTCATGCATTAAGATTAGTTAGGAATGTGTTTTGTGAGTTTGTGAGTTTGTTCATGTATTGTGGAAGTGATATGAAGTGTTGGGAGGAAATGAAGATAGTTTGTGTAGGAAAGTTGAGAATGAATGGAAGTGGAATTGGAAGTGATCAAATGTGTTGATTTCATGTTTTGAGTTGCTAGGATTGAGTAGTGTAGATAGGAGTGAGTATATGAAGTTAAAAATGTGGTTGAAGAAGATTTAAAATTGTTATAGGTTAGAAAATTTCGAAGTGGAAAACAAGAAATTGTGTTCTGTCGAGTAGGTCTGTTTTGATCGTACGCCGGCATATGAGAATTCAACGCCGCCGACGTAGAGGCAGCGTTGGAAGCAAATTCTTTAAAGCCACTTTAGAACACCGCCAGCTTTTACAATAAATTTTGCCAGCGTTTGTTCTTCAGAACGTACGCCGGTAATTTGAGAGTTTAAGCCGGCAGCGTATCCATGTACACTGCCGGTTTATACCTCTTTGGAAGTTTTGGAAAATTTGGATTTGCATTTTACACCGGCTCAAAGCCGCCAGCGTAGAATGAAGGCAGCCGGCGTACTCTTAAGCGCTGCCAGCGTTGGCATTGTTGATTTTCATAGTGTTAAACACCGGTTCAAAGCCGCCGGCTTTGAATGCCTGCGTATCCTCTACGGTTTTGAATTTTAAAAACTTTCTTCAAAATTTTCCGAAGTTTGATATATGATCAATTAAGTATTTGTTAAGCAATCTAGAATATAATAGGATGTTTAAATGTTTTATTATGACTTTGTATTAAATTATTTGAATTTCTTTGATTAATTGTATATATGAGTTAAATAAACATGTTTTATGCATGAATTTGATATTTAGACTCTATGCAAAGTTTAATGAATTTCCTTGTACAATTGATCTAGGATTGTGATTATATATATATATATGTATATATTTGTGAATGAGGAATCTATATTTATTTATTGATTATTTTGATATTCCTATTTCAGTTAAGGATTCTTCGATTAGTTCTTCACCGAGAGATCATAGTAATATACTAGCGGGTTCAGGCACGCAATAACTTGTTTGATGTTTGCTAGGAATAGCATTCTTAAATTAACTTAATTTGACTCGGCTTAATATTTGAATGAATTGGATGTCTTTTACGCTGTTTAATCTGGTCCGAGGAGCAGCAAACCTATCATGATGCAATGACATGTTAGTTAGGCGCTTAACCAAGTCATGATGCAATGACTTTACCATGATGCAATGGTACGCTATGATGCAATAGCGATTCTCTTTGGTTAAGTGGGTAGCCGATAGGGGGAATAGTATTTGAGTAACGTTTGCTTAAACTTAGGGGGAAATACGATGATTTAGTTCAAAGTTTATGGGAACTTGTGAACTAGGCTCATGTTATGGACTGAGTTTAAGTAGAGTCGGGCAACAGCTTTTGAACCCTAAATGAAGCTATTATCTTCATGAAATAGATATAGGAGATATAAGTATTCGGACTGCTTATGTCAACCCCCTGAGCAGCTGCTGTTACTCAGGATCCCTGAATTCCCAAAGCATGATCCGGGGTTTGAATACCCTCCTGTTGATTTGCGAAAGAAAATTTAATAAAGATAATCGCTTGTCTTCTAATGCATTTCATTGGACTTATGTTGGCTTGATGACTTGTATTTGCATTTGTTATTGTATACTAGGCTTTTGACTCACTTTTGCTGCTTTGCAGGTATTGGAGACGAATTTTATGATGATTTGGGCTATGGGTCCGATTTCGAGAGATTCCTGGATGAGTGGGATGAATAGGACTCGAACACCCTGGACTTTTAGAAGAATTTTTGCTAAGGGAAAATTTATGTATAGAAGGCTTGATAGATAAGCCTATTTTTGTAAAGACCTTAAGATCCTCTAGGATTCTTTTTTATTTAAGAAAACATGTAATTTTATAGTGTCTTGTATTGACACTAAACAGTGTTTATATGATGTAAATGTATGTGTAGATTGCTTTTGTTAGCAATCTCGTTTTATTAAAAGTTCTTTATAATCTTATAGTGGTTTTGATCAAACAATTTTCATAAACTGTAAGTTTGAGGACAACCTTACATATAATGTGAAAATGTTATATGTGGTTGGGGACTCGGTACTCTAAGTCTCGGGATTTAGAGGGTTGGGTCTTTACAATATTTACGTGAGAAAGCTTGGAATCCATACTTTCTTCTTCTTCTTAAGCTTGGAATCCATGCTTTCTTCTTCTTCTTCTTCTCCTTCTTCTTCTTCTTTCCTTTTTTTTTTTCAAATAACAAACTAATTTATATATATTTTTTCTCAACTTTCTCTAACCTTTTATATTAATTATTTATATATAATTACAAGGTTTATTTGTGCATTCCTAAATTCCCATCCATCCATGCACTTCCATCTCCAATGCCTTATAAAAACTGTTAATTGGAGGTTATTATTCGATTAATATCCAATACTTAGACTAATGATTGCTGCCTATCTCTCTGTGTTCCTCCCCCTTATCCGCTTATTTAATATGGAACAATATGAAGCTTTTCCTTTGATTGGTTTGATTTTTTTCCCTCAAATTAATACGATAAATTTGTTCCACTTATTTATCTACATTATTAAATTAAGAGACACGCTTTGGTCTTTTATTATTTATATTTATATTTTATTTATTAATTATATAGTGATCGTAAAAATCATACTCCTTTTTAAAATAATAACAAATCCCTCCATAAAACCAATAACTCTTCTTTAAAACAACAACTGCTCCATCATTTTTTCTTTTTCAAAATTTAATATTGTTTAATGTGTTTTTTAATATTTTATTATTCTGTGACTTTCTTCTCATATAAAATATTTAAATTAAAGTACTAACTACCCTCATATAGTAAAATTGAAACTAATGGCTCATTCAGTTGGTATAAGAGGGGAATTGAATCTCAATCGGAATCTAATAGAGTTGTAATATCTATCATAATTTTTGCTTGATATAAAAAATAAATAAAATAAGGAATTATAGGAGTAAAAGCGAAATATATATAGTATACATTGTCTATATTATAGATAGATGATAATTATATTGGTATTAGATTTGAGACAGCTTTATGATAAAAATTGAAAATAAAACACTTAATAATAATTCATATATGCGGGGTTATGAATTGCAATTCATTATTTTGTGTAATAGCTTATTATGAATTATCATTTGCCTTAATTAAAAACCAAAATAACAACTTTACTTAGAATATGAAATCATAAAAAGCCGTTCTCCTTAAGTGAATGAGTTGTAATTGTTGGAAGCTTGTTATGATCTTTTTTGTTTCTTGGTGGTTGTTATGATATAACTATACGGTGATTTTCATAATTTATCAATATATGCTTAATCAATTGTTCACAATGCGAAAAAATAAATAAAAAAAACAACAACAACAAAAAGTAAAAACAAAACAAAAAGACAAAAAAAAAACCACTCCAGTATAATCTTTTTTTTGTTATCTTTTTATCATTGATTACTTAATACTGCATATTTTATTATAACTTTTTAGTTTATAATAAATTTAAATTTAATTGAAAAATATAAATAATGACATAGAATTACCTAAAATTGCATATGATTCTAATACAAAATCCCACCTTATAATACTATTTGCCAATTTATAGCTCTTGTAGAATTTTTAGGTGATTTCTTTTTTAGTTCTCTTTGTAAGAATTTCTACATGATAAATTGTTTCATTAAATTATGTTTCAAGATCTTTGAACTTCATGATTTTCACAACAATCAAATGAATAACATGTGTACCTTTATCTATAGCCGGAGTAATATCTTGAATTTGAAGAACAAGAATACGAATACTTTAATTTCTTCAAGATCACCTTATCCCTCCAATCCTACCTTATATCTCCAAGGGAATATAATTTCTCTCTCTTAACCTTTCTAAATTTTGATGGAGTAATTGTGAAAAGAGCATAATATTTTTTTTTTAATTTTCACATATATATAACAGGTAGAGAGAGGACCATACCTCTTCACAAACCGTTACTAGATGTTTTCCATCAAGACACCTTTTTATGAAAAATCATAATTCTTCTGCCAATGGACATGTTTCTTGTATATAAAACAATGTGACTTTTCTTGAAGGGGTAAGAGTTGTAACTCTTCACAAAAGGCATTATTATTTTTGAAAAGTCATGACTCTTCTCAATAAAAGTCACATATTGGCCACAATTTCTTATATTCTCCCACTTGGCCCATATATGTTCTTTAATGACTTAGAATAAATATAATTTGCACAATAACATTATTCTAAGTCGTTATCATATTGATTGTATCATTATATTATTAAATTAAAAATTAGCTAGAGTCATGGTGGTTATATGTCATTATCTCGACAGTCCCTTCCATGTACTACATAATTAATCTCTAATTTAACCTTAACTTAATGAGGAGATAAATAAAGATTTAACTTTAATGTCTTTATGAAGACAATTCCTATTAACATAATTCTATTACAAATCATGTATATAATATAGAAAAATAGGAAATATCAGAAACACTATAATTGAGCTCGAAAGTATCATTTAAACAAATATAAAAATCTTTAATTAGGACATCCTATAATACCCATTCTTTCAACATGCTCTCTAAAAATATTAGGTGCTAATCCTTTTGCTAATGGATCTGCAACCATCAATTTTGTACTAATATGTTTGATTGATACTCTTTGTTTCTGAACTTCTTCTTTAACGGAAAAAGTATTTGATCTCCATGTGTTTTGCATCCTTTGAATACTTTTCGGCGTTTGAGAAAAAGATTGCAGTGGAGTTGTCACAGTAAATTTTCAGTGGCCTACTAATAGTGTTAATAACTTAAAGCCCTAAAATAAAATTCCACATCCATAAGTCATGAACTATGGCCTCAAAGCAAGCCCCAAATTCTGCTTCCATAGTTGATGCATCAATGATAGAATGCTTCGCACTCTTCCCTGATATTGCCCCTTTAGCTAATAGAAACAGGTAACCAAATGTGGATTTTCTTGTATCAACACATCCAGCATAATCTGAATGTGAATAACCAACCACCTCTAACTGATCGGACCTTCTATAAGTGAGGATGTGGTCTTTTGTTCCTTGCAAGTATCTCAAAACCTTCTTGGCAGCCTTCTAGTGATCCAATCCTGGATTACTTTGATATCTACCCAACATCCCAACACTGAAACTAATGTCGGGTCTAGTACAAGTTTGAAGATACATCAATCTCCAACAACAGATGCATAAGGAATTGTTGCCATTTGTTCTCGTTCCAAATCATTCTTTAGACATTGCATACTACCAAATTTATATCCTTTTTGAATTGGAACTATACCTACTGAACATTTTTCCATTTTATATCTTTCTAGAACTTTGTTGATAAAAGCCTTTTGGGATAAGCCTAACAATCCTTGTGATCTATCATAGAATATTTCAATTCCTATCACATATGTTACCTCTCCCATATCTTTCATTTCAATGTTCTTAGAAAGAAAATTATTAGTTTCATGTAATAAACGAAGATCATTAGTAGTAATTAGGATATCATCAACATATAGAATTAAGAAAACAAACTTATTCACATTAACCTTCATGTATATACACCGATCAACGGTGTTTTCTTTAAAACCAAAAAAATTTATGGTATCATTAAACTTAAGATACCATTAGCGAGAAGCTTAAGTCCATATATTGATTTCTTAAGTTTACATACCATATGCTCCTTTCCTTTAGTTGAGAAGCCTTCAAGTTGGTCCATATAAACTTCTTCTTCTAAATCTCTATTAAGAAAGTCAGTCTTAACATCCATTTGGTGTAACTTTAGATCATAATGAGAAACCAAAGCCAAAATGATCCTAGGTGAGTCTTTCTTTGAGGCCAGTGAAAAAGTATCTTTATAACTAATGCCATCCTTTTGAGTGAAGCCTTTGGCAGTAAGTCTAGCTTTATGTAGTTCAACATTACCATTTGAGTCTCGCTTTGTCTTAAAAACCCATTTATAACCAACTCTTTTACATCCTTTTCGTAATTCAACGAGTTCCCAGACTTGGTTTTGATCCATAGATTTCAACTCATCTTTCATGGCATTTACCCACTTAATAGAATCATTACACTCCATGGCTTGTGAGAATGAAACTGGATCATTGTCAATCTGTATGTCAAGTTTTGACTCTTGTAGATAAACCACATAATCATCAGGAATAGCATATCTTCTCTCTCTTTGAGATCTTCTTAATGCTATTTCATATGGTTCCTCTACTATAGGGGTATCACTTATAACTTCATGATGTGTTTGATCCATTACTTATTGTTCTTCACTTTGGTGAAGTTCTACAATATTAGGATCAATTGGCTTAAAAGGTAAAAGTATGGGTGCAAACCCCTAATTTTTAGGGTAAACTTGAGCTTAAACCCTAAACCAAAAAGTCAACCGGAAACCCTAAGTTAACAAGTTCCTAGGAAACCCTAGCAGTTTAGATCCGGTAACCTCGTGTTCTTAAACCAAGAAGTTAGAATATGAGTGAAGAGTGTAGATTGATTCGTAATAATATTAGGATGCTTAAAAATATCAAATTAGCGAATTTTCGACCTATTTCGAACCCGATCAAATACAAACTTTGAAAAGCATGTCCCAAGGCTTGAGATATTAAAAATATGTTATTAGTACCATTGGATTCGTAATTTCATAAGATTTCTAAATATATTCGTTATATAATTTTTCGGGTTATAAAAGTTACAGTTATAGTCTTTTATCGTATTTTCTTTACTACCGGTACTTTAATTATCTAATCTACTTTTTTATTTCTAATCAATTATTCATCAAGTACAACCACCCATACGCTATTCTTACATCCTTACAACCTATTCTTATAATATTTCATCATTTTCTTTACATTTACTTTTTCCAATACAACTTTTATTACTAAAATTACTTAATTTAATTTTAAAACTTACACAACACAACACACATATCCCTCTCTCTCTCTTCCTTGAACCGGCGCCTCTCTCCCTCTATTCTCTTTCAATTTATTTATTTATTTTTCTTTTATTACACAAACTCTAATTCCATTCCCTACATATACTCCTTTATGCTTTTCACTTTCACTTTTCACTTTCTCTCTTTTCTCTCTAAAACAAACCCTTGAAATTTTTTTCTCTCTCTCCCTTTCTCTCCATGTCGTGACACTCAACACACTCACACACTCTCACAACATTTTTTCCTTTCAAGTTTTCTTGTTCCAAACCATTAATAGGTAATAGATCTATACCCTACTACATTAAAAACATGTGATGGCAAGATCATTCATGTGTGATTCTACTCAAAAATCCACATGAGCTTTAAGCTAGGGATGTGGAAACACTTGAACATGAGGTCCTTGCCATCACAATGTTATAGATCTTGTTATTTAAGTTGTTTTTGCTATCATTATGCTTTGTTTTTTAGTTATGTTGTTATTATTATTATTATTTTGTGCATTTATTCATCATTTAACCATATCAACATAATGATCATAGTGCATTTGCATTTATGATTAGTATAATAAACTTGATCTAGTTGTTTTGAGTTCATAAATATCTTAGGTTTTTGTTTTATGTACATAAAGGACTTGTAATAGCATGATAATAGTAGGAAAATGTTAGAAAGTTTAAGATCTATTTTGGTTTCAACAAAAAATGGATCTTTGAAATTCAGATGAAAAAGGAACTCTATTTAGAAAAGCTATTTTTCAACTTCAAAATGAGTATTTTTATTAAAAATGAAAGGCTTAGAGAATAGGTAACATAAGGAATGGTTTTGATAAGTAAAGCTTAGGACTACTAAGAGATATTTTCAAAATAAGAAAAGTTTACAAAAGTTATGTTAGCATTATGTTTCAATCCCAACAACCAACTTAAAATTCGTAACAAGGAAAGCTTGATATATGAAAACCTATTTTTCAATCCCAAAATAAGATTTTTATTAAAGAAATGGAAGCCTTAAGGAGTAGGTTTGATTAGGAGATAGTTTTTGAAAGATTAAATAAGTTTTACAAAAGAAATAACCCCAAATATAAATTTCAAAATTCTGATTTTGAAAATCACCTCTATTTAAACACCTGTTTCCAATTGCCAAAATGAGGATTTTTATGGAAAAATAGAAGTTTCAGGGGATACATGTAATAAAGACTTACTTTTGACAAGGATAAATGAAAGTTATCAAAGTATGATCCTAAAACAAGGAAATGTTTCAAAGTATAGAGTGAACAATGTTTTTATTCCTTAAAAATATTGTAAAATTCGTAACAAGGAAAACCCCCTATGAAAACATCTATTTTCCAACTCCAAAATGAAGAATTCCATTAAAGTAATGAAGGTGTTGGGCAGATAGTTCATCAAGGTTGAGTTTTGATAAAAGGAAGTGTGATTTTGCAAGGAATAAATCTAGTTTTCTTAAGTCTAGTAATTTCAAAAGTTTTTCAAAGCAAAAGTTTTCTACAAGAATTATTGATATCATATATTATTTAAGATATATATATAGATAGCTCATCTCATGACATTCATGATAATAACTTGTAGGTAATGCATGCACATGTAATGCATTTGGTAGAAACAAGTTAGGAAAATAGTGTCTTACATATCCCTCAAAGCATTGTCTAAGTACATGAAGAAATAGATTTACCAACACCCATGGATCATGCATGATATTGAGTTATATATATGTATATAAAAGCGTCTTTTAAGATATAATGATAGCTAAGTATCTATCAAAGCTTTGGAATGATGCTTGGATTGAAGTTAGGAGTTGATTTATGGGATGAGAATTTTGTATAGCATTCTGTACCCTACTGTTCATGGACCTAACAACCTTGTTTGATGGAAACAACTTTAGAAATAGATAGCTCTCATCAAATAGGTAGAAATCGATATATAATATGCAGAATTCTGAGTTAAAATGACCAAGTTATGGCTGTTTTCACTTGGAATTTTCTCTTAGGTGAACTTTGACGAACTTGTTAGAATATTTCTTTTCATTAAGATACTTGGGAGACGGACTAGGTGTCACACCCCGAGGGTACCCTAGTAGAAGTAAACAAGTCACACTTGAATACTATCACTAGATTACCTTCAGAGAGTGGCATGTTTTCAAACAACAGGATCTTTTAGTTGTTTGATAAGAAATGATAAATACATGTAAGAAATAAATTAGTAAATAACTGCTATCCTAATCATAGAGTATTACAGAACTATTACAAACCAGGTAGTCTTCCTATAATTCACAACTGATACATTAGCACTAACTAATCTATTCTAAGAAAACATAACCATTATTCTCAAGTATAACCATAGACTTCCAGCTTATAAGCTCTTACTGGAGCCATACTCCTGGAAGTGACTAACCAGGGTCGTAGGGTAAACCTGAAAAGACTGTTGGAGTATGAGCGAAACCACAGCTCAGTGAATAACCAGACATATCATACATCACACAAGTTATTAACAAATCATATGTAATACAGGCACTCAACCATATGCACAGATACAAGCTTGGATGATCTAGAATCCAAACAGGAAAAAGATTTATGCCTTCTTTTTCAGGGTTGAAAAACCATTACTCCATGACCCACCTGCCCAGGAGAGACTAAGTTTACAAGAAAATCAACGATTTCTTGTGTTAGGGTTATCACTTTTAATATAACAATTAAACTAACCATTTTCTGTATCCACCTTAGAAACTCCCTAAGTATTAATTATTTCAAAGTGATACTACGGGTGACATTCTTCTTTACCACTTAGTTCCCATTGAACCAACGGAACAAAGAAAACCTTGGAAGAACTAACACATTAGAACAACCAAGCGTTAACAGAGAACCGAAATATTAATACGTAGCAGGCTGTCATCCCTTTATATATGCAATAATGCAGTTCATGCAATGCATGATCAAATTATTTTATTAAGTCAATAGTTCTTATTCAATTTCATGGTGATCATACATTACACACAATCATCATCACACTACTTCACACATCAAATCATTGCATTATCACTTTTGTAAGGATAGATTAACAATCATATAATAAGATCACAACATACTTTCAACAAAACATTCGTTTGATTATCTTTGCATTATATATTCAACTACTTATAAGCACAAACAGTACAATATGACTGAATTACTCACCTGCTCGTACTGACTCAATCGTAATAATTGGCTGGAAGGTCTTCCAGTGTATCAAAGTCACCTATTAAGATGAATAAGGTATTCATCAATATAATATAGATTATATAACTAAATTCCTATACGTGGCTAGTGTCCTAAACTTGATAGTTATCAAGCTTTGGTAGTTATTAAAACTAATTTTTGTGTTATTCTATATCGAACTCAATATAGAAAATCATATTTATTTATTATTGCTTAGTGTTGTCATGTTTCTCCTATTTTATCTCATGTAATTATTTCGTTATTTTTAGAAGTCACATTACTAAAAAATTTAGCTTATTTCAATTTCCATTCTTATCTATTTTATCTATTTAGAACAAATATTTGACTATTTATAACTTTTATTAACACTTAATATTTTTTTCTAATTCTAGGAATTTAAGAATTATTAAATATTAATCAAAATATTTGTATTTACTTATCTATTTAATAAATTCTATATTATCATATATATATAATCAGTAAATCTTATTGTACATATATATATTCAGTTCATTTCAAAACAAACTTTCGTAGAAAAAATATGGGTGTACGCCGGCTCAAAGCCGCTAGCTTTGAAACCCAGGTGCCGGTGTTGATTTGTTTTGCATAAAAATTTATATCGGTTGCACCGGCTTTGGAAACTGTCGGCTTTCAACGTACGCCAGTATCTACGCCGCCGGCGTAGAATCCCAAATAGCCGGCCTTCGTTCATTTTTACATGAAAATAAATTTTACGTAGCTTCTGTTCAGTATAAGCCTTCTCTACACCATCGGCCTATCCTTGTAAGCCGCCAGTGTTAGACATTTACACTGCCGGCTTATAGTGTTAGCACTGTGCATCATCTTCCTCAATGATCCCATTCATATTTGTTAAATTTTCCACGTTAAAAACATTCCTAAATCATTTCTAAGTGTTTCTATATCTTATATATAGACATAAAACCACTCTTAACACTTCTACAAACATATATCCTTAGATTTCGAATCTAGTAAAGTATATCTAGGGTTTCGGATTTTTACCTCTGTTGAGCCGATCCGATGGAATTTGAAGCTTGTTTTTGTTTTGATTACGTTCATATGATTGTCAGAAATCAGTTCTAATCCTTAGATTTAAAAGAAAACCACTCGAACTTTATCAACTTACCTTTGAACTCGTTTCTAAGTATTTTTCGTATCGTTTTTCTTTTGATCCGAATTTGAATGATTCGAGCGATTTAATTTCTGTTTTTAGATTGTATTGGCTGCTAATTAAGAGTAGTTTTGGTCTGTAGCTTTCCAGAGAGATTTGTGGGTGTTTGTTTGTTCATTATGAGTCTTAAACAAATATATATAGAAGGAAGAAGAAGGGAAGCTTGCAGCTGTGTCCTCTCCGATTTTGCTCCGAATTTAGCTGCATTTGATCTATTGTTTTCATATTCATTAATGAGTGGTTGAGTTGTCATCCTTTGATTGGTCCTTAGAGTTGCTTTTATTGACAAAAGAGTGCATTATTGAACAAATTTCGGCTCCTTCTTCAAATCTTCCAAGGCAATCTTGCAGCCAAAATCCACCGAATGCATATATATATAAATATTAGTTATTTGCCTAATTTAGTTTTAAGATAGTTTAACAAGTTATATGAGTACAAATTAGTTAATATTTGAGAGTTTTTGTACAAAAATATATTTATAGAGTTATACAAAATACTTAGATTATCAAATAATACAATTTTAAGTTTTATATATACGTGATTAATTATTTGTATAATTTTACCTCCCGCAATTAAGGTTTCTTAAGCTCATTTGGCCAATTTTTTTTTTAGGCTCCAATAGCTTAAGAAAACCATAATTAGAATAATAGTGCGATTCGATTATTTATTTGGAGTTTAAATCTTGAGTTATTTATCAGTTTATGTTTTCATTGTGTATCTATAATCCTAATGGTTTATCTTTAGGTTATCGTTTTATGTCTATAAGCATAGTTGATTAATTTCTTGATATCGCACTTGATATAGATGCTATATTATCTACATATTTTTAGTTTTGATACCTATCATGAAATTTTATTAGTAATGTTAATACTATCTAGGGATCTTGATTTTAGGGTTTAAATCCAAGTCTGAGCTCATTACTACTCATTGTTCTAGTCTCAAATCATTGTCGAGTTCAAAAGCAATCATTTAATTTCTATATTTATATTTTCCTATTTAAATCTATTTGTAAAACAAGTTTCGGGTTTGAGATTTAGATTTTCTTTTAATCATATCTTGAATTATTCATTCAAGATACGAAATCTCGTTTTTGGTATCAGTTAGGGTTTAAGGAGTTCTTTATTCAATTTCTAAATCCTTATTTAACCAAATTCCATGCATTGATCTATTCTTAGGCTTTTAATAAGATCTAAGTCTATTAACTAGTTTATACATTCTACTTTAGAGTCGTGTACTAATGTGGAAAATTTTCAGGGTTTACACTAGACCTTCTCGAGGACTATTACGATGAAATGGATTTTTGTGCCATGGCAAAATGAGTTCACTATCTTTAAATTATATGCATATGATTGTGCTTGTAATGATAGTGGCATTAGATTGAAGGCAAGATAAAATTGTAATGTGCATGTGAATTCTATTTGACTGAATCAATGATAAGAATATCGAAATGGGAATTGTTAAAAAATATTTGTATGATTTAGTATAGAATTGAAGTGTCTTCTATATCTATGATCACCTATAATTCATTAATTAATATGCCATGATCTTATAATTAAAATGACCATGCATACCATATGTTGAGTCATATTGCATATGTTATTATACCTTTATGGTTATACTTTTGTGGGAAGATGGCATAATAGCTGAACAATGAGGGGCTTGTAAACTCGAATGTTAGCATGATGGCCTGAATTAAAATAGTAGTAGTGTAGGCACTTGTATCAACTATAAAATTATGAGTGGGTGGACACCTGAAACAACCACAATGAAATGAGAAAAATTGAAATCTATGGTTTTATAAGCGTAAAACATCTAACCCCGAATGGAGGGCGTAAATCCATTCAACATAGGACTCTCGAAAAGTCTTATGTATTGTATGCTCATGTGCTTGTGTATTTCATATGATTGATAATATAACTTGTTTGCTCTATTGTATGATGAGGTATTTATGGAAGTAAAACTCATTAAGCTCGTAAGCTTATACCCCTATAGTTTCCTGTTGCAGTATGATTATTTATGGCTATTCCCGAGAGGCCACTTTCCTTAGGTACAGCTTTTGGAATTTAAGGAGCTTTTTGAAGAAGTCGAGACCTAGATGTTAGGCATAGACTTCTAGTTAAATCTCCTTAATCTTATATATATATATATATATATATATATGATGTAAGAGACTTTTGAAGACCTAAGGACTCTTGATATTTTAACAAGAGTATGCCCCTTAGATCTTGTAATAGACTAATCTGGTTAAAATGTTAGATTTATTTATTATCACTATGTATGTCTTCTTACGCTATTTCAATTCAAAGTATGGTTCCCTATATGTTGAATGTGAGCCTTACACCCGGTGTCTAAACTCATGAAGTGACTAAGGTTATCATACTTGAGTTTCAATATCGAGTGTGGTGGACTGTCGCGTTTAGGATACCCTTTGGGGCGTGATAATGGGAACTTCTACCCTAACTTCTTTAATACACACATCATGCCATTCTATACTCCTACTAATTTCACCATTTTCAATAAACTTGGCATTTCCAATTTTAACAATTCTTGTACTATGATTAAGACAATAAAATCTATATCCTTTGGACTTTTCAGGATATCCTATGAAGAATCCACTAATCGTTCAAAAGTCCAATTTCTTTTCTTATGGATTATAGATCCTTACTTCTATAGGATAACCTCACACATGTAGGTGTCATAAACTAGGTTTCCTACCAGTCCACAGTTCGAAAGGGTTCTTTGGAACTACATTATTAGAAACCCTGTTTAACAAATATATTACAGTTTTTAATCCATAAACCCACATGGATATAGGTAAAAATGAATGACTTAACACACTCCTAACCATGTCTAGTAATGTACGATTTCGCCTCTCTGCAACACCATTTTGTTTCGGTGTGTCTGGCATAGTGTATTGAGCACATATGCCATGCCTTTCAAGAAATTTGGCAAATGGACCTAGACATTGTCCTGATTCATCATACTTTCCATAGTATTCACCACCCTGATCTGATCTTACAATTTTCACTTTTCTATCTAATTATCTCTCAACCTCATTAATGTATACCTCAAGGGCATTCACAGATTGAGATTTTTCATGCAAAAGATAGACATAAATATAATGTGAAAAATCATCGTTAAAGGTGATAAAATACTTTTCTCCACCAAAAGATGGAGCATCAAAAGGTCCGCATATATCTGTATGTATAATTTCAAGAAGTTGAGTGCTTCTTGTGGCTCATTTCTTAGTGTGTCAAGTTTGTTTTCTTTTAATACAATCAACACACATCCCAAGGTCAATAAAATCTAAAGTAGGAAGAATTTCATTCTTTACTAATCCTAGCAATCTTTCTTTAGATATGTGACCTAAGCGTTTATGCCACAAGTAAGTAGAGTTATCGTTAACCAAACTACGTTTAGTTCCAATATTATGATGCAAGGTCATTAAGGTCTCAGCAAAATATTCATCAAGTTTAAACTTGTAAAGACCATCACATAAAATTCATGAACCATATAGTTTATTGTCCTTATACAAATTGAAAGATTCAAATCCAAACTTAATAGGAAAACCTAATATATCAAGTTTTGACAAACAAATAAATTGCGAGAAAATGTGGGAACATAAAGGGTTTGGAACAAATCCAAGCGATCCCAGTCTCCAAAATCATGCGATAATTCCATATTCCTTCAATTGAAGCTTTGTTTCCATTTCCCATGAACACAAAGTTCTCATTTGCCTTCATAGTTTGGATT
Organism: Combretum micranthum; assembly: GCA_024138025.1. Lineage (NCBI taxonomy): Eukaryota > Viridiplantae > Streptophyta > Magnoliopsida > Myrtales > Combretaceae > Combretum > Combretum micranthum. The sequence goes on from JAMXBD010001298.1 coordinate 353,290, forward strand.
GTAAGGAATCCCTGCATCGTATTGGAAATACGAGTTATCGAGCCAGAATCAATCCACTAGGTATTATAAGAAACTTATGTAAGGTTTGATTCAAAACAAACAAAAACACAAGGCTTACCTTTCTTTTCAAACCAAGCCTTACATTTCAAGCAGTCTTTCTTCAAGTGTCCAACTTTTCTACAGTAATGGTAGTTGATTTCCCTTTTGTGGACTTATGCATCTTTAGAAGTGTAAACCCTTGTTTTCTTAATAAACCTAAGTTCGATTTCAAGAATATTTAAAATCGGAAACCAAAATCCTAAAGGAATATCTCTAGACCAATTGGACCTAGGAATCCTAGGTTCGGCAAATATAAAGAAGGAAACCTCAAAAGCATAAAAACAAGTTAACTCCAAAGTAAGGCTCTAAATCGAAAAGTCAATCGGAAACTCCAAGTCAATAAAACCTCAGAAAACCCTAGCAATTTGGATCTAACAATCCCAATTCTTAAACCAAGGAGTCGAAATAGGAGCGGGAAGTATAGATTGGCTCGTATTAATAGTAGAATGCTAAACAATATCCGATTAGTGAATTTTCGACTTATTTCGAGCCCGATCAAATACATGCCTTAAAAAGCATGTCCGAGGGCTCGGGATATTAAATACATGATATTAGTACCGTTAGATTCATAATTTCATAATAATTCTAAATATTTCAGTTATATAATTTTTTGGGTTATAAAAATTACAGTTATAACCTTTTTATCATATTTTCATTACTACCAATAATTTAAGTGTCTAATCAACTTTTGTTTTCTTATACACTATTCATCAAGTACAACCACCCATATCCTATTCTTACATCCTTATAACCTAATCTTCCAATTTTACATCATTTCCTTACAAATTTACTTTTCCAAAATATTTTGTACACAAATTACTCATTAAGTTTGAAATTTTATCACCCAAAAAAAAATAAAAAACTCTCTCTCTCTCCCCCTCATCTATGGCCAAAGTGAACCCCCCCTCTCCACCCCCCCCTCCCCCCAACACCCCAATTAAGCCACAATTTGTTTTGTTTTTCTTTTATTAAATAATCATACCAAACTCTAATTCATTTTCCTATATAATCTCTTTTTACTTTTCACCTTTCACTTTTTCACTTTCTCTTATTTTCTCACAAAACCAACTTTGGAATTTCCTTGCCTCCCCCCACACCCACACACACACATACAATTTTATTTTTTTTTTTACTTCAAGTTTCCTTCTCCAAAACACTAATTGGTAATAGATCTTAACCCTACCACTATAGAAACATGTAATGACAAGTTTATACATGTGTGGATCCACCAAAATCCCCATGAGCTTTTATACTAGGGATGTGGAAAACACTAGAACATGATATTCTTGTCTTCACAATATGTAGATCTTACTATTAGAGTTGATATACTATCATTTGCTATCTATTATTTTTATGGAAACTTTGAGCTTATATTTTCATTTCTATTCTCATATACATATTTTCCATGATGCATTCTCTTTCATAGCATGAGTAGTATAGTAGATCTACTTGTTTAGAGTAGTTAAAAAGACATAGTACTTGTTTTCATGCATGAAAGACTTGCTACATGATTTTCTTAAGGAATGAGTTGATCAAAACTCAAGATCCATTTTGTTTCTATCAAAAAGTTATATATATATATATATATATATTTTAAATTTGGATCTTGAGAAAAAACCTATTTAAAAAACATATTTTCCAACTTCAAAATGAAGGTTTTACATGTAAAATGAAGGGCTTAATTAATAGATATCATCAAGTAGTGATTTTTATAAGTTGTTCATGGTTTTACTAAGAGAAATTTTCAAAACAAAGAAATGATTTCAAAGGTCAAGTTAGATCTATGATTCAACTCCAATAAAAATGTGGAAATTCGTATCTAGGGTGAAATGCTAAGAAAACACTTGTTTTCCAATCCTAAAACAAGAGTTTTATTAAAGAAATGAAAGCCTTAGGGTGTAGGTTTGATTAGGACTTAGTTTTAGAAAGATTAAATGAGTTTTTCACAAGAAACAATCTCAAACACAAATTTCTAAATTCGGATCTAAAAATGATCCCTATTTAAACACCTATTTCCAAATGTCAAAATGAGTATTTTAATGGAAAATGGAAGTCTTAGGGAATATATATAATAAAAACTTGATTTTTATAAAAATAAATATGTTTTATCAAAGTAGAAACTCAAAACAAAGGAAAGGTTTTCCAACTAAGATCAAACAATAATTTTATTTCCAAAAATTATGGAAAATTCGTCCAAAGACAAACCCACACTTAAACATCTATTTTTCAACTTTTAAATGAAGAAATTTGTTGAGATAATGAAGGCATTGGATATATAGGTCACCAAGGCTTTATTATAGTAATAATATGTATGATTTTTAAAGATATAAAGCTAGTTTTCTCAAACGAGCATTCATAACATTATTTCAAAGTAAAAGTTTTTCCAAGAATTCTTTCAACCAAAAATCTTTAAGGAAATACACATAAATAGCTCATATCATATCATGCATGATAATAACATGTAGATATTACATATACGTATAGTTCACTTGATAGAAATAATGCAAATTTCACAAAATAATTTCGGAAACACAACTTTAGCTACTGATCAGATCTGATCCGAACTTTCTAAAACTTAAATTTTTTCAAAATTTAGTAATAACATCATAAATAGATAGATCTTTTGGAGTAGATGGAAATCGATAACTTTTTGTGAAGTTCTGAGTTAAAATGACCAAGTTTTGATCGTTTTAAGTTGGAATTTCCATTTACTATGGAAATTACGAATTCAAAGAGTTTTATTTGAAAAGTTTGGAATTAGTTATGGTATGAAATACTCATAGGATTATTTCTTTCGTTTAGGTGATTTTGTATTCAGGGGAAAATTCTCGTTTCTAGATTACTACTGCTAGAGACCGGAGACCATGGCTGAGTGAGTTCACTATCTTAAAGTTTAATGCTTGTGCTTGTGCTTGTGCTTATAATACTAGTGGCATTAGAATTAGGACAAGATAAAATTTATTGTATGAATATGATTTATATATGGGTGAGTTGGCGATAAGAATATCGGAATGAGCTTGTTGTAATTATTTGTATGACTTAGTATAGAATTGATATGTTTGAAATCTCTACGATCACCCATAAACTGTTAAATTATTATGTCATGATCTTAGAGTTAAATTGACATGCATGGCATATGTGAGTCACATTGCATAGGTTATTATACCTTTGTGGGAAGAAGGCATAAAGCCGGGCAACAAGAGGCCTGTAAACTCGAATTTTGGTGTAATGGCCGAAAATTAAATGTTGGCGTATAGGCCGGAAGTAAAATTGTGTGTGGGTGGATACCTATATCAACCATAGTATAAATTAAAATTGTGAGTAGATGAGCACTTGTATCAACCACAATAAAAAGTGAGAAAATTAAATGTTGGTCGTATGGGCCTGAAACACCTAACCGCGAATGGAAGGCGTACATCCATTCAACAGAAGACTTCCGAATTAATCTTATGTATTGTATGCTCACGTGTTTATGCATTCATATGGTTGTTAATAACTTGTTTGTTATATATATTGTTGAGCATATAATTTTGGAAGTGAAACTCACTAAGCTAGCATAGCTTACATCCCCACAGTTTCTTTCTAATGCAGTTCCCATACTTATGGCTGCGTCCCTGGACCTGGCCAAATCAGGTAATGATAGACTAGGAGTTATTTCCCTGGAAGTTCACAATTGGTTTGTATAGTTTTTTGTAGTGAACCTAGAAGGATCAATTGTTACCAAAAAAGATATTTCTAAATCTTATGTGTAGCAGAGGAATGCCCCATAATGCTTTGTAACTGATCCTAAGATATCTGTGGTTTATATTTTTATGCTTATCCTATCAAATTGAACTATCTATCTGTCACGCCCCGTAGGGTATCCTAAACGTAACAGTCCGCCACATACTAAGTAAGACTCTCGAGTTCCCTAACCGGGGCCTTCGGGAGTCTTAAGTAGATGTAAAGCGTTCCCTTACGACAATAGAATACTTCAACAAATGGAGTTTAACAGTTTAACGAGGCATTCATTAGCCATAGATAATAATTCAAAACGCATAAATCTTTAAGGTTTACAAAATCTAAGGGGCATTCCCCGTAAAGAATAACAGTCTATTACAGTCATCCAGAGTCCTTAGTTTCCAATGGAAGTCTATACAAAAGAAATGAATCAAACTTCTATGGGAAACTCCTATCTCCGGTACCTGCGCTGTGGCTTGCCTTGGCCTAAGCCATATAAACTCATGCTGCAAAAGATAAACACTATCGGGGCGTAAGCTAACTAGCTTAGTGAGTAATACTTCCATAACGCAATTAGATACAATCAATCAAGCAAGTGTTTATTCAAGCAAGTGTATGCACCATACAAATGAAATCAACAAACATATGACCAACCGGAAATCATATGTGGATGGACTTGCGCCCTCCATCCCGGGTTAGCAGATTAACGAATCCTGCGGTACGACGCCGTTTAAGCTCACGGTCAACTGATTAAAAGCTCGTTTTATGGATCACGATTAACCTCACATTCGTTTTATGGATCACGATTAACCTCACATTTTTTATGGATCACGAAAAACCAACCTATGCAAATGCTCCAACCCCATTGTGACATGAATGAACTCAGTTATAGTCGGAGTCGAATAGTCATTAATTCGATTCTTTTAGGTGACCAACAAGTATACTCAGACATTCTTCATATGATTCTAGATAAACAATCAATATCTTAACACCCGGTTTCGATATGCTTTAAGTTCCATTTCACATATCAACAATTCACAACACAAATAATTCCCGCTACCCATCATGCTTGTACAATTTCTTTATCTTTGCCTACATCACTAGCGCCACTACATTACATTCACAAGCATTAATTGAGAGTGGAAGTAACTCACTCGGCCATGGGTCACCAAACTCCTTAATAGTAATAATCGGGTGGTAGAGAGTCGTCCTGCTCGGAATCACCTACCAATCAAGAATAATCCCTATGAGATTCTCACCATGTAATTAAATCAAACTATACATCTAGACTAGTTGAATTCGGATTTCTCGCTATATTTGGAAGTTCCGACTTAAAACGGCCATAACTTGGTCATTTTAACTCGGAATTTCGCAAACTTTATATCGATCTTCATCTACTTCGAAAGATCTATCTAATTCAAGTATTAAATCCAAGTTTTGAAAATAATAGGGTCACGGAACAGTGGGATCAGTTCTGTCCCGCAATTGATCCATCTTTGAAAATGTGCTTTGCTTTTGATAAGAAATGTTCCTAGTTAGTGATTCATGCATGAATGATTTAGGAATGAACTACTAATGTGTATGCCATGTAGTGAACTCAACTTGTGCATGGTCATGATGATTTTTGTAGTAATAAACTTTTAGGAACTCCTAAGTGTTGGGGAAAGTTTCATAAAGGCTAATTCTAAGAAGTTATTCTCCCACATTATACTCCTTAGGGTTTCTTTGGTTTTTAATCTTGCAATCTACTTATTATTTGACTAAAATTAGGTTCTCAAAGTCTATAATAGTCATGGCCTCCATTCATGCACAAAAATTCACATATTCCATTTGGTAAACATGTTTTCAAATAAGCTAGTTATAAAAATCCGAATTTTCCAAATTTTCTTTTCTTACATTTTTCTTAAGAGAAATCTAGTCTAATGTATTAAAATTTGGGGCTTCAATGTATACATTATCTAAGGACTTCATTTAGCTTATAAAACATCCATTTTAGACTTAAATACTAAGTGTTTATATAGGCATTACACAAAGTTACGAATTTGACTACACATTTAAAGTCAACATTTTTCATCCTAACTTCACCTCTTGTTTTCCTTATTTTTATCATGCCTAAACTCATCTAAACTTATGAAAATAATTCCTTCAACATATCTATTACACATACCCTTCATTTTTCTTATGAAATATAAGTTTAAAATTGATTTTGGAGGTCTTTAGGATAGGGTTTCCATTTCATCCGAATTTTCAACTTTTGATATCTAACAAAGTCCTTCCTTTTTCAATGTTCTTGCCATCTATATGTGGAGATATACTATCTAGCATCTCTATACATGAACAAGACCTCATTTTTATGATCAATAAAGCACATAAACAAATAAACCTATGATCATGCATGTACATAAAGTGGTGGATGTCTAAACCTTAGATCTACTACATATGATGTGTATAACATGAATCTCATGGCATGAACATCAATATAAACACAAAATCACTACTTTATATGCATGAACAAGTTGCTATTTCAAACAAAACTCATTTAAAGGCTAGATCCACTTCTTGAGATGGCTTGAGATTCTTGTAGTTGTGTTTCCATGTCCCTTGCTCATGCTCATTGGGATTTAGAGGAGAAAACACACAAGAATGATCTTGCCATAACAAGATTTAGGATGTACAAGGCCTAAATATACATACCAAAGAGGTCTTGAAGAAGGAAAGAAGAAGAAACAAAGTTGAAATGGCAAGAGGAAGGGGGAGGGGAGTGCTCGGCACTTGAGAGGAGAGGAAGAGAGGGTTTTGCTCCTTTTGAAAAATTTGAAAGAAAGAAAATGAAGAGAGAGAGAGAAAATTTAGTATATATATTGAGTGCATTAGGGTTTAGTAATAAAAATGAAGTAAAAATAATACAATTGAGGGGAAAATAGGAGAGGGGCGCCGGCCTCCTTTGTGTGTGTGTGTGTGTGAGTTTCAAAAATTTGTTATTTGTAATTTAGTAAATGAAATTGTAATAAATGTAATAATTATTCAAAAGACAAAATTTCTTGGAAAAGAAAATTGAAATGAGTAGTTGTAAGGATGTAAGAATAGGGTATGGGTAGTGTGTAGTGTAGGTTGTACTTGTGAATAGTAGACAAGACATCTACTTTACCGGTTGTTCCGAAAACACGGGAAAAGCTATAACTGTAATCTTTATAGCTCGGAAAATTTTGAAATTGATATTTTTGGAATCCTTATAAAATTACGGTTCTAATGAATATTCCGGAATATTTTTCTGAATCCGTGGCCCGGGGCACGCTTTTCCGTAATTGGGCTCGGGAAGGCCCGGAATTGAAAAATTCCCGAATTTAAAACTTTCAAAGGTTTGAAATGTACTTTGGAACAACAATTCAAATTCATTCACTCCAATTTAATTATTTTACTATGAAACCGAAGGAAAACCGGATTTAGGGTTCCTAGGCTCTATTCACTAAACTCAATCTGATCGGATTAGGGTTTCGTCTCCTGGGGTTTCCCCGAGAATTGTTTCTGGGGTTAGCTACCGAGAATTCCCGGGTTTACACTATCTCCAATTTTATGTATTCTATTTCGTGAGGGAACGCCTTACATACTAACACAAGACTTCTGAATGACTATGGTAGTGATTCTTAAGTCTTGATTAGCATGCATTAGACTGTTACATCTAGGGTATCCTTTGGGGCGTGACAAGAAGATTCATTCAGGTTGTGCAAACCTTTCTTCTTACCTTTTCTAGCCCTTTTCTTTGAACTTGATGTAACTTCTTGATGACTTGAAAAATGAATAGAATGAGACTTTTGGTTCTTTAATCTTGTTTCCTCCTGAATGAGCATACTGGTAAATTCATTAATATTCCACTTGTCCTTTATAGTGTTATAATTCATTTGAAAAGGCCCATATTGTTCAGGAGGCAAGGAGTTCAAAACTAATTGTACCAAAAAGAACTCATCCATAGTCATTCCTAAAGTCTTTAATTTTGTCGCTATATTCGTCATTTCAAGACATGCTCATACATAGTACGAGACCCTCAAACTTCATGTTGGTCAAAGTACCCATCAATGTACTAGCAAAGACTTGTTAGTAGTTTAGAATGCTTTTCCACAAATTTATTGAATTCCTTAGTATTATCAGTTTGGGGAAGAGTAGCTTTAATGTTGTTTGCTACTATCATTCTCGTAAACATCAAGCTTAATCTGTTCGACCTTTCCCAAAGTTTATGGAGACATTTTTCATCATCATTGCTTTCATCAATAATAGCAGCGGGTTTCTCAATTTGAAGAGACAAGTCAAGATCCAAAACACCTAAGCGAAATTGGACCTGCTCATGCTAATCTGAAAAATTCAATCTATTGAATATCGGAACAGATGAAGCACCAGAATGTAGAGAAATAGGAACAGATACTGCAATAATTAAAGAAACAATATACATTAATGCTTTGAACAATCATACAAATTCAAATTCTCATGGAATAACATAATTATATATATTAAAGTCCACCTTTGGATGATACTAAAATATATATAAACATTAACATACAAGTATACTATTTGATATATTTGCTATCTTTGGATGTATAAATAAATCAAATAAAAAATACTTATCATAAACACTTGCATTATATATTATAAGAACAAAAACCATCTTTCAATGATTTATAATAGCTTATAATACAAACTTTTCATTTACCTAAACATAATCATATGTCATTCGTAAATAACTTCATGGGTAAAATTTAGATTGATGTAATGAAATTTATGCATTTAATGATTTGGTCACTTTGGTGACTAACAAACATTATTATATAAATTCTATATACCACAATAATTAAAATACAAGGATTTAGAGCCATATTCCATCAAACAAAATATTGTGCCATATATTTTCAAGTTATAATATTATCCATTATATTTTCTTTTATTTTTTCCAATAGAGGAAATAATGCTTCAATGGTTAATAATCGTTTCAATAGAAAATCACAGTGAATCTCATGCAACCATTTGGCAAGATTTCCAAACAATAAATAAAACCAGCAAACAATACATGCAAACAAATTCCAAACAAGAACTGTTATGTTCATAACGATTCGCAACATTTCAATGTTTCATTTGAAACTAATCAACGATGTTTGAATAATCCATGTATGTGTCATTTTCACTGATCGTTACCCATTACCATCAATCCAACTTCACGGTTAATCCAGTGAAAAATAATGCTCATTTCGCTTCATCTTATGACCCAAAAATTACTGTTTCGAAGGTCCATATTTAAACATACATTGATGATGCACTTAACTGCCAAACTATTGGCCAAAATAACATAATTTCCCCGTTTTACACTTTATAAATGTCAAGTGGATAATGTTGGAATATATAATAATGGTTCTCAGTGATCACACCTTTAATTGCATTGTTCCAAAAGTGTAACAATGAATGTAGAAAATTATTTTATTGAATGCCTGATATAATACGCACAAATATTCATAATGCATAGAAGAATAATTGGAAAATCGTAAGTTCTTTAACCAAGCTCTGATACCACCTGTAAGAACTTTTACATGATAAATTATTTCATTAAATCATGTTTCAGGATCTTTGAACTTCATGATGTTCACAACAATCAAATGGATAAGATGCGTACCATTATATATAGCCATAGTAATATCTTGAATTTCAAGAAAAAAAAGCAAGAATACTTTAATTTCTTCAAGATCACCTATAATTTCTCTCTCTTAACCTTTCCAAATTTTTATGGAGTAATTGTGAAAAGAGTATCATATTTTTCTTTAATTTTCACATATATATAAAAGGTAGAAAGAGAATTATACCTCTTTACGAACCATTACTAGGTGTCTTTAATAATGCCTTTTAGGAAGAGTTACAACTCTTACCCCTTCAAGAAAAGTCATATTTTTTTATATACAAAAAACATATCCATTGGCATATATATTAAGAAGAGTTATGACTTTTCATAAAGAGGTGTCTTGATGGAAGATATCTAGTAACGGTTCATGAAGAGGAATGGTCCTCTCTCTACCTTTTATATACATGTGAAAATTAAAGAAAAATATGATGCTCTTCTCACAATTACTCCATCAAATTTTAGAAAGGTTAAGAGAGAGAAATTATATTCTCTTAGAGATATAAGATAGGATTGGGGAGATAAGGTGATCTTAAAGAAACTAAAGTATTATTGTTCTTGTTCTTCAAATTCAAGATATTACTATGACTATAGATAAAGATACACATTTTATCCATTTGACAGTTGTGAAAATCATGAAGTTTAAAGACCTTGAAACATGATTTAATGAAATAATTTATCATGTAAAAATTCTTACACTCTTTACCACCATAAGTAATGAAATCATTATAGATCTGAAAATAACTACTATTCCTTTCTGGTCTTCGTCTTTATATTTTCCAATTAAAACCTAAATTTCCTGGTGGGCATAGAGGAATTTGTCACATTGACAATAGAGCTAAGATTGTAGCTCGAGTTACGATTGTGATGCAAAAAAATTTACTTATATTAAATTGATTGTTTTAAAGTATAAGAAAGGTACTGGATTGAATAATAGCACTATATTGCAACTTTGAAACTTTATACACTAGATTTTCCAAAATCAAAATGAAGACTTTTTTTTTTCCAAAGTCCAACCACAGTCGTCCAGCATTGATTCAAAAAGATCCAAGCCCAGTTGTTGCAGCATTTTATCAAGCCCATCACCATATGTCCAACGAGCAATGCTCAATGTCCTGTATATTTAATGCCACGATCCGATGCAAACTCATTGTCCAGCACCCATCTAAGGACCAAGACACCCTTAGAGGCGGTTGCACCACAATGTCTAGCATCTTTGCAACACATCTTGAAAAATCCCTTAATACATAAAGTTATAATAGAAAAAAATATAATTAGATTGTATATAATTATGGATATATTTAAATTTTAAAAATTTAATTTAGTATAATAATCAAGTTATATAGTTTTGTAACAATAAAATGCAAATTGACATGATAAATTAGTAAATCAATTACAATAGACACTACAAATATTTAACTTCATCAATTTGAGCTAAATACTTAATTTGATAAATCATTAAGATAAATTAAATATTTATAAATCAAACTCCCTAATTTCTTATTTAATTTATCTAATCATAATTAAATTAAATCCCTAATTGTAACATGCCCATCATCAAGAGTTAGCTAGATAGTTACAAAAGAATTAGTTTTTAGGAAAATTGGGTTTCTTTAACTAGGTGGCATAATTAGTAAATTAGATGAAACTTTAGTAAAGTAAATACCCTTTCTTTTCATCTAAAACCCTAGCTAAACCCTGCAAAAGCCACCCTCACAATTCTTTACATTCTTCATACATAAAAACAATATTCTAACATTACTAAAACCCACTTTTATACTTTCTATTTCAATAGAAAAATAAACCTCTCATATTCATCTTTAACTCCCCATAACCCATAAAAACCTTTTCAACTATAAGAGGAGAATAGGTAATTCACTTCTAGAATCATGCCAAACATTAGTGAACCAGTCCAAAAACAAAAAGGTGCACAGACTCACCCTTGTTTCCAGGCCTGCTTCTTTTGTTAATTTGTGTAATCTGACTGTAATTAAATTTAATAATTATTAAACTAGCTTGATTAAAGTATAATTAGTTAATTTAGGCATATTTTGACTTATTAGACTTTTGTTAATTCAAAATTAGAGATATATATATATGTATAGGTTAATGAGCTAAATTAGGTTAATTAAGTACAAAAGGACTTTTAATTATAAAATTAAGTAAATGAATATAGTATGGGCCTAAATCAATATAAAAAATTATTATAGGCTTTAGTAGCTAAATTAGGTGTAGATAATGGTCTAGGGCTCAAATCAATTATATGAGCTTGATTGGATTAATTATGTCAAACTGAGTTATAATAGGTTTTGATTAACTAAATGGGCTTAAAATAGGTGAATAACAAATAAAATGTGCTTTATAGATATAATGGGCTATAAAAATTGAATCTGCAATTTACTTAGGACTAAGTGGACTATAATGACATAAATTAGCCCAAGTAGTGAAAATAGGATAATTATGGCATAAATAGCTTAAATGGACCAAATGACTTAAATGGGTATAATATGACCTATATAGGCTAAAATGAACTTAGAAATAATTTAAGACCAACTTGACTAGTAAATATTTATTTTTTGCCTTGATAACTAAATACAGGCTTAGACAACAAATTAGGGTCCAATTTGATTAAGTAAATATAAGTGGGCTTAAATAAATAAGATTGTCATAGAAATATAACCTTAGGATCAATAACTTGATTCCAGCAATTTGGGTTTATTTATACCTATATGGGCCAAATCAAATCCTATCATGAATTCGTTAGTGTCACGCCCCGAAGGGTACCCTAAACGTGGTAGTCCGCCACATATAATATCAAGGCTTAAGAATGGCTACCTTAGTCGTGCAAAAGCCTTAGTATTATATGTAAGGCGTCTAACACGGTAATAGGAGACGCTTTTGGAAAGCATAGTTTAAGCAGGTAAAGATAAACATACAAGAATCCAGAAATAAAGTATATCATATCATAAATAACCAAAGGTCTGTTACATAATTACTTAGGGGCATACCCCCGCTAATCCCATGGATCGTGATAAACTTCATAACATCCAAAATACTACATTAAAGATTTCAAAGGAATTCTAATCTAAGTCTTTGAGTAGATTTCCTCCAAAAGCTTCAATATAAAACGTACACGGATACGGGAAGACCTCGGGCTCAAAAATAGGTGTTCCTGAGAATACAAATATCTATAGGGGTGTAAGCTTATGGGCTTAGTGAGTAAATCCCAAAATTCATACTCGAAGTAAATTATCAATCAAGTTTATTATTCAAACGTATGAAATGCAACAACCACGTGAGTATACAAGACATATGACTTTCCAGGAATCATATGTTGAATGAATTACACCCTTCATTCGGGGTTGAGTATTCAGGCCAATTACAGCCACAACTTTTAAAAACACTTTTATAGATCTTACCGGCTCCTATACGCCATCAAAAACTTGTAGTTATTACAGGCTCCTACTAGCCACCAATTTTGTAGTTTTTACCGGCTCCTACTCGCCACTTACATGATATACCGGTTACGTCTACCACCACTATTATACACTTGTCCCACCAATTGTATAGTAGTGAATGCAATGTGACTCAACATATGAAGTGCATGAATAATTTCTTTAATTAAAGTCTAATAGTTATATTTAACTTCTTTCAGGTGATCAATCAATTTCAAACATTTCAAGATATTAATTTACATACAACTTTATTACAAACAAATCAAGTTTCGATATACTTAGTATTCTTTCAACATATTATCATACACTTCCTTTTGATTTTTCTTAAATTCTAGTGCAACTAATTTTACAAGCACAATCAAGAGTATGAAAAATAACGGGGAATAAACTCACGGCCATGATACACCGTTTTGAATTGGATGGGTCGTTCGGAATTTCCACTTAATCATAGTAATCCTCGGGATACGAACAATCCTCCTCGTGATTATCTAATCAAGAAGAATACCCAAAATGAGTATTTCATGAAATTTTATCCTTGAAGATTCTAATCTTTTCTTAAAATCGTGGTAAAATCGTATAAGGGGAAATTCCAAATTAAAATAGCCATAACTTGCTCATTTTAACTCGGAATTTCGCGTATAATATATCGTTTTCTACCTACTCGAAAAGATCTACGCATTTCTAAGCTTATTTTCATAAAACTAGGTCGTTTGGGTTCCGAAAAGAGCGACCAGATTTGCCACGAATTTTGCAAACACTTGTTTTCCTTCTTGTAAACAAAGCTCATTTGAAAAGATAAATATTTCAATTATTTTGTAAACTTTTGAAAGGTATATATATATTTGTAATGACTCATAACAAATGTATGAAGTAAATGAAGTTGTCTCAACTTTAAAAAGTAAGGTTTTAAAAGCTTTGAACTTTACTTTGAAAGATCTTGAGTTATTGAGATGGATATTCTTTTTCTAAATTTAATCTCTTGTAATTTCTTTAAATTCCTAAGGTGTGGTTTTATTTTCAAACTTGGATTCAAAAAGTAATAAATGTCAATTTTGTTTCTTGTAATGATTCCAAAAGAATTTCTACTTCTTGATGAAAGATAAGTTTTCATAAAACCTTTTGTTTATGTAAGAAAAATCATTCCCATGCATGTTCATGGGTTTTCAAAAATCCATTTTCCATATTTATTTCTTTTAGAAAGAATCTTTAATTCAAGAAAACACTTTCTTATTTTTGTCGAGACAAAAACATTATGTTCATGCATGAATATGAATCATAAGCTATAGAAATAAAGTAAAATAATAACTTGAAAGCTTAAGTAAATAATAAAGTAAATCAAGTATTGGGACCTTAGCTTCATCAAGGTACCCCGGGACTAAGAAAAGACTAGTCCCGAAAAGAAAGAAAAAAGAATTGTTTTGACTTGATGAGGACAAGTCTAAGACTAGAATGACTAGTCTTAAAATCAACTTGAAATTAAATAAATTGCATTGGAATAAATAAATTGCATGAAAGGTAAATAAATTGCAAACCTATGAGCTTATATGCTCTAAATAGTATATATAGCTATATAGATATATTAGATAGTAATAAACATAAAGGAAATATAGAGAAACATAAAAGAACATAAAGGAATTGATGTTATGAATAAAAACAAAGTATGAACCTATTGTTGCTTTCTTAACCTTTGTGGTTTTAGAAAACACACACTAAGTTCATACTAAGTAGATGAACATGTGGATTTATTGAAGGCATATTACCTAAAAGAAAAAGAAGAGAGGAGCTACTTGTAGAAGACTTCTTGGAAAGAATTCTTGAAAGAATTTCAGAGAGATTTTGGTATAGTAACTTTAGAGAAGAAGTGGTGTGAAAGAAGTGAAGGTATGAGGGGGTATTTATAGGAAAATGTGGGAGATAATTTGTGTTAATTAAATAATAGGAAAATAAAACAAATTGAGCATGGAGAGAGAGAGGGCCGGCGCCATTGTGTGTGTATGGGGAGGAGAGAAATTTATTTTTTTGTTATTTTGTTAATTAAAAGTAAGAAATGAAAGATGTGAAGTTGTATTGGAAATGAAAATGTGTAAAAAATAGGTGTATAGGTTGTAAGAGTAGGTTGTAAGAAAAAGTAGAGATAGATGAATAGTGTAGAATAGTAGAAAATAGTGTAATGTAAAAGTAGACATGACAATTTAATACCGGTAGTAAGAAAATACGCGTATAAAAGCGATATCTGATATTTTTAGCTATCGAAAAATTATGAAATTGATATTTTTGGAAATCTTATATTTTTACGAGTCTAACGGTATATTCGGAATATTTTTACTATTCCGGGTCTCCGGACACGTTTTTCGAGAACTGTGTCCGTTCGGGTTCGAAGGACATCCGAATTTCGCGAAACTGAAACTTTTATAAAACCTATGATTATTACGAACTATTCGAGCTAATTATCCTAACTTCATTTTTCAGGGCTTGAGAAAACGGTATTGCCGGACTTAAGCGGTTATGGTAAACTAGGGTTTAGTTGACTCTGGGAAATCCAGTTGACTTCCGTTTAGGGTTTAAACTATAATTCGGATCCAATAATTTCGGAGATTTACAGTTAGTCAATTCAAGCCTAAACCTACAAAATAAAGCATATACCTAAACTTATGCATTATGGACTTAAATTCCATAACAATGGGCCCAATACCCTTACCTACTCAAATTGGGCCTATTCCTAAAATATTTAAGTCCATTATCAATTTTGGGTATTAATATACCTAATTGGGTTCAAATTCTTCTCTTGAGCCCAAAGCCCTAAAATTCCCTTAATAAGCCTAAATAGAAAATTACAAGGTCCAATAACTTAGTTAGAATTTAAATTAAATTCCATTAAGCTTTAAATTGAATTCTTAAATCCAATAACCAATATTACTATAGTTGGATCAAAATTTAAAATAAAGCCTAAATCTACTTAATTGCATATCTGTACTTCTTAATGGACTTAATTCATAAATTCTAGGGCCCCTTACTCTAAAAAGTAAATCATTTAGAAAATTTCCTATTGGGGATAACTTATGATTCTTAAAGGCCCAATACATCCAAATAATAAATTCAATTTCCAAATTTAATGAGCTTAGTTCAAACCACCTAAGCCTAATTACCTTATATGGACTCGATTCAATGATAACCCAAAGGCCTTATATTACAAAAGACCTTATGTTAGTTAACTAATCAATATGATGTAAATAATTGGTTTGTATACTCAATTCTTATACAATTAATTTCCTTAAACAAATATTCAATCAACTTATGTATAATCTACTATTATCTATCAATTCACAATCAGTTATGCAGTGACATGCATGTTTCTTGGTTAGGTTAGGCATCTCAAAATGAACTAATACTTAAAGACAATTAATAATTAAGTGGTTTTTGTGCTTAGTCATTCTTAGACCTAGGTCGAGGGGTGACAACCTTGCTAGACAATGCAAGCATGGTAGTTAGACACTTAGGCCATCGAGGATGGCTTGGCAAGTAGCTGATAGAGGAAGGGTAATGGGATAACATCTACTTGCATTGGGAAAGAAGTTACATTTGTTCAATTTAAAATTATGGGCTTTATTAAATCGAATAATGTAATGGACTGAGTAAAGTCACGTAACGGCTATAACTCCTCGACAAATCTATTACCGGTTAGAGATAGGAGATATAGATATTCTGCTTATCTATATCAACTCCCTGAACAGTTGCTACTACTCAAGACCCATCAAAGTATGAGTACACCATTGATGACTTATTATACATAAATTTAAAATATATAAATTGTTGATTGTTGTATTGCATTTAGAATACGTGTGTGTGAATCATTACATGTGTGCTTGAGTTGATGTATACTAGGCTTCGGCTTACTCTTCTTCTTTTTTTCCTAGGTGACAATGACGATGATGATTGTTATGATAATGAGGGTTACGGTACTGATATAGAGTATTGTATTAAGGAGTATGGGATGACTTTAGCACATGATTTGATGGATAAACTAGACGTGGACCACATACACTGTGATTTGTATAGAGTTAAAGAGTCTTTGGCTAAGCTTAGGCACTTTATGATGGTTTTAAGTGTTCTCATTTGACCCACCCATCTGTTTTACTTTTGATACTTTTGTTTTGGATATCACAGGATACCCTGAGATAATTTTCGATATAGTTTTACCTTATTCGTAAAATTTTTTGTAGAACTTTATTACTTTGCTGCATTTCAAATGATTTCAAAACCTAATTGAATGATTTTGGAATCTAAAATTTGATAGCAAACGATCATGATAAACATATAGTTTATGATAGCTTTTGCGTATAACTCCTAAGTGTTATACATGGTAAAATTGAATACGCCTTGATCTATTTAAGGCATGACCATCCAGCCATCTAGATTTGAATAAAATGTTGGAAAAGCAATGGTCATGTTAATTTGTTATGTACAGAGCTTAGTCGATGTGAAATCAATAAATAGAACTTTTTTTTTAATTTCCTTCGACAAAATTTAGGTAAAATAAAAAGGAAAAGGCTTAACTCTACTTTAATCATCAATCGTACCTAACATAAGATCAAATGAAACCTATATGTAGTTAACCCCCAAAACTTAAAACCCTAAATTAGGTGATAAAGCACGAATTAGGGATCTAACCTTAGGATTTGGAATATCATGATGGAGAACTAATGTAAAAAATTATGAGACGACAAGCCCTAAACCATAACATTGGTGGTCATAGTCATTCTTTGTGTTTTTTCTAAAACCATCGATGTTACAAGAGTAATATCTCTTCCTTCCTCTATTATGATTAGGCTGGTTATTACTCATAAAAAATTAAATAGATTAGATACAGATAAATTAGATGCCGATCAGATAAATATAAGATACAAATAAAAATTAGATAACTCAAAGGTAAGAGCATGCAATCTTGGATAATGTTAAATAGTTAGGATATAGTATTCTTTCTCAACACCACCAACATCATCCCATCCACCCACCCCCACAAACACTCTTGCTACCTTTTTTCAAATTCTTTTGTCCTTTTTTTTATAGTTGTTATAGGTTGTAAAGGATAAAAATTCCGTGTCTTTTTTTCTTTCTCCTCTTGAAGAATGAATTAATCATTATTTTTTTTGCCACACAATTTAAATTTATAATTTTTTTATGAAAAATAGATAAAAAAATTAGAAATGAAAATGGTAAAGCGAGTCACTATATATATTTAATTAAACAAATATATTGAAGCCATTTAACATTTTATTAAGTGCCATAATATATAACAGAATGCTTGACGTATATTATATTAAAAATACTACAATGCATAATACATTTTATGCATGACTAATATTATCAATCATGGTTTGAGTGCCACTAGTGTGAACTACACATATAATAGATTGGAATTTTATGCATAACCCATATTATCATCATGGTTTGGGTGCCATTAGTGTAAACTGTACATATAATAGATTGGAACCTTATCATAGAGAAATGATGGTAATAGATAAGTTCATATGATAATAGTGTAAAACATGGTACAATATGCAGTATTTTATTTTGATGCCTTTGAAGGTCAATATGTGACAACCTAACTTATGAGTTATAAATATTATATATCAAAGGCATTTTAGCCTAACGAAATGAAATAGCCATGAATTCATTAAATTACATATTAATGTATTATTGGAATGATATATATATATATGTGTGTGTGTGTGTGTGTGCTTAGTTAATATAATTAGTGAATGTGTTATTTTATATGTGTATAATATTATGAAATTAATATTATTGTTTGATATGTATAAATGTGTGTATAGTTTAATGAATATGTGTGTCTTTTTCCAAATTAATATGCATGTGTTATGTTTAGAATTTAATCAAATTACTTTGAATAGCTTAGGATTTGTGACAGAATTTTTCAAATTTTAAGCCCACTTTTTAAGCTTAAATACAACTCAAATGCATTTGAAATTTGCCCAAATTAATCCTAGGACAAATATACCCCTAATGGCCAATTTTGGATGACAAATGACTTTAATTGGACAAGTTAAGATCTTCTTTTTGGCAGCCCCATTTTCCATACGAATTTTCATTTCTTTTCTTTCTTTCTTCCTTTCTCATCCCAAAATCTTAAACCCTAAGCCAAGATTTATTACAAGCTTTAGGATTTGAACATCATTCTAAGCCAAGACTTAGTCATGTGAGTTTAATGCAAACTTTATCTTTTATTTTATGTTCTATATTGTGTTGTTTGTAAATGTTAGAATAAAAATGATTTTGATGTGATAATTGGTGTGGGATTGATTTGGTGCATTGATGATAGTTTGAATGAGATTATGTGGCTAATGGAGTGGTAGTTTATATCTTATATGAGTGTTGATGTGTGGGGATGAGTATTTTGGAAGATTGAAGATTGAGTAGTTGAGATGTGAATTTGAAGTAGGATTAGTGTTTTGATGATTAGAAGTAGAATTCATGTTGTTAGGATAGTATTTGGATCATATAACAAGCTTTTGAAAGTTTGGATTAAGTTTGGGGGAATTTTTGAAAAATGAACAAAGTTGTAATAAAACAGGGGAAATCAAAACAATTTCGTATAGGCTAAAATTTGGTCGTACGCCGGCATCTGGGGCTTCTACGTTGCTGGCTTATAGGCTGTTGGAAGCCAACAGAATCAAATTTCTTAAGGCCGATTGAACGCCGCCGGCTTTGGAAAAGTCAACCGGTGTTCATCTTTTCACATTGTACGCCGGCTACTGGGATTCCAAAGCTGCCGGCGTAGGGTGAGAAGCTGCTAGCGTATATGGATACGCTGCCGGTTTGTACCTCTTTGTAAACTTTTGGAAATTTGAATTTTTCATTCTACACCGGCTCAAAGCCGCCGGCGTAGAATCAAGGCAGCCGGCATACCCTTGAACGCTACCAGCGTTGGCAGTATTGATTTTCAGAGTATCGAATACGTTCAAAGCCACCGACTTTGAGTGCCGGCGTATCCTGCGCTTTTGAATTTTAAAAACTTTCTTTAAAATTTTCCAAAGTTTGATATATGATCAATTAAGTATTTGTTAAGCGATCTAGGATATAATAGGATGTTTAAATGCTTTATTATGACTTTGTATTAATTTATTTGCATTTCTTTGATTTATTTATATTTTCAACTAGTTAATTAGTGCTTAAGCTAAGTGTGAAATTCAATATTGATTTAAACAGTGATAGATCATCGCCCAGTCAACCCCGTTAATTCCCGAGCTATCTCAGGTACGCAGTAACTTGCTTGTTTCTTTGCTAGGATAGGTATCAAAGTCAAACTACTTTAAATTAAGAAAAATCCTATTTACATATGAGTGTTGATTGTCTTTGTTTGCCGTTGAATCTGGTTCGGAGAGCGGCACCCTACTCAGATTGGGGGCAGGGTACTTTCTCGTTAATGGATAGAATTGTTTAGGAGATATGAGTATCCGAACTGCTCATATCAACCCCCTGAGCGTCGTGATACGTTACTCAGGATCCCCTAGTATTACGGGCTACGCCGGAAGGTAAGGCTGCCTAGTCTGTATGAACAGTAGGGACCACTCAGGGAGGCGGACGTAATACTAGATCCTTGTTGTCCGGAGTTTGAATACTCCTGTGTTGTTTTATTAACTAAAGACTTAATAATAAACAAGTGATTGTTGCATAATGCATTTAGCTTAAGAATGTGTGATCCACTTCGCATTTTGTATTCGTTACTTATGTACTGGGCCTTTGGCTCATATTTCATCCATTTCAGGTGATGACTCCGATGAGTTCTATACGAGTATGGAGTATGGAACCGACTTTGAAGCTTTTCTTGATGGGTTGGAGGATTAAAGATTACCATGGACTCAATGGAACCCTATGAATGTAATAGATTAGATGAGATTCCTTTTGATTGATAATGTAATTATAGTGTTAGTTGAGTTGTGTTTAAGGATTTTTGTTAAGGCTTGTAAAAAGCCTTTGGATGTAATATATATATATATATTATATATGTATGTGTTTAGCTACTTAGAAGTTAAGTTGTACTTCCTTTGTAAGATATGTTGGTAGTGTAGTAGTATAGTCTTGTTTAAGGTTAGAAAAAAAAATCTATGTCTCCTATTGTATATTATCTTTATGGAATTAGATAAACAATTACTCATACAATTCCTTTAGGCAACCTTACATATAATCTTAGGGGTTATATGTGGTTGGGGAACCGTTATCTCTATTTCAAATATAAGAGTGATTTCGGGTCCTTACACGAGATGTACGGAGTAACCTACAAAATATTATGAATATTGTATAGTATTGAAGGGAAAGGAAAAAATACTGAATAGGTAATACAAACAATATATGTTCATGTGGTACGTAACTATCAGTGATACGTTAATAATAGATAAGGTTGTGGGTGGTTTTTAAAGTAAATACTACCCATATGACTGTGTTACGCCACACATACATTACACGTGGTATGTAATAGCCACCGAAAGAGATAGCCTTTGTAGTAACTCATAAATGCTAAAAATTTGTAATTTCAAAATTGGAAAAAGTATGTGCCAAAAAAAAATTGGAAAAAGTACGAAATGTAATTTGTTTTTGTATTGATGATGATAGAGAAAACAACCAATAAGACTATAAATAAGCCAAGTTGAGACAATATAATGCCAAGCTTGAGCTCAACTCGAATTAAAAAACTTGAAACATGAACTTGATCAAGCTTTAATTTTGTTGCTCAAACTCAACTTGAATTGGTAGTCCACGACTTTAAGCTCGACTTGGTTAGGCTTAAATATTCTTGTAACATTTTATTAAATTAAAAAATAAGTTGGATTTTGGGAATAGAATAGGGTTTTTAGTTAACTTTCTTAAAATATAATAAATGTAAACCATTAAATATAAAAGGAAAAAAAATGAAGGAAAGAAAATAGGCTTTCAAAAGGAAAAACACAAATTTTATAATCTTTTTTATATAAAGTATAAAAAACTCGAATAAGTCGTGAACCACTCAAATCAAGTATTTTAAAATTCGAGCTTGAACTCGATAACTATTTCAGTAGCTTAAACTCAAGTTCAATTTATTTGTAACCAAGTCAAATTCGAATTCGAACTATCATTGAATAGAACTCAAGTAGGTCGCTTGTAAGCTCAAATTGCTTATAGCCCTAGCGACTAAAATTTAAATTTTCATATTACAATCAATATATTATGAAATTTTAAATCACAATAAATTTCATTAAATGCTGCTTATAATAATAAATAAGAATATGAGTAATAGGTTCGGAATGAAAGAAATTGAAAAAAATATATTTGACGTGATATTAATGTGATAACTTCAAAACGGAATGTTGCAACAACTTGCCACCTTTTAATGCTTCTAATGCACCTGGGGGACGGTCAACAGCATGTTATGACTTCTTATGAAATTGATTCAGGATTAGACAGGGCAATGGGCTTTTACAAT
This sequence comes from Combretum micranthum, assembly GCA_024138025.1. NCBI lineage: Eukaryota > Viridiplantae > Streptophyta > Magnoliopsida > Myrtales > Combretaceae > Combretum > Combretum micranthum. The sequence goes on from JAMXBD010001298.1 coordinate 375,692, forward strand.
GGCGTACTATTCATTTATTTATTTGATTTTATTTTTACTATTCAAGACATACTTATTAGAGATACCGTTTTGCGCTGGTGGCCAGGGGTCCATGACGCCGTGCCGCTCCCCCTTTCATTCACTAAATTCATAACGACTTCCATATTTATGCAAAGTAAAATGACAAACAAAAATAAATAAATAAATAAAATAAGTAGAATACTTTAGCTTTTGCAACAAGAATATCTATAATTTTCTTATATTCCTAGTTATCAATTTTTCCCTAATCACCTAACCACCTTTGTTTTAAATAAGTAGAAGAAGTAACAGTTAAAGCTGTGTCTGGTTCCTTTTTTCTTTTTTTCTCTTTTTTCCATCTGTTTGGATAATTGTATGAATATGAGTATTTGTCAAAAATACAGATTAAAACTTAATTATCTATATAAATTATATAGATGCAGATATGATACAAAAATAGATGCAAAATCAGAATAATTAAATATTTCCTAGGTAAAATGAACATTTGATACAAACACATTTTTTTTTTTTTTTTTAATAATCTCAACAACTAATATGAAGAACTTGATTCAGGTCTCATTATGAAGTCCCATGCAAATTGAATCGTATACTTTTTTTGAATGGTTACAAAAACATGGAATGCGAAACAAATAAATCCTTAGGAAAAATAGTTAATTTGGTGCTCTGAACCAACTCCAAGGTAGCGTTTGGTAGTAAAACTGGACAAGATAAACAGTGCAATTCTATTGTATGTATGTACATGACAGCAATGAATATAATTTTTATTAAAAAATTTTATTTTTATCCAATTCTAATATTTTTGTATCATGAAACATAAAGAACAAAATGTTATGTTTTGTCTGAGTTTTGTCTAATCTTGAATACATTTTGTATACGGAACATGGTACAATGATTTTGTCCAATCTAATACCATAAAAAATTGTATAATCAAATACTACACTAAGTTAAGTTAGAAGTATGAGCTTATTACCCAAGTTTGATCATTGGTCTAGTATAATCAGGCTAATATGGGATGTGCTGGTGCTACTCAGATCGTTTAGGAGGGGATTAGGTCATTTCCAAATAAAATTTCCCCGCAAGAAGCCTGAATAAATAGCATGTTTTGTGCCATTAGATGTGTGTGATGATATTTAAGTTTGGGTATATCAAATTTTAAAACTATTTTCCATTTACCTTATACTGCGTAGAATTTCATTTTATTTAATTTTATTTTTTTCAGATTGTACCAAACTTATTTACGTAAAGGTTACTATAATTAAAAAAAAAAAAAATCCTCTATATATATATATATTATCTCATAAATTGATGAGAATTTTTAGTTTTTTATCATAGCAAATAAAAACCAAATTCCTTAAAATATTTGAAGAATTTTTATTTTCCCTTTTTGTTTTAAATATTATTGTGATCTTTAATAACTTGTTCTTATTTGATATTGACATCCTTTTAAGTTTCCATCCCTATAGGAGGTCATTTCTAGTGGATATAACCCATGTCTGCCAAGCCTAAAAGTAAAATTGCTTATATTCAAATAACATAGTTTTAATTACAAAATTATTGACACAAGACCACATCTATTGTATGTAGTTTTATTTTTAACAAAAAACTCGCATTAATGAGATGCAATTTAATGATTATATGATAGGATTACTATAGTTGGTCAATCACATACAACAAATGTGAAGGAGTCTTGCGATGATGACACGTGTACAAATGTTGTGTAGAGAGACACAAGAGGATAAATAGACAAATCCAAATTTTCAAGTGCAAGATAGTAGATCAAATCAGGCGCTCTGAATGGTTCTTGAAAGGTTCCTCAATGATTAAAGGCTTTGATCTTTCTTAGAGATATTTCAATAGAGTTTTCATGTTGTTGCTCTCAATTATAGCAATGTATAGAATCTCTCCAAATGAGTAGAGAAGTCTCTTATTTATGGATGTTGGATGCTAATACTAGCCATTGGATGACATGTGGATGGATGGTTGAGATGAAACGTTGCTCGCAATTGTTGGATGTCTCCCATGGATTTAATGACCAGAACTCATCTCTTCTTTTCTTTACATTGGTATGGTTTTTTGATGTGGGCCTGGAAGAGAATGAGAGCCTCTTATAATATAAAAGAAGCCCATTCTCAATTTAAAACAAGTCATCTTTCATATAAAAGAGCTTATGGTTCATTTTAGTTCATAGAAGCCTTATTTCAATTAAACAACACCCAAATTAACTCAAAATGATATTTTTAGAGTCTGCTTTTTGCACGTAAGAAAACTAAATAAGGCCAAGAGCAAAATAAACCAGTCTAGTGATCTCTCTTCTAAGACTATCAAGCTAAATGTTGTTACAACTTCCCTTTATAGACCTGATCTTCTAAGCCCTATCACTAACCCAAAAAATCGGTTCATGGTATTATATTAGGCTAAAAGTCTAATTACCAAAATGACATTCTATAATCATTTTAGTACATCACTAAATCATATTGAGTAAGTGTAATCCCCAGTTTTTCATTAATAGAATTAGAAAATAAAGGTTTAATGTATTTTTGAATGAGTATGTTATAGTATATGAAAATTGAGTAAAGTTAAGTATAATAGTTCTTTATAAAACCAATTTAATAGAAAAGTTCAAAATCTTCAATTGAATTATTTTAATGAAATCGTTAATTTAAAGTATTCTTTCTATTCTTTTAGAGTTTGAATTTTATAAATTAGGCTTCTAATATGTTAAAAGATGGTATAAATTCTTATAAGAAATTATTTAATTAAATAGGAATTATAAGCTATATTATTACTAAACTTTGTTTTGAATTTGTATGATTGATAATTACAATGTGTTAAGAAAATAATAGGCTAACATGAGTTTATTTTAATCTTAATGGCTACCAAATTTAACTCTTATGACCCACCACAAATCCCATGCGCACACATACACACACAATCATTTTTGAATTGCCTTGAAAGTCAAAGTAAATTTTTGTATATATGCATATAATTATCCTTAAAGAGGCAAATTTTTCCTTCATTTTCTCCTTTTCTTCTCTCTTTCAAAACCTATGTTTCTACACATATACATACTCCATATATCAATTCCATTTTCTTCTTCTAAATCATCAAGAACAACGAGTTAAGTTTCCATCTTCAAATTAAAGCAAGTTTTGATAAGATAACTCATGCTTTATCTTCGTTGTTTTTGTATTTGAGCAGTTTTAATATTAGTGTTGTTTTTTGTTAATGGCTGATATGGGGTGTTTATGAGTTTGGTTGTTAAATATAAGAAGTAGAATGATAAAGAAGTGGTTTTAAAGTTCTAAAGTTTAAAGTTAATGGATGGTTTGTTGAGTGGTTGTTTGGTGTGAAAAATATAAATAGGTTAAAAGAGTTGAAGTAATGGATGATGAATTTGAGACCTGTATGATGATGTTTGAGTGTGTTGGATGGACTTGAGACAAGTAAAATTGGTTAAAGTGTGAAAAAATTGTAAAGTGTAAAAGTGTATTCACCATAGAGTGACCATAGCCCGTGGTGAAGGGTGTGGGCATTTCTGTTCGTGGGATCTAGGTCACCATGAGGCATGGCAGAGCCCATGGTGGATCCTGTGTTGAATCACCTTGCCACCACGGGTGCATGGCAAGGGCTGTGGTAGCCTCTAGTCATTAGGTGATTCTCCATATGGGGCATCGTGAAAGGCGTGGCGAAGCTTATGTGTTTCCCTATCTCATACTACCTTTGGTGGAGAGCGTGGCAACCTTAAATGTCTTTTTTGTCTCCTTTAGCTTTATATACTCATTTTATCCTTCTTGTCTTTGTAAAGTAGATAGTAATATAAGCTTTTCTATCTTATAGGAATCCTAGATCACAATTTGGACTTCTCGTTGGCCTATTACGACGATTAAGGGGAATACACAAGTGAGTAACTTGAATCCTATCACTTTCTTTGTGATTGTAAATAGTGGAATATAGTTTAATCATAATTATAAGAAATCAAATGCATGGGGTGGGAAATCTCGTATGTCATATGTTGTATGTTTAAGTTGTAAATCTTAATCATCAAAGTGACAACTGCTTGCTTAACATTAAATTATAGTTGCATTATTAAGTGTCTGAAATTGATATGATAACATGATAATATGGAATTAAGTTTATTGAACTTCAAAATTAAATATGACATGCATTTCATAACATCATACACATTAGCATGGTACTCAGGTCACATGTTAACATTTCAATTCTGTGATAATGCTTGTTGGGACTAATAGGTCGACTTGTAGGTCACCATGGGATTATCAGCTTCATAGAAACTAAGAAGACTTCGAAGGAGGTCGTCTGTGTTGGAGTTAGCTTTAGGGTGCTAACACTTAGTTAGATTGCTTAAGTTCTAAATGAAGTGGAGGATGTTTATGTGAAAACTATTTTTGAAATGGTAAAAGAGAATGTAAAAGTCCCTCTTCTTTAGTTTTGAAATTCTCATGGGTGTGGACTACTAAACTTATCCTTCAACCTCCTGAGAAGGCGTAAATCCCTATAGGTTTGAATTCCCGTTATTCGAACCATGTTTGCTTCATATGTTTGATGGGTGCATTGCATATGGTTGCTAACAAAACTTGTTTGATATTAGTGATATGTGTTTTGATTCTGTTATTCACTAAGCTTTATATACTCATTTTTTTTTTTTTAAATTGTTGATTTATAGAGTTTTAAACATGAAGACCAAAACCAAGCCTAAGACTGGGAGTTAGTGTAGGATGGACTTATGTATTCTTTTGGAAAGAAGACCATATATGTAATAGAGACTTAGTTATGGTTTTGTAATAGTATGAGTTAAATTTCGTTTTTCCTTGTAAGTTTTCACTATCATAGGGTTATGTTGAAGCCCCTAAAGACCATAGTTGTAATATTTTGTCATGACCTAGATCTATATGTGTGTTCACTCATGGTTTATATATATATATATATATGCAATCTCTTTCTCACTCAAAACAACCATTGATCCTATTTAATTGTCCACTTCAAATGGGGAACTTTAGTTGTATAATATTTATGTAACTTTCTAGATGTCTCAATTAGTTACATGGTGTATTATTACAACTAGGGTACCCTATAAGGGTGTGACAGTAAGTGCGATTTAGCTATCCAAAGGAAAATTGTATGTATCCATCACGATTTATCAACACCTATAACCCTTTATATATTAATGCTAGAAGATGCAATTTTTAATTTGAGAAATTTACTTTGTAATCGTTTAAGTTTTAATAGGATAGTCCTCAATCCATGACATTCTTTCAATCTTTTTTTAAATAAAGAATTCTATCTAAATTAGTAGCTAAGTTAGAATTAGTCCATTCATTGGTCATAAATTACTATTTTATCTTTATCACAATTAGTTGGCAACTTTAAAACCATTGAAAAATTGTGTTTTTATTTTTTTTTAATTCCTAATTGAGGCTTATATAGGTTTTCCATGTTATATGAAAGTTAAAGAAAATCTATAATGAAAACCCAAAAGTCAAACTTGACAGCTTCATTTTTAGAATGAAAACTCAAAAGTCAAATTTGATAGCTTCATTTTTAGTAATTCATGCATTTGAGATTTTAAGATTGCACATTCTTCCTTCCTATTATTTTTTTCTAATTCATCTCACCAAATGACATAAAAAAAGGAAAATTCCCCATGTTTAATTTATTTTTATCCATTTCGAAAATGAAAATTGTTGGATAATCTAATAACACCAAACTGATGGGTACACCCGTCATAAGAACTGTAAAACTAACATAATGGATACATATATATATATATATACATATATTTATATTCTCCAAGTAATTGAATATCTTTCTTTCAATAAACTTGGAAATAATGACTAGCAAGAATTAAATTTCTTGATTGAATGATTATTCGTAGGTTAATTAAATATTTTAAATGATCTTATTGGCCTTAACCACCATGTATTATGTTGTGGTTTTCACAATTTATATAAAGATTTTGATTGTCATCGATAATAAATAAACAAAAGTTAAGATTTCCAATTATCAATTAACCATGAAAGTTGTAGAAACTATTATAGTTTCATGCAAGAGCGTGGCCCCACAATCTTCCTTTATAAGAACCAACCACTAACCGTGGACCCCTCCACGGCTCCACGACCTTTTCCAGAGACATAATTTGCGCCCTAATTTCGCATTAAAGAAGTGGCCCACTGCACTTCTTCTATGGAAAGCATGCTTTGTTTTTTTTTTTTTTCGGCCATGAAAGCATGCTTCATTTATACAAGCTTCGATTGTGAATTGGAAAGCCCAAGTGGAAACCCGAACCGATAGAGTTTCTCTATTTCTACTTCTGCTATCATGTATAATATTTATATATAAAAATAATCTTCTAAGTTCTTACCCAAAAAAAAAAATAATAATAATAATAATAATCTTCCAAGTTCTTATAAATTTAAGAGATTATTTGCGATATTTGAATTTTTGATAGTGTATCTTGTATCAAAGTTAAAAATTTTAAGAGTTATTTGTGATTCTTATTTTCCTTTTGACTCCCATTTGAACTTTTTTTTTCAGCTATACGAATTTGGATTTCTCGATTTACCTTCATCTTAATTTTTCTTAACTTATAAAACGAATAATTACGAGTAACTAGACATTTTAAATATTCTATGGCATTATTATAATATTAACTTTTTATCCTGTAATCTTAATAATTAATTCTAGTTCTCACATTTTAAGAAGATTAATTTGTGAAAATTAAGAGGATCTACTTAGTATCCGTACACATTGGGTTTGCATGTGAATGGGGTACCATAATTGTTGATGTTTCTCATGATTTTGTTCTAAATAATTTCCAGGTGCTGCTGCTTATTCTTTTTCTTTCTTTCTTTCATTTTTCTTTTCCCCATTCACTTTCAGTTTTACCACCTTAAAAGCAAAGCTTCCTAACTTTGTCTACCAAATTCTAGATATTGCTCTTTGGCCATAAACATCCAAAATCTAGTTAACTTTTCCTAAATCCTTCACCACGACATATGCCAACGACAGGGGCGAAAAATGAGCAACAGCAGCTTTATTAACAAATAGAATTTGTAATCTTACTATACTATGAGATTATTACATCACAACAAGAAATAAGACTTATTTTGATAAATTAATTTGTCATTATAAATACCAAATTTATCACAAAATACCTATTATAACAAATTCAGTTTGTCATTTTCTTGATCACAATAAGCTTATCGCAATTAATATATTGTGATAAAATTGTTCTTAGTCATAATAAGATAATGCTTATTGTGATGATTGTATTCTATCTCAAAAAATAATATAGTGACAAAATAATTTGCCCCAATAATTTATTTTTTTCATAATATGCATGTTTTTTGTCATAATAGATTAAGATATTGTGACTAATTAAGGTGTTTTATAATGACAAAAAGTTCAACAGTGACAAAAAGGATTTTGTCATTGAAGTAATAACAACGAATTTCTTTTGTAATATGATTTATATTAACTAGAATCCATTCGTCAATATTTTTTGTAGTGACAAAACTAATCCATTACACATTTATTAAGGTGACAGATTGTTGGTACCAAAAAATAATCAAGAAGGGGGATTGAATTGATTATTAACAAAAAAAATTTCCTTTAAAAATTAATCCCCTTCGGTTTTAAAAATGAGCACCAAATATGCAATTAAACAAATATGAACATATATTGCGGAAATTGAAAAGATAGAGTACAGAAAATCAGGCAACGATTTATAATGGTTCTGCCTTGTGCGTCAGTCCACTCTTCCAGCTCCGAGCCAGGAACCCCGTTATCCTACAAGTTTTGTTCCACTATATCCAACCAAAACAAATTACAAGCTTGTACAATTCTCTCTGCTCGATTCTCACAGCTATCCTCTAGCCACAACCGATCTATAGAGTCTAAACTTGTAACTTAACTATCAAAAGAGAAGGCAACAACAAGTTCCTTCTATACAAGATAAAATATCTAAATCACGGAGCTAAAGAATGAAAGCAAAGAGATCAACTCGCTTGTTGAATATACTGGGTAAATATCTAAATCACGGAGCCAAAATGAAACTTTTGGGTTTTGTTCTGGGTTTTGTTCTGTATATACTGGGTAAGAAAAAATAGCTTCTTTTTTTGTGCGTGAATAGTATCAGCTCCCTCTTTTTTTTTTCGATCTTCTTCTTTTTCTCTTTGTCTTCTGTATTATATATTCCTTCTTTTCGTTCCAAAAGCTATTTGGAAGATGGATAAGCTTTCCAAAAATCTCGGTAAAAAAATCTTTTGCTCCTTATCTCTTTTTCAAATTTGAATTCTTCCGTTTCTTCAATTGGGTAGAAGATAAGATGAGATATGTTTTTTTCAGATATTGTGGTGACATTTATCTTGATTTGAAATTTGAAAACCGAAACGGATTCATCATAATCCGATGATCTTCTTCTTCTTTATCTAAACCAAAAGTAGATAACGTCCTTTTTTTCTTCTTTTGAACTCACACATGAATCCCATAAAAATAGGTAAGTGATGGACTTATTTTTATCTTGAAACATTGTAGATATGATATTTCACTTGTCTTGAAGGAGAAAACGTGCAGCAGCTGTTCAAAGAAGGTCTGGTACTGTTCATGAAGATTTGCATTGGTGAAGACTTTGATGAGAGAGAAACTTTGATGAAAAGATTAAATCCCCTTGGATTAAACCAACTTAAGTGGAATAAATGAGTATATTATCCAAATAAACTCATTTACTCGGAGCTAGGTCTTCAAGATTCATTTTTGCACCGAACTGGAATGATTTGCATCAAGTTGGAGAAGATGAACAGTGAAAATCACGTGATATAGAGCTGTTGTCAAAAGTGCAGTGAAAGGTTCTGTGAAAGGTTCTGGATTTCTGGAAAAATTCTTTATCCTTAAAGCAATATTCTAGAAAACATTCTGGATTCCGAATACTCTTCATCACTTTTCTTATTTCTCTTTAACTTGATACTACACACTTAATGAACTCATTAGTTATCATTTTTACTCTTTTGTTATCATCAAAACCTATTTTAAGAGAATATAACACAGATTTCTATATAAATTTTATGTTATGACAAATAGAATAATGCTATAAATATTTATCATGTCAACATTATTTGTCAAAATATCAATAATAACAAACTGTGTTTATGATAAAAATAAATATTATGACAAAAATAATTTGGTGAATGAAATATTATTATTGACAAAATTAATTTTATCAAAATACTTATTTTGTGACTTTACTTTTTTCTCATTATTTTACAACATAAAGAAATTTTTATGACATTAATTTTAAGGTGTGATAACACTATAAAAAATTCAACTTATGACAGAGGTTATTAGTCCTTCAGAATAGAGAAACAATTTGCAATAAGTTGTTACAAAAAGTTGATTTTATTTTTATTTATTCTATATTAAGTAAATCTCTAATTATGTACAAATAATTATAAAAATCGATATAAGGAGAATTACAATTATCTCAATTACTATATTATAATTACCTAACAAACCAAAATGCACAAATTAAATTTAAAAAGATAACAATGTCTAACATGTGAAATTAAAACTTCCTCTATTATGACTTCAAGAAAACACAAGATTGTTACTTTTTTTTTTTTTTTACAAGTCTTACACTCTCTGATTTTACCATGAACTCAATAAACCTACCTACAGAAAAAGAAAATATCATAGTAAAATTTTCAATCTTCTTCACTCATAAATTTCATCCACCTACATGACATCTCTCATGAAACCTTCTTCCCCAACCTACATATAAAAAACAGATATATTAGTAAAGCAATGTTGTAGTTTTTGATTGAAAAAAAAAGATAATTCTTAAAATATCATATAAAACAACAAAAAATTCTAAATATAACATACGCCAATTGCAAAAAATCCCTTACATATTTCATTTCAAAATTCAAATATTTGATTGAGTATTTTCAATAGAACAAACTAAATCATGTTGGGTATCCTTAATTTCTAATATAAATTTTAAAAGAAAAGCAAATTGAATAATAAGTAACTCACACAAAATTATCAATTTAAAAAAAAATGACAAAACTAAGCAAAAGTGTCAAGCTTTATCTTGAATTACAAATTAGGGGAACAAAAGATTTTTTTTTTTTTTTTAAAAAAAGGGGTGAAGCGCTAATTCTGTTATAGATTGAATTTGATTTTCTTACTTGGTTTTGTTATTGCTCTAATGGATGTATGGTCAAGAGAATAATAAATTTGCATACCATTCATTTTATCAAATATGCATGTCACCCTCTTTAGTAAAAGTTATCGTTGCTTCAATATAATGGTTACCTGAAAACCCTAAATTGATGAATGAAACATGTTAAATGGAAAGAGATAATTGTATATCATTAAGAAATAAAAGGAAAAAAAAAAAAAGAAAGAAGATGGATGAGAGCAAATAGCTTGTTAGCTTATTGTGATGTAGGCTTTGTGTTGTAGAGAGAGAGAGAGTTGGGTTCAAGTCTGTAGCAGATGATAAAAGAACACATTTCATTGTTTTGGCATTAAATTTTTTAAATGAAATTATTTTTCTCTCCCATGTGAATTTTTACTTGTCTTCTTAAATGAAGAGTCTATCCTATAATTATTTGTTTGTTCGACTTTGTGCGTTGCTCAAAAAGTATACCTTATTAGATTAAATTAGTTAGAACTTGCACAATGTGTGAATTTTATTCAAAATATAATAAATATTTAATATATATTATAATTTATATAATTATTGATTCAAAAAGTTATGATCCTTTGAATTATGAAAATATAACATTATATGTCAAAGATCATTTAATGTACATATTAATTTACACAATTATTGATGGAAAAAATTGATAAGTGATGAATGTGTTATAAAATTTGTTATCAATATTGAGAATTAACCATACATTAACTACAAAATTCTAAAATCTAGTAAAACTATATCACTTTGATAACCTTTATAAGTAATAATCAATATCACAAGTATGGAGCAAAATAAATAAAGTAGATTTATATTTCTATCAACATATGAGTAAATTACGGTAAACACACTTTATTATGATTATCATTCAAATTTATAACTAAACATGTTATTATAAATAAAGTAATCAAATGTCTATGTTTTGAAAATATAAAAGTTTAGATGCATTAAATAGATACTAAAGTAGTAATCCCTTAGCATTGATTGTAATATATACATATCATATGCATCATACATTACATGAGATATTTATATAATTGCATATTATATAATATTATATCACATTTTATATACAATTGTGGATTAAAGTTATAAGTATTAAGGGTTTATTTATATTTTCGTTCAGTTAAGGTATAATTTCAATCATAATTTACCCTTCAAGATTGGAATCAAAATTTAAGTTAAAGGTGAATTCTCTCAGCTTGTTAGACTTGTGTCTCAAGCTTTTAAAACCATATATGTATGTAATGAAAGGAATTAGACATAAAATCATCATGGAATTTTAGGTTCATTCTCGTATATAAAATATACTAATAAAGTTTAGACATGTTTTGTAAAGACCCGGATTCACCACTTATAAAAACAGGTGAATTCAAATCCCCTACCACATATAACCCGCGGAAATTATATATAAGGTTGTCCATAAAGAATGGTTTGGATAATTATTTGCCAAAACCCAAGATAAGAAAGCATACCAAGAACTTTACTTAAAGAAAAACTTCATATAAACTTATAAATATTTTCCTCTTGTTGCCTTTAAGGCTTGAAACATAGGTCTCACACATATAAACATATACAAGACACTACAGACATAGGCTTGTAAAGAAGCCATTAACAAACATATAGAGATATTACAACATTATACAAAATACAATAAAAGCTTTAACAAAACTTCTATCTTAATCTACTACAAAAACTTTCATCAAAAGCCATGATCGGTCTCAAAGTCCTAGTCATCCAAAAAGTCCTCAAAATTGGATCCAAAATCCAAACTGGTTAAGAACTCATCATCTTCAACAAACCTGAAAAGATAAGGAATGAGCCAGAGGCCCAGAAATGCAATAACACAAGCAAATACGAATAGCAAGCACACTTAAACTAAATGCAAACGTAACAATCATCAATTTAATTATCTTTGATTATGTGAATAAAACAACACTGGAGTATTCAAACTCTAATTCAAACTTGGGAATCTAAGGGTCTTGAGCAACAGCAACTACTCAGGGGGTTGATATAGATAGCTCGGATACCTATATCTTCTAAATCTAACCGAAAAGATTAGTAATCTCATTTAGGGTTAATAGCCGTTACTCAAATTTACTTAATCCATAATATAAATTAATTCACATGCTCCCATAAACATTGAATTAAATCATATTATTTCCTCTTAAGATAAGTAAATGTTACACTGTTACTACATTCCCTATCGATTACCTGCTGAGCCATTTAAAAGAAGTCACCATTGCATCATGGTGTATTGCATCATGGTATGAAGTCATTGCATCATGACAAAAGTGGCCTAAGCACCTAACTACCGTGTCATTGCATCATGATAGGGTTGCCGCTCCTCGAACTAGATTTAACGACTCAAACACAACCAATTTCAAACTATATTTAATTCATCTTTAGTTAAGTTTATTAGAATATGCCCAACTTAACAGCCACAAGAAAGTTATTACGTACCTGATATATATAATCGCTTGTATAAAAAAAACATGATCCCTGGTGATGGTGTCTATTACTTGACAAAAACTCTAACGAGTTTATTTCCTTTTGTGAAAGAGCCACCAAAACCTCAAAAGATAATGCATATATATAACTTAGAGGATACTCTAGAAGAATTAGAAACTATCTCAAAAGATAATCAAGAAGATAAGATAGGAGATAGGTTTAAGCATTTGCTCATAAAGTTAAACTCATATAAAAACATAAACTCTTTATCCGCTTATATCAAACTCATCTTATTAACATATTTGAGCAAACACTAATTTAGAACCCCACTATAGCTATGAATAACGCCCCGCCAAAATATGGGCAGTTCTCCTTTGTCTGTCATCTTTTCACTTTATTTATGGTCTCTTATTGATAAGGCATCAACAAGGCACATATTTTCAAAACATTTAAATCAATTCAACATCTTATACTTGGAATAACACTTAAGCATAACTAACTTTAAACTCAACATTTAATGATTTTAAAGATAATTTACATTAAGGTATAGCATAACAAGTATTCATCTAACAATATCATATTAAAATATAAGATCATCATTTATAACTTCAAATCATGTATACAATATAACTAGCTTTAAACATTAAGCACAACACTCATAAAATTCAAATATAATTCATAAATAAGTTTAACTTGACATTTACATGCTTAACAAGTTCCTTTAAGCCAAGTTGAACTTAAGATTATCAACTAAGTTCATTTTACAACTAACTTCCATAATTAATCCAATTACTTATTAATCTATAAATCCACCTAAATCATGTTTAATTACATCAATTAACTAATATAATACGTCAAATATCATTTATCTGTCTCATTGTAGTCCCAAAGGATCCATTTCTTAAGCAATCACATATTTAACAAACCAAAACAAGTTTTAAACTTTGTTTGGGAAAATATAATAGCTAGAAAGAAGTAAAATTTAAGAATTGATACTTTTTGATTTTGCAAAAACTTAGAACATGAAATTGTATATCTCTTTTTAAGCTTCCCATATCAACTTGAATCACCTCAATCGGAGATTGGATGAAAAAGTTATGGCTAAAATACGATCAAGCTGCGAAATAGGAGAAAGTACACTACCTAGTACATGGTAGTGCTCGAGGCCATGTAGGGTACTGAAAAGACCGAGAGGAATTTTTCAAGGTTTTATGACCTATATATCCACCTACATGCCCGTGTACAAGGTGGGGCAGAGGTTAAAAAAATGACTCGAGAGCTTATTTTGATCAACACAAGCTCGTACACGCTGTGTATAAGGTAGTGCTAGTCTGGGAAAATTTTTTTGATAGCAAACATGTATTTTCCATGATTTCTTTACACAATATATCAGCTTTTACACATTCAAAATATCTTCAAAACATAAAGTAAGCTTCCTACTACTTGGTGTATGAACTTAACATTATCCATTCACTTCCAACTCATCAAACAACATAAATATCACTTCAAACTCCACTCTCCATTCAATACAACATTCAACACATACACAACTTCAGTAACCCTTACTACACTACTCATATTCCACTTCATTTTCACTAATACACTTCAACTACTTAACATACACATATTACAACTTCATGTGGTAGCCCAAACACTTCTCAACAATTAACCAACAATTGCAAACTGTTAAAGCTCATAACAATACAATATTCATATTTGACATAATCTCTAAATCAACAAACTTGCACTAAATATAACATACACTTACCCCTAAGATTTGGGCTTAGTTAGAAGGCTACAGTATGAGCTCTTAATGGTCAAACTTGTAGGAATTTGGATGGGGGACTTGGCTTTGATGTTGGAGTGGCTTTGCAAGAGAAAAATGTTGTTTGAATATGTTTAGAGGGTTGTCTTGGAGAGTGTTTGATTTTGGACTAAAATTGCAAGATTTTTAGCTTAATCTTATCCATTCTTTAACTTTAAAGGCAACATATTAGAAGACTTTTAATTGGGCTTAATTTGGGCTTTATGTAGGCTTCATTGGTTTAAATTGAAACAAAGCTTTGGGCTTGTTTTTGGGTTCAAAAATCTACCATCACACTCACACTACTAATGCAAACACATCTATTTTACACTCCTAAAACACATGCATTAAGTTATGCTACTTAATCTATATGCCACACTTGCTATTTATTTATTCTAATATACAAAACTATTAACACACATATATAACATAATATTGGAAATTCATGGCTATTACATGTTTTCCTGAAATTCTTGATACTTATTATTATCACCAAAGTTCTATAGATAGAGTTGGAACGGATCAAATTCTTAGCTACACTGTGCACAAAGAGTTGTCCGATACAACCACTCTGATAATCAAATTAGCAAGTCTATAGGAGTATGGAAGTAATTGTAGTGGAGTAAAGGTATGGGTGTTCCCATTCTATCTACCATGGGCTAACTTACCCGGTCCAAAAATTGGTAAGCTTAGCAAAACAATTAGGCCTCTACACGACTTGATAACCTTTTCCCATAGCCACAACTCCTTGAAGGGAAACTACCTTATTTGATCTTCTAACTCTTGGAACTCGCTATTTTCCTTTAATAAAGTATGCTTCTAGAAAGGTCTCTAAATAATTGGACTACACTTATATAAAAGGGATAGGGGCACTTCCTTTAATAAACAAGGGGAAGTTTCCTATTATAAATAAGTCTACTATCCTAAAGAAGAATATATACTAAACTATATGAGGGTAATCTAAGCAACAATGGTGCTAGGTTCACTCTCTTCACTTTAACTCCATCTTGCTATTATGCATCGTTACCCACTTACTGGCTCAAGCTTCAAATTAAGAGAGTTAAACATACCCCTATGTTACAACTTAGCAAGAACATAACAGAAGACATAGATCCTTTCCAAATAAATACAAGGATTTCATAGTAGCATAATAGTTAGTTACAAAACAGTTAAATAGATATGCATGTAACTACTATAACAGAACATCAAATGTAACTACCGTAACAGAACATCATGAATATAAATATACGAGAACAGAAGGGAAAACCATTCTTGGCCCTCACAAAAGAAGGAGTCTCTTGACTTAGGAGTTATGCTCTACTCGAAAGTAGCCATATCTGCAAAAGAACAACAAACACGTTAGAGAAAGAAAGTAACAGAGTAACAAGGAAAAAGAAGAGAGATTAGGGTTTGTTACATGAGCATTAGAGGTGGAAGTAACAAAGTAGTAGTAGTAGGTAGGGTTAGTAATTCTAGTGAGTTGGGCTTGAATATTAAGTAGGATGAGTGCTAATATTTGGTGCTCTTATTCTTCTTAGAGTGGTTATTGGAGTATGGAAAATCTATTCTTGAAGTTTTTGTTAATTTTGATGGCACCAGAAACAAGAAATATTAGTTTGGAAGAGAAGTTAGAGAGATTTTAGGTTACAATAACACAAGAGATGGATAGGAAGTTGGCCATGTTCATGGACGAAGTCAAGCTAACTATAAGTAGTAGCTTATCTACCATGGGGAATCAAACTCCAATGATTATATCATAACAATCAAATGGCGGGGAGTCATCATTTTCCAATTCGGAATCAATTCTTAAAGGCATTTAACTAGAGATTCCCAAGTTTAATGGAGAGGATGCGATTAGGTGGCTCTTTAAAACCAGAAGCTTTTTTTGGTTTTCATAAGGTATCCTTAGAGGATTGCATTACAATAACATCATTTGCAATGGAAGACAGAGCATTAGAGTGGTTAGAGAAGAATCATAAGATTACTACCTGGGAAGCTTGCAAGAGAGCAGTGGAAGAAAGATTTAGACCGTCAATGTACGAAGATGTCCAAGGTCAGTTGTCCAAATTCCTACAAACATCATTTGTGGAAGACTAGCAAACCAAATTTGAAGCTCTATCCAATAAAGTATTTGGATTATCAGATAGTTTCTTGATAAGTTGCTTCATATCGGGTCTTAAACCCCATTTGAAACGTGAACTACAAATTACAAGACCACAATACATGATTCAAACCATCAATCTAGCCAAACTGCTTGAGGCCAAGTACGGTGACCAATATCAGTACAAAAACTTTAACAGCATTCACTCAAAATTCTTTTTCAAAACCATGTTCATCAACTTTACAATTTTCTAAACCTAAAACACTCGACCAACCATTTCCTTTTTCTAAACCAGATACCAAAACACTTGACCAAACAAAACCAGCACTTCCTATCAAGAAACTATCACAAGAACATATGGCAACAAGAAGAGAGTAAGGATTATGCTACAACTGCAATGAGAAATATAGTACAAATCATAGATGTAAAGCCAATTTTTTGTTGATGTTTGTAAATGATGATGATTGTACTAAGGAACAAAATGAAGAAAATGGATATATAATAGAGAATTTTAAATATGTGGAGTCTGATAGTCCAATTTTAGATAATGCAATCATGATTAGTTTGCATGCGGTATATCAGTGCCTAAAACTTTACGATTTGTAGGCATGATTAATAATAAACCAGTATCAATACTATTAGATAGTAGCAGTAGGCATAATTTTCTACAATCAAGAGTAGCTAAATTTTTGAATTTACCAGTAATAACATCAACTGGGTTTGCAGTCATGATTGGAGATGGTACGAAATTATGGTATGAAGGACAATGTGAGAATGTACCTGTTAGAATTTAGGACTATGAATTCCTCATGCAAATCCATATCCTTCCTATACAAGGGGTTGATGTAGTGTTGGGTGTCCAGTAGATGAAGAGTTTAACGCCGATTACGATTGATTATACTGCAATGACTATGCAATTCAATATAAGGGAACAACAGGTGTCTCTTTGTGGTGATCCAGCTACGGTACAACCAATCTCGCATCATCAGTTGCGGCACTTAATTAGAACAAATGCTATAGCATCTTTCTATTAACTGGTGGCTCATAATGGTGAGTCCACAGTATGTATCACCAACAATGACGCTTTTGCAAGCGTATTAGGCAAATTCTCTGCGGTGTTTGAAGCACCTTCATCATTGCCGCCATACTATAATGTTCAACATTGGATCCATTTGATCCTAGGTCCTATTCCTGTCAATGTAAAATCTAATCGTTATCCACATTTTCAAAAAAATGAGATAGAAAAACAAGAAAGAGATATGCTTGAACAAAGGATTATAAGGAATAGCACCAATCCTTTCTTTAGTCTAGTTTCATTAGTTAAAAAGAAGGATGGATCATGGAGATTCTTTATAAACTATAGAGCATTAAATAATGTTACTGTGAAGGATCAATTTCCGATTCCTATAGTTAATGAGTTAATATATGAGTTGTATGGAGCCATAATTTTCTCAAAATTAGATTTAAGATCAGGTCCTCACCGGATTTGAATGTGGGAAGATGACATTGAGAAAACTACATTTCATACGCATGAAGGTCACTATGAATTCTTAGTGATGCCCTTTGGTTTAAATAATGCCCTAGCTATTTTTCAAGCTACTATGAACGGCCTGTTTAAACCATTTTTAAGGAAATTTGTGATAGTATTTTTATGATGATATATTGATATACAATAGAATAGTGGAACAATATCATGAGCATTTAGCTACTATGCTACATATTTTGTTAGAGAATAAGTTTTTTCTTCAAAAATCTAAGTGCTCATTTGGCCAGCAAAAGATTGAATATTTAGACCACATAGTAGGGTAGAATGGAGTGCAACTAGATCCATCAAAGATATCAACCGTTAAAGATTGGCCGAAGCCAGAAAACATGAAGGAACTAAGATGGTTTTTGGGTCTATCTGGGTATTATCGTCGTTTTATTCAAGGTTATGCATCAACTGCATATCCTTTGACTGATATGCTATAAAAAGACTGTTTTAAGTGGACTTCTCGAGCTTTAGAGGCTTTTAAGTGGTTGAATGTGGTATTGTGTTCAGCTCCTATTTTGAGAATTCTAGATTTTTCATGTCCATTTATTGTAGAAACTGATGCTTCAGGACATGGTATTGGTGCAGTATTGTTACAGCAAAATCAACCAGTGACATTTTGTAGTAAAAAGATGTCAATACATTTAAGGAAAGCATCTGCTTACGTGAGAGAGTTGTATGCAATGGTGGAAGCTGTAAGGAAGTGGAGATAGTATTTGTTGGATCAGCATTTTACTGCCTGAACATATCATAGGAGTTTGAAGAACATATTAAATCAAGTCATACAAACTCCAGAATAGCAAAAATATTTGTCTAAATTGATTGGCTATGATTATACAATCACTTACAAACCAGGTCATGAGAATATTATTGCAGATGCATTATCACAACAAGTAGAGGATCAAGTGGAGTATTTTAGCATCTCAGGTCCTTATTTCAAATTGAGTGAAGATTTGAAACAAGAGTATAATGTATTACCTGCTTTTCAACAGATTTTGTCTGACCTTAATTAAGGGAAAACTATGAAATTATCTCTTTATTGGAGAAATGGACTTTTGTACTATGGTACAAGATTGTTTTTCGTTCCTCAGTCTCAAATTAATCCGAATTTGTTGTGTGAGTTTCATAGTTCTCCTCTTGGTGGTCATTTTGGTATACTAAAAACCTACAAGAGGTTAGCTTCTTCTTTCTATTATGAGGGTATGAAATGCACTATGGAGGAATTTTTTCAGCAGTATGTTACTTGTCAGTAAGTTAAATATATGACCAAAGAACCAGCTGGGTTGTTACAACCATTACCAGTTCTAGGGCATGTTTGGGAAGACATTAGTATAGATTTTATCACATCCCTCCCAACTTGACATGGATTTTCAGTAATATTGATAGTGGTGGATAGATTGTCCAAATATTGTCATTTGGTTGCTCTTGATCAACATTTTATTGCAACTAAGGTTGTACAGCTATTTTAAACATGGTGGTAAAGCTACATAGGTTTCCAAGAACTACAGTTTCATATAGAGATCCCATTTTCACAAGTCGATTTTGGAAAGAACTATCCAAGCTCAGTGGGACTCATTTACATATGTCAAGTGCTTATCATCCATAGTCGAATGGCTAGACAGAGGTGTTGAATCGAGTGACTCAACAATATTTGAGAAGTTTTGCAATGGAGCTTCCAAATCAGTAGGTAAAATATTTACCATGGGCAAAATATTTACCATGGGCTGAGTATTCATATAATACATCTTATCATCAAGGACCTCAAACAACACTTTTTCATGACGTTTATGGTAGAGCATCTTTGAATTTACTAGACTATTTTCATGGAGACTCTAAGTTGGAAGCACTAGATACTGATTTATGTACTAGGCATGAGCTTTTAAAGGCACTGAGGTCCAGATTATTGGACGCACAAAATCGTATGAAGAATATAGCTGACATGCACATAAGAGATGTTACATTCACAGAGGGTGATTTAGTCTTTGTGAGACTACAACCCTATAAACAAACATCGGTGTCTCATGGTTATCACAAATTGAGCAAGAAGTATTACGGACCATTTCGTGTCATAAAACGAATTGGGGAGGTAGCTTATGAACTAGACTTGCCACCAACCGCAAAATTCCATAATGTTTTTTCATGTTTCTACTTTGAATTAGCTCGGGGTATTCTATGTCTACTTTAGATTTACCAAATCAAGTTGTGGGTAATCATCCATTATTGCAACCATTGTCTATTTTGGGATCTAGGTTACTACAAGACATGGTCAAGTAGTTCAACAGATTCAATGGTTATGGTTATTGCTTGAGGATACCACTTGTGAAGATTATGATGAGTTTGAAGGTCTTTATCCTCATTATAACCTTGAGAACAAGATCGTTTTTGAAGACATGGGGGAAAATGTGATGTGTTATAATTAGTAGTGAATTTTCAAAGCATCTAATCCAGTAAGCGTACTAGGCCTTATATTGTAATGTAGCATGAGTCAAGTGTCCATCCTACGAAGATCTATTAACTACCAGACAGTTATCAACTAATACTAATATCTAGGCAATTGATCCTTTCAAATTATTAGATTAAGATTAAACTAAATTATCTAATTAAGTATCTATATGAATGCAATGAGCTTTTGAAGAGAGTGATATATTAGAAAAATGTGGGAAGGAGCATAATCCACTTTAAACTATTGCCAATCAACTTGAAGTCATGTTATAATGATAATTAGATTCATGGATATTCATAAGAAATTGTCAAGATTTAAAAACAGAGTTTAAAAACCTTTTAAACCACAAAAACAATTCAATAGCTTCCGCTAAATAAATTATTAATGGAATCAAAATTACAATTATAAACCTTCCGATTCTATAATTGACTAATACTTTATATTAACATCCCATAATTCCTTAGTGAGAAATCAACATAAAACATTGCATTATTATTCATGGACAATTTCTAAATTAGATTAAATTCCGCCGCTTCCGCAATTGCAATTTAATCTCAATTTATGAATTCATATGAACACTAATTTCCCTTCCGAGTTATCAGAATTCTTATACACCAAAGATATGATGAATAATCAGAACTCAATATGAATATTTCATGATTCTAACTATCTTATAACATAGTTTCAAATATCATTTTAGCATGTTTAAAGCTTCATCAACTTCCCACAAAAAGAATTTAGCTACTCATGGATGATGATTCAAAAATCAGATAAGAAATTGCAAATGATTTCATTATGATCAGAATATTCAGATATATGAATTGCATAAAAGGAAAAAGATCAGATATCACCAATTCAAAATATCAAAGCTTCACTTGCAAATTCTTGAACAACTTCAATTTCTCTTCAAAAATCTCTATGGAATGCTAGTTCTAATCTATGTATTGTAGTATGATTTAGAGCTACTTACGATGATTCTGAAAGTGAGGAGAAGACTCCCTATTTATTAGAAAAATTTCGTGCAAGACATTAAATGAAATTTGCTGTTTCACTTAGTATGTCGGCAGTTATGGATCCTATGTCGGCGGCTTACAGGCGGTGTATCTTCAAATTATCCTTTACGCAGGCAGTGCACTGGCAGCTTTCAATATCGGTTATACCTGTAGGCCGTTTCTATGCCGGCGGCTTAGGTGTAGATCTAACCGGCGTATGTGATCAGAAATGAAGCGTTGGGCTAATTTATAACGATCGTCGTCCCAAAGCCGGCAGCTTTCACACTGGCATAGGCATTCCAACAGATTTATCTCTTCAATTTCCTTCAAACGTTTGATATCTTCATGTCGCTTCAGATCTATGATGTACACTGCCTCAACGCCGGCGGCTTAGGAGCTGGCGTATGCTATAACTCCTTGTGCGCTGGTGACTTTCCAATTTTGAGCTGCCGGCCTTCAAGTACGTTAGCTTCTTCATCTTCTATGCCGGCAGCTTTGAGGCGGCTTTCAGTGTGGTTGAAACTTATGCTCGGCAAAGCTGGCAGTGCTGGCAACGGCCTTAGGTGTAAGCCGTCTGAACGCCGGCGGCTTTGAATGTTGAATTGCCGGCCTTGACTTCAATTTTTCCTATTTTCGATTCAAAGTCTCTTGTTTTGATTTCTTTGTCCAAATTAGTCTTGAAACATAAAATTTAATCAAAACAAATATCCATTATAGCTCTTTTAAACATCAACAAATTGTATAAAATATGATCTTATCAATTCCCCGACACTTGAACTTTTGCTTGTCCTCAAGCAAAATGAAGAACAAAATGAAATCTCCTTATAGATAGTACAATTTTCCCAATTTAATCTCAATTTCTTTAACTTGTTTTTCTTGTATCTATTGCTCTAACCATACCAATTTCTTGCCATTAGAATACTATAATCAAAATTTAGAAGTTAATCTAAACAAAACAAGTTTTAATCTCAACTTTTAACAAAGGAACATTCTATTCAAAAGCAAATACTCAATCCACTAAGGAAAAATACTCATTTAAACTTCATTGGATTTCTAGCTTATATATATTCGAAGTAACACAAAATGAAAGCATGTGGTATCTACTTTTTCCTTAGAATTTCTCCTTCTTTATTATAAGTCTCCTTCCTTTGCATATTTTGCATTCATTTTTCTTTTTCTTTTTCAAGCATTTATTTTCTTTTTGGAGGTTTTTGCCTCTATCTTTTTGCTTTTTAAAGCTCATGAATTGAACTTTTGCCATTCTTCCCTTCTCGTTACAGTGAGTTCATTGAGTCGGCACATCCAGGCTCATCACCTAAGTGACCAGGTTTCAAAATACCCCTAAGAACTCTTCCTCACTTTAACATTCAAGTTCAGATACTCATAACTCAAAATTTCAAGTCAGAGGAGTAGTGGCTATGCTTGTTTCTTTCTTTTTGAATGCAATAACAATATCAAAGACTTATTTTAATGAAGGATCACTAAGTTTAAAAGTTTCTTCTACCTCTTTCACAAAGTGTTAAAATTCAAAGAATATATACAAACTAAAATTTCCAAGAAGTAGACCTGTTTATTTTTCACAAAAAGACTCGATCAGCTCTTAAATTTCCAATTCCAAAGTTAAAAATAAAGTAAACTTGTTTCTTAAGGATTTTACAACTTAATTTTAACTTAGTAAACCAATCACAACAGCAGGTGAGTAAGATACTTTCACAAGTCAATTTCATTGATTTCCATTCTTTGCTTTGTACTATCTCCAATTTCAAGAGATTTTTGAAAAAAATTTGGCAGAATTTCCTCATAATTTGCTTTCAAACCAAAAATACAAGGTGGAGATTTTCTAATAAAAGCAACAGTCAACAGATCATATTCATCACTTCAACACTTCATGCAATTCTATCCCTTCCCCCACACTTCAATCAAACAGTGTCCTCACTGTTTTGCAACAAATAAAACATAGGAAAGGAATAAGAAATGAATTGGATACTTCCTTGAAGTCAGTCGTTTGTTTCATAGTCATCAAAATTTTGCATGGCAAGAGATTTTGCTTTGCTTGTTTCCTGTAATCACTACAAAAGAAAAACAAAATCAAATTTTTTTTTCACCAATTCTAAAGATATTACCTGCCACACTAATAACTAAGTTAGTAAAACAAAACAAATAAAACTACTCTAAAATTAGACATGGGTTGCCTCCCAACGCTTAGTTTAAAGTCGCTTAGCCCAACTTTCCTGATCTGATTATGTTCTTTGAGATTCATGGCAGTAGTAGTACTGTCAAGATTTTCCCTCTCAAAATAATGTTTAAGCAATTGCCCATTCACTTTAAAAGTCCGATCATCCTCAGTTTTTAATTCCACCGTTCCATATGGAAAACTTTTGCAATCTCAAACGGTCCTGACATCTTGACCGTAATTTTCCAGGAAACAACTTCAAACGAAATTGTAAAGTAAAACTTTTGTCTAGGCAAAAATTCTCGTATGATGTTTCTACAATGCCATTTCTTGCTCGTTCCTTATAGATACGAGCACTTTCAAACGCCTCATTCCTCCATTCTTCCAACTGATTCAATTGGAGCAATCTGTTTTTACCTGCAGCTTTCTCATCAAAGTTAAGAAATTTTATGGCCCAATACACCTTGTGCTTAAGTTCTACAGGAAGATGACATGATTTACCAAAAACAATCATTATGGGGACATTCCAATAGGAGTTTTAAAAGCAGTCCTTAACCCATAATGCATCATCTAATTTTGAAGACCAATCTTTTCTTGATGCATTAACAGTTTATTCAAAAATCCTTTTTATCTCCCTATTGGAAACTTTAACTTGCCCTAGTTTGTGATGATAGGGATAGCCACTTTATGTGTAACACCATATTTTGCCAAAAGTTTTTCAAATTGCTTGTTACAAAATGAACCCCCCATCACTAATCATAGCTCTGGCACACTAAATCTGGTAAAAATGTCTTTTCAAAAATTTTAAAACTACTCGGGCATCATTTGTTTTAAAGCAAACAGCTTCCACCCATTTTGAAACGTAAACAACTGCCACAAGTATATATTTATTTGCAAAAGATGAGGGAAAAGGACCCATAAAGTCAATCCCCCAAACATCAAAAAGCTCAATTACCAGAATATTGTTTGTGGTAATTCATATGTTTAGAAATGTTACCTGTCTTTTGACATTGAGCATATGACATAATGAAGTTCCTGCAGTCACGAAACAATTTAGGCCAATAAAACCCAGATGATAACACTTTAGCTGCAGTCTTTTGAACACCAAAGTGTCCCCCTGCTTCTCTTGAATGACAGTGTTCTAAATGCTCAGCTGATCAGATTCAGGTACACATCTTCTAATATTTGGTCAGCACATTTTCTAAACATATATGGTTCATCCCAAAAATATTGTTTTACATCATGCAAAAACTTTTTCTTTTGAGGATAAGACAAACCATATGGGATAATCTTACTCACCAAATAATTCACAATATCAGCATACCATGGCAAATCTAGGATTTCTACTGCATGCAATTGTTCATCAGGGAACTTTTCATTAATGGGAATGTCTAAACTATCAGATTCAAGTCTAGACAAATGATCAGCAATTACATTCTCAGTTCCCTTTTTATCTTTAATTTCAAGATCAAATTCTTGCAGTATTAATACCTATCTAATCAACCTAGGTTTTGCATCAGCTTTAGCAAACAAGTACTTGAGAGCTGCATGGTCAGTGTATACTACCACTTTAGAACCTATCAGATAAGGCCTAAATTTATCACATGCAAAAATAACAGCTAAAAGCTCTTTCTCAGTAGTGGCATAATTTCTTTGGGCCTCATTTAGTGTTCTACTTGCATAGTATATAACATGAAAGATCTTACCTCGTCTCTGACCCAGTACTGCTCCAATTGCAAAGTCGCTAGCATCACACATGAGTTCGAAAGGAAGCTCCTAGTCTGGTGTAATGATTACTGGTGTAGAGATGAGCTTTTCCTTTAATAAATTGAATGTCTGCAAACATTTGTCATCAAAATTGAACACCGCATCTTTTTCCAGAAGGTAGCAAGAGCTTTGGAAATCTTGGAGAAGTCCTTGATAAATCGTCTATAGAAGCCAGCATGTCCAAGAAAACTTCTGACCCCTTTAACAGTCGTGGGTGGTGGTAACTTCTCAATGATCTCCACTTTGGCTTTATCCACTTCAATTCCTCTCGCAGAAATTTTGTGACCCAACACTATCCCTTCTCTTACCATGAAGTGGCATTTTTCCCAATTCAAGATCAGATTGGTATCTTTGCATCTTTGTAAAACCGAGGCTAAATTCTCAAGACAAAGATCAAATGACTTTCCAAAGACTGAAAAATCATCCATAAAGATTTCAATGAAATTCTCAAGCATATCAGAGAATATAGCCATCATACACCTCTGAAATGTAGCAGGTGCATTGCAAAGTCCAAAGGGCATTCTCCTAAAGGCAAAGTGCCATAGGGACAAGTGAATGTTGTTTTCTCTTGATCATCGGGTGCAATAGAAATTTGATTGTATCCAGAATATCCATCAAGAAAACAATAATAGTCATGCCCTGCAAGTTTCTCCAACATTTGATCAATGAAGGGAAGTGGAAAGTGATCCTTTCGGGTGGCATCATTCAATTTCCTGTAATCAATACAAACTCTCCACCCAGTCACAGTACGAGTAGGAATCAATTCATTTTGCTCATTTTTCACTACAGTCATACCACCTTTCTTTGGCACTACTTGAACTGGACTAACCCATTTACTATCAGAGATAGGATAGATAATACCTGCGTCAAGTAGCTTCAGAACTTCTTTCTTGACAACATCTTTAAGTGTCGGGTTAAGTCTCCTTTGTGGTTGAACTGTAGGTTTACACTCAGCTTCCATAAGAATTTTGTGAGTGCAAATCATAGGGCTAATACCCTTAATGTCTGCAATGGTCCATCCGATTGCTTCTTTGTGCTTTTTCAACACTTCAATCAACTGTTGTTCTTGTTCATTTGTCAATGCAGATGAAATGATGATTGGCAAAGTATCGCCAATTCCGAGAAAAGCATACTTCAGATGATCAGGAAGTGGTTTAAGTTCCAAGGTCGGTGGTTGCATCAAAGATGGAACTTGCTTCTGCTCATTTGTACCCAAGATTCATAATATCTGGTTTTGATCATTGGTACATCTTCCAGTATTTCTTCATCCTCTTCATCACTCCAATTGTCCAAGTCTCTCAAGACGGACTCCATAGTCTCCACACCAGTTTGTTCCTCAAGTGACTCAGAAACCAGCTCATCAATGGTATTGATGGTGTAACAGGCATCAGTATCATCAAATTTCTTCATTGCCTCATAGACATTGAAAGTAACCTGTTCATCCATCACCCGTAATGTAAGCTGCCCTTGTTCCACATCAATTAGTGCTTTACCTGTTGCAAGGAACGGTCTGCCCAAGATCATGGGAACTTCCCTATCTTCATCCATGTCTAAGACTACAAAATCCACAGGGAAAAAGAATTTGTCAACTTTAACTAGGACATTTTCCACAATACCCCTAGGGTATTTTACACTTCTATCAGCAAGTTGCAAGTTACATGTGTATCCTTGCAATCTCCAAGTCCTAGTTTTTAAATACCGATAAAGGCATTAAGTTGATACTTGCACCAGAATCAATTAAAACTTTATCAAAATGACAATCACCAATGGTGCAAGGAACAGTAAAACTTCCCTGATCTCGAAGTTTAGTGGGCAGACTGGTGTTTGTTTCTGTAGGATCATGGAACATTCTCCAGTGAGTATCACATTTCCATCAATCTTCCTCTTGTTGGATAGCAATTCTTTGATGAATTTGGCATAGGAAGGCATTCCTTGAATCACTTCTAAGAATGGAATGTTGATGTGCAGCTTCTTGAAAACATCCAGGAATTTTGAAAATTGCTCATCAAGTCTTTGTTGCTTTAATCTTCCTGGAAAAGGGACGGGAGGAACATATGATTTCACCTCAGGTGGTTTTTGAATAGTGTCCTCCACCTTTCGTTTCCTTTGTTGTTTTGTGGTGGAATTTCCTCTTGATCTTGATAGTTTCCTCAACTGGAGCAATCTCCTTACCACTTCTCAGGTGATTGCATTTACAGACTTGGGATTCTCCTCCGTGTTGCTTGGTAAAGACCCAGATGGTCTATTACTCACTTGCTGTGCAAGTTGATGGAGCTTCCCTTGCAAATCTTGAATGATTGCATTCTGATTGTTGAGTGAGTTTGTTGTGTGACAATGAAATCCCTCAGTAATGCATCAGTGGATGATTGAATTTGCTGTTGAGGTGGGGCATTTCTTAATCCTTGTCCTTGGAAACCAGGTGGTGGCTTTAGAACATTGGCATCATTCCGATATGAAGATTGGGATGATTTCGCATATTCGGATGATATGTGTTTCCAAAATTACCCTTTTGGAAATTTCCCACATAATTGAGCTGCTCATCATTTGAGATGATCCATGCGGACACTCAAAGAAGAGTGTGGTCCTGAGCAAATCTCACAACAAAACACTTGTTGTTTTTTATTGGAAGAATTTGTAGTTGTGAGTTTACTTACTTGAGTGATGAGGGTTGCCATTTGAGCCTTGAGTTGTGATATATCTTCTTTGTCTTCCAAAGATGCTACTTTAGATCTTGTTCTTTCACAACTCCAATTATGAGCAGCGGAAGCTAATTCTTCAATAATCTCACTAGCTTCCTCATATGTTTTTCCCATCAGTGATCCGCCCGATGTAGCATCTACTAAGGACCTTAAAGCTTCATCAAGACTGAGGTAGAAATTTTCAATTAGATTATCGGGTAAACCTGGTGTGGACATTTTCTGACCGCCTCTTTGAATCTTTCCCAAGCATCATATAATGATTCACCAGGGAATTTGGTGAAGTTGGAATCTCATTTCTTAATCTGGCGGTCCTTGCTGGAGGGAAAATCTCTTCAGAAACTTCTTTGTCAGATCCCATGTAGTGATGAATCTGGAGGTTGGGAATTGTACCATGCCAAGGCTTTATCCCTAAGAGAAAAAGGGAAAAGCTGTAGTCGGATGACTTCGTTTCTTACACCATTAAGTTTGACAGTGTTGGTGTACTGAGAAATTTGGCAAGGTGTTCATCTGGCGTCTCATTGGATATCCTCCAAATTGATGTGACTCAACCATTTGAATCAGGGACGGTTTAAGCTCAAAGTTGTTAGCCTCCACAGTGGGCATTCTTATGGCGGATCTTGAATAGTAGGTACTGTATAGTCTCGAATTGCCCTTGGAGCGGGAGCAGCTGGTTGCAACTGGTTGTTGTTATCATTGTTTCCTTGATTTTGTGCCATTGCTCCTCTTCTTTGGTTCCTTCTTCTCTGTTGATGCAAGGTTCTTTCAATTTCAGGGTCTAAAGGTAGAATTTCAAACTTCTACTTCTTCGCATAAAACCTGCAAAGAGAAAAGGAAAAATTTCAAACTAAATTAAACCTAAACTACTAGCAAAGCTGAAGGTAGTCTAATATTAATAAGATCCCCGGCAACGGCGCCAGAAAACTTGATGTGCTATAATTAGTATTGAATTTTAAAGCATCTATCCAGCAAGCGTACTGGGCCTTCTATTGTAATATAGCATGAGTCAAGTGTCGATCCCACGGAGATCTATTAACTACTAGACATTATCAACTAATACTAATATCTAGGCAATTGATCTTTTAAATGATGATTAAGATTAAACTAAATTATCTAATTAAGTATCTATATGAATGCAATGAGCTTTTGAAGAGAGTGATATATTAGAAAAATGTGGGAAGGAGCAGAATCCACTTTAAACTATTGCCAATCAACTTGAAGTCATGTTATAATGATAATTAGATTCATGGATATTCATAAGAAATTGTCAAGATTTAAAAACAGAGTTTAAAAACCTTTTAAACCACAAAAACAATTCAATAGCTTCCGCTAAATAAATTATTAGTGGAATCAAAATTACAATTATAAACCTTCCGATTCTATAATTGACTAATACTTTATATTAACATCCCTAATTCCTTAGTGAGAAATCAACATAAAACATTGCATTAATATTCATGGACAATTTCTAAATAATTAGATTAAACTCCGCCGCTTCCGCAATTGCAATTTAATCTCAATTTATGAATTCATATGAACCCTAATTTCCCTTCCGAGTTATAGAATTCTTATACACCAAAGATATGATGAATAATCAGAATTCAATATGAATATTTCATGATTCTAACTATCTTATAACATGGATTCAAAGATCATTTTAGCATGTTTAAAGCTTCATCAACTTCCCACAAAAAGAATTTAGCTACTCATGGATGATGATTCAAAAATCAGATAAGAAATTGCAAATGATTTCATTATGATCAAAATCAGATATATGAATTGCATAAAAGGAAAAAGATCAGATATCACCAATTCAAAATATCAAAGCTTCACTTGCAAATTCTTGAAAACTTCAATTCTCTTCAAAAATCTCTATGGAATGCTATTCTAATCTATGTATTGTAGTATGATTTAGAGCTACTTGGATGATTCTGAAAGTGAGGAGAAGACCCCCTATTTATAGGAAAAATTTCGTGCAAACATTAAATGAACTTTGCTGTTTCACTTCGTACGCCGGCAGTTATGGATCCTACGCCGGCGGCTTACAGGCGGCGTATCTTCAAATTATCCTTTGCGCAGGCAGTGCACTGGCAGCCTTCAATATTACACTGTAGGCGCTTCTACGCCGGCGGCTTAGATGTAGATCTAGCCGGGTATGTGATCAGAAATGAAGCGTTGGGCTGATTTATAACGAACGCCGTCCCAAAGCCGCGGCTTTCACACCGGCGTAGCATTCCAACAGATTTGTCTCTTCAATTTCCTTCAAGCGTTTGATATCTTCATGTCGCTTCAGATCTATGATGTACACTGCCTCAACGCCGGCGGCTTAGAGCCGGTATGCTTAACTCCTTTGCGCTGGTGACTTTCAATTCTGAGCTGCCGGCCTTCAAGTACGCTGGCTTCTTCATCTTCTACGCCGGCAGCTTTGAGGCGGCTTTCAGTGTGTTGAACTTATGCTCGGCAAAGCTGGCAGTGCTGCAACGGCCTTGGTGTAAGCCGTCTGAACGCCGGCGGCTTTGAATGTTGAATTGCCGGCCTTGACTTCAATTTTTCCTATTTTCGATTCAAAGTCTCTTGTTTTGATTTCTTTGTCCAAATTAGTCCTGAAACATAAAATTTAATCAAAACAAATATCCATTCTAGCTCTTTTAAACATCAACAAATCGTATAAAATATTGATCTTATCAAAATGTTACAACTCGGCAAGAATATAATAGAAGATAGAAATCCTTTCTAGATAAATACAAGGATTTCATAGTAGCATAACAATAGTTAGTTACAAAACAATTAAATAGATATGCAGTAACTACTATAACAGAACATTGAATATAAATATACGAGAACAGAAGGGAGAAAAACATTCTTGGCCCTCACAAAAGAAGGAGTCTCTGACTTAGGAGTTAGGCTCTACTCGAAAGTAGCCATATCTGCAAAGGAACAACAAACATGTTAGATAGAGAGAGTAACAGAGTAACGAGGAGGAAAAAGAAGAGAGTTAGGATTTGTTACCTGAGTGTTAGAGGTGGAAGTTACGAAGTAGTACTAGTAAGTAGGGTTAGTATTCTAGTGAGTTGGGCTTGATATTATGTGGGTCGAGTGCTAATACCTTGGCACTTACTAACTTGTTTTTTGTCTCACAAGCCTATGGCTTGCTAGCTTTAAGGCCCACCTAACTCAAAAGTGGAGTAAATTGTAGATCCAAGGGATCTAAAGAGTATTGACGAAAAACTTTCTTAGAACAAGTCACATTGTAGTGAATGTAGGACATCATAACAATTGTTAAAGGAGAATACACCGAGCCAACAAAATACGCCCCATGTTTTTAAGAGGTGGGATTAACAAAGGTCAGTCCTTGGCCAAGCTGAGTGAGTAGTTCATCTAGCAAACTGACCATGTTCGAGTAGACTCAAGAGCTCTTCTCATTCCTATGGTTGTATTTAAGAGTGATGGTAGAGGTAGGCCTGTGGATAATTAAATTAGCTCATACTCTAAACATGTCGAGCTATGCTTGAGGAGTCTTTGGTAAAATTTGTCCATCAACACCTATAATGGTTAGGGATACAACCAAAGTGGGCTTGAGATGGGTTTTAAAAATTCAGAGCCTATCCTAATACCTTTGAGGTATTCTGAAATCCATTCCAAACCTTATTGGTTTTTTTTTTCCCATAGATCCAAAACCCGCTTGGTAGACAATATATGGTAAACCCAAATTCAAACAAGCTTTATGCCTGACACAAAACCAAACAAATTAATGTATTCAACTTCTAAAAGTTTTATGCCAAACTAAAAACCTTATTGGGTTTTATTAATGTCTAGAACATGTCCCAAACCTTATAAGGTATTTATCAACTTAGGTAAGTCAATACCTTATAAGACTTGCTTGTTGCATCTCTAATAATGCTTAGGTTGAATTAATTGTTAATACTCAATAATAACCTGCACCAATTTCATTAAGTTGAACATACGTAGACAAATATTTTTATTCTTCATATAAATGGTGAAACTTAGAAAATTTTAATTAAATCATTATAAAAGTAGCATACATCAGTGATTCATGTGCAAAATTAAATGCAATGACACTATAAAATATAAAATATTAATTAATTATTAAATTAAACTACACACAATATTGATAATATAACGAAAAAAAAAATGCATAAATAGTATTAAAATGCTTCAAAAATAATTGTATATAACTATAGTAGTACCTCATAAATGATTTGTTAAATAAACAAAGAAGTTATTGATCGTGTTATCTATATTATTGAGGCTAGCATAATGAATTTTGGTATATTTTCTTAAATATTCAAATTGCTTAGTGAATATATTAATATTTCACATAATTTAATTACGATTCAATTTTAAAATACATGTCTTCAGTTTTCTTTCTTTAATATTATTAAAAGTCCATTGCCTTAATCCACCATTTACCCAAAAAATGCTACTTTATGTATAGTACAATTTATATTTTTGTCATCAATAATATATTTCGATGACTCATTAATGTCATCTCCATGAATAAATCAAAACTTAAATCATTGATATATATACCAATTTGTAATATCATTTCCCTTAAGAATATGTTTTTATATTGTTTTTGTCACACCCATAGGGTACCCTAAACGTACAGTTCCGCCACATGCCATATAAGATTCCCGAATTACCACCTTAGTCTTTCGAGAGTCTCATATAGATGTAAGGCGTACCTTTACACAATAGAGTACAAGTCCGAATGGAGATAAAAGCTTTAATTTTGGCATGCATAGGCAATAGGGTATAATTCATGAAATATAAATAAATATTACAATTTCTAAGGGGCATTCCCCCGCAAAAGAATTTTAACGGTCTATTACAGTCATCAAGTCTTGAAGTTTTCTATGGAATCTAATACAGAAATTACAACTTCTAGGGAAAACTCCTAGCTTCGGTACCTGTTCAGCGGGGTCTCGTCGCCTAAGCCATAAATGTGTAAGCTGCAAAAAGGAATGGACTGTAGGGACGAAGCTAACTAGCTTAGTGAGTGTAATCTCCCACAAAAACATTTATGTCACAACAATTCAATCAAGTTATTATCAAGCAAGTGTATGCATCAAACCCATGAGTCAACATACATATGCCCAACCGGAAATCATATGTGGATGGAATTGCGCCCTCCCCCGGTTAGCAGATTAAAGAATACTGCGGTACTAACAATTTTCTGTTTATGGAATCACGGCTAACTACGATTATTCGATGTCGTTTATGGTTCACGACTAACCTACGATTATTCGATGTCGTTTATGGTTCACGACTAACCTATGATTATTCGATGTCGTTTATGCTTTCACGACTAACCTAAAATGCTCATGCTCCATCCCCTTGTGATATGCACATGTCAATTTATCATTAACTCAAGTAGTTGATAAGGCCAATTTACTTAGGCGATCAATCAATTTATCAGACAATCCATCATAGCTAACTATACAATCAAAGTTTATCACCCGTTTCGATATTCTTAATTTGTGTTCTCACATCATCAACAATCATATAATTTCCCATTAATCCCCATCATTTATTCCGTTCAATGGCCTACATTCTAGTGTACTAATTTACAAGCACATACAATAAATGAATTGGGAAGAAAAACTCACCCGCCATTGGTACTCGTTCTTCTAGTAATAATAGTCCCGGAGGCAAATAGTCACCGTCCACGGGTTCACCTATTCATATAAGAAATACCCTAATAAGTTTCTATCCCAACTTAAGGACACTAAAACTCTAAGGAAACTTAGTGAAATCGGAATTCGCGTCATTTCCGAAGTTCCGTTTTAAAATGGCCATAACTTGGTCGTTTAAGTCGGAATTTCGCAAATTTTTATACCGATTTCTATCTACTTGGAAGAGCTTTCTAAATATGAAGTATAAATC